>OY757019.1:82401046-82854071 GCA_963580285.1 Lucinisca nassula | reverse complement strand
TGGATAGATGAATGGAAACAGAGATGCTATTAGTTAGATTAGTTAATACGTTATTAATTTATTTAGTTAGTTGCGATGAAAACCGCATTTGAAATCTAATTACCATATGCCACAGCCTAATATTTGCATATTTCACAATCATTCAACGCCAAATAACACTCTTGTATCTGTTTGTCTACAGTTTCCATGGTTTATTGTTTGTTTTAGCTTTTGAAATCGAAAATTGTTTGATTTTTGTGTATTTTTTGACCGAAAAATGTTATTTTAATGAATAATCATAGATATGCAAACTAGCTAATTAGCATATAATTACATCAAAGCAAGGCAAAATGTCTCCCGAACGTTTTGGTACCAATTGTGTTGATTTATCTTTAATAATAACCAAGATATGGTTGATTGTATCACGATACCAAAGTTTATTTAGAAATGTAATGGGTTGCCATGGAAAACGGTGACGTAATGCATAGTCGGAACGCTTTTATTTTCGGGGGCAATTTTTTTCGTAACCAGTAAACCCTAAGGAAGATTTAGGGACCAATGGGATTTTGTCCTGTGGGGGGGGGGGTGCACGAGGACCTATACTGGACAGCGGCCTAAATGACATTGTGTATCTTGTGTCACTGGGGAGTCCAGCTGATATTGACTAACAGTTGGGCAACACCTGCTGTCCTTGCAGCTGGTAACGGTAGAGTGGGGTAGTGTTGTTATTTCTTCTGTTTCTACACTTCCATTTCATTTTCCTCTTTCTCCTCTGTCCCTCACTTTCATCTCCTCTACAACGACCCCCACCCATCGGGGCTTGAAGAAATATATGGGCTGCATGATGCTTCCACGCAGAGCTGAAACCGACCCGCACACGGATACTGGTAAACTGCTTAGAGGACCGTCTTTGGTTTGTGATTCGATCATTTCCTGAAGTATCTTTACTCATTTAATTTCCTCTAAAAAGTAATTATTTCTTGCATAAAGCCAATATAGTTCCGCTATTGACGTTCCAAATACAAGTTAATAGATCTGCTGCATATCCAATCATTTTTAGCTCGGCTGTTTTCGAAGAAAACGACGAGGTATTTTCATAGCTATGGCGTCATCGTCTGCGTCGTCTGCGTCGTCGTCTTGCAAAAACTCGAACATTTTGTAATATCTCTGTCATTACTGAACATATTTACTTGAAACTCGGAATAGTTGTTCATCATGACAAGGGGAACTCATACCAATAGGTGTGGTAACCCTCAAAATATTTTTGGCACAGTTATGCCCCTTTTTCGACTTAGAAATTCCTTTAAAAACTTTGACATTTTGTAATACTGTGTCATTACTGAACATATTTACTTGAAACTTGGACTAGTTGTTTATTATGAAAATGGGAATTCATACCAATAGGTGAGGTAACCCTCAAAATATTTTTGGCACAGTTATGCCTCTTTTTCGTCTTAGAATTTTTGCGTCTTCGTCGTGCAAAAACCTGGACAATTTGTCATATCTCTGTCATTACTGCACATATTTACTTGAAACTCGGACTAGTTGTTTATTATCGGACTTGTTGTTTATTATGAAAATGGGAACTCATACCAATAGGTGAGGTAACCCTCAAAATATTTTTGGTACAATTATGCCCCTTTTTCGACTTAGAATTTTTGTTTAACTAAAAGAAACTGCAGCCGAGCGTTGGCACCCGCATGCGGTGCTCTTGTAATGAATCTAGCTGAAGTATATGAGATGAAGATTGTGTACCTAAATGTAATTATTATTTCTTTCTTAAAGCCTAAAGAGGTACATGTTACTATTAAAACAAGTTAATACACCTATCCGATTATTTTAAAGGAGTTTAACGAGAACTTCTGCTAAAATGTAAATCATCGTGTTCTACATTATCACCTCATTATACCCCTTTTTATATAGAGAAGACTGGGGTTTACATTATTAGGGCCCCGCACTGAAAGTGTGGGTGCCCTATAGTAATCACTCTGTCCGTCCGTCTGTCTGTCCGTCCGTCTGTCCGTCCACAAATTTCTGATAGCGCTGCCGGGGCCCTAGTCAGTTTCGCTGACAGCTCTAGTTTTGCTTATTTTTGCTCCAAGACATAGGTTGTAGATACTCGTTGGGTTCTAACTGGCACAAACAACCTATGTTTCGAGTATAAATAAGAAACCCATCACGGTTTTTTATCGGAAAAGTAGCCATTTTATAGAAATAAAGGAATGTACTATGTAACACGGGTGTGTTACGAGTATCGTAATACTTTCCTGCATCAAAGTATTTACAAGAAAATTCGAAGGAGAACCAATTGCAAATCACAAGATGAAGCCTACCCTTGGCATCTGAAGAAGGGAAACCCCACATTCTAACGCCGGTTGCCAATCATCACGTGAACAAGTCCGTGAAATGAAGACCCCACTAAACCCCATTTTCTATAGAGAAAACTGGGGTTTACGGGGATATTAATTATTTTTCTTATTTCTGCCCCAAGACATAGGTTGTGGGTACTCGTTAGAACCGCCTCAATGAGGCGGTTCTAGCGAGCACCCACATCCAATGTTTTGAGCATTTATAAGAAAAATATGAAGGCTGTTCATCAGAAAAGTAGCCATTTTGGAGATGTGAAAAATGCACTAAGTCGTACGGACGTGTTGTCGTAATGATAGCCTATGATTAAATCTAGTGATACACTGGGCGGTAGAGCGCGACGCGAAAAGCCGGCTTTTTATCTCGTTTCATGGCGTCATTGTTACCTTGACGTTAGTTGGTGTAACGTCGTTTTCTTGTATCAAATATGCGGATTCATTTAAATAATGGTGGAAGTTAGGGAGAATCATGTTGAAGGTATCAATAGCATTTACGTCGACTTAGTGTGTTAGAATCGAAATGGATCAGCTCTAGTGCCATGATTTATTGATTTGTTTGTTTGTTTGTTTGATTTGAGGTTTGACGTCCCCGTCAACACTGTAAAGGTCAGTTTGGAGACGTTTCGTCCAAAATCACTCCCACTGCGCGCTCGTGATTTTATCTACATTACAAATGACCTCCAAACAGTGATATAATACTCAATAAATCACTACAAGACATGGTCTGTTTGCTAAGCAACAAGCGTTCGAGAAGCGGAACCGTCAGCCCTCTCTTCCTCAAACGGGGCGTCTAGTCTAGACTGCTCGAAAGCACGTATAAACAATGTATATTAAAGTAAAAAAAATGCAGAATAGTTTTGTTGAAATACAAAAAAAAGAAACCGCTGAAAGGACAACATCAGAACAACCGCCTTGAAGCTTAACCTTTTTGTAATCAAATGGAATCTTCCACCTTATATATAGCAGGAGTCCATTTCTAAATTTAGGGGTGCCAGGTTGTGTTTTCTTCAAAATTGATTTGGAAAATGGCTGATTTTTTTGCAAACAGTGGAGGCCGCGTTCTACGGCGTCTTATCTGCGTCTGCACTGTTTGCCAGGGTAACCATTTAGGGGTTTCCCGTCTGAAATGGTTAAAGACTGGAGGCCCTGATCAGACGCCGCGTTCTGCGGCGTCTGATCTCGGTCTGCACTGTTTGCCAGGGTACCCCTTTAGGGGTTTCCGCTCTGAAATGGGTTAAAGACACGATGTTTGCGTGCTACATGTTGCAACTGCCAGCAGTGCTTATCCCGGTAACAAGTCCGTTTAGTGAATACCCCTTTTAACCCCACCTTATATAGAGAAAACTGGTGTTCGCAGGGTTAAACTCTAACTTTCTAATTTCTGCTCCAAAATATAGGTTATTGGTACTCGTTAGAACCGCCTCAATGAGGCGGTTCTAACGAGCCACCACAACCCATATTTGGCGTATAAATAAGAAAACTATCACAAATTTTCATTCGAATCATAGGCGTTTTCGAGCTATGAAAGAATGCACTGTGTCGCATGGTGTTTTATTTTAATGTGGGGAAATACTGCAAAAAAAAAAAAAAAAAAAAATCAAATGGGTTCATCAACGTTGCTGGACGAGTAAACAAAGAATGGTAACCCCCTCATTGTCGGTTGATCATCTCTGCCTTATTACTTGAAGTCGCATCAATGCAAGTGGTATCAAATGAAGCTATAAGGGTTTCCATTTGAATAAAAATAATGCGTTACAAATAGGAAATCGGTACGAAAGTACAAAAGCAGCATTTAACCCTTTTTGTACCAAATGGAATCTTCCTTCTAATATATAGCAGGAGTCCATTCAAAAATTTAGGGGTACCAGGTTGTCTTTTCTTCAAAGTTTATTCGAAAAAAGGCTGAACATTTTGCAAACAATGTAGGCCCTGATCAGACGCCGCGTTCTGCGACGTCTGATCTGGGCCTGCACTGTTTGCCAAAGTACCCCTTTAGGGGTTTCTGGTACTGAAAGGGTTAATTTTAGCAACACTTTCTACGCCATCCAGCCATCTAGCGCATACTTGAGCAGAACTGCATTCGCAAAGGTGCTAAAAGGAACTCAGTGATCATCTATCAAGCGTTCTATGATCAAGTTCAAGACGACGTTTTACCGCCACATCACTGCCCTTACATGTTACTCCGCCGCCCCCGCCCATCGGGGCTTGACGAAATAGACGGGCTGCATGATGCTTCCACGCAGAGCTGAATCCGACCACACACGAATACTGTTAAACCGCTTAGTGGATCTAAGCCTGCCCAGGCAAAGAGGTGTGAACCGGAACGTCCGGGGCTTGAAGAAATAGATAGGCTGCATGATGCTTCCACGCAGAGTTGAATCCGACCACACACGAGAACTGTTAAACCGCTTAGAGGATCTAAGCCTGCCCAGGCATAGTGGTGTGACTCTGACCGTCCATGCTTATAAACGCTATTGGTTTAATTGGGCGACAGGGCTTGAGATGTCATTTCATCTCAATGGAGACGTTGCTTCCAATTATGTGGGACTTTTACCCGACAATGAGATGAAATGACACCTCAAGCCCTGCCGCCCAATGAAACCAATAGGGTTTATAAGCATGGACAGGCCGGCTCGCACCGCTTTGCCTGGGCAGGCTTAGATCCTCAGGCAGTTTACCAGTACTCGTGTGCGGGTCGGTTTCAGCTCTGCGTGGAAGCATCATGCAGCCCATATATTTCTTCAAGCCCCGATGGGCGGGGGCCGTTGTAGAGGATATGGAAGTGAGGGACAGAGGAGAAAGAGGAAAATGAATGGAAGTGTAGAAACAGAAGAAACGACAGCACTCCCGCACTCTACCGTTACCTGCTGCAAGGACAGCAGGTGTTGCCCAACTGTAATATATGTTCTATAAAAGGGTTATCCTTTGGAAGCAAGGAATACACCACAGAAGTGAAAAATATGGAGTGTACATGTTTTTTGGGCCAGACTAGCTAGTTTCGGCCAATTAGGCCTCATCAGTGACCCTCAGATATTTTCAAAATTCCACAATGGAATAAATGATCCCAAAGGACAAGAAAATATAATCTGCACTATGCTGTAGGGCAGGGAGACGTTTTACCACCGCCACACATTCCCACACACCAGCTGTAGTGAAGTTAAATATGTTCTATAAAAGGGTTATCCTTTGGAAGCAAGGAATACACCACAGAAGTGAAAAATATGGAGTGTACATGTTTTCTGGGCCAGACTAGCTAGTTTCGGCCAATTAGGCCTCATCAGTGACCCTCAGATATTTTCAAAATTCCACAATGGAATCAATGATCCCAAAGGACAAGAAAATAAAATCTACACTATGATGTAGGGCATGGAGACGTTTTACCGCCGCCACACATTCCCACACACCAGCCGTAGTAAAGTTAAATATGTTCTATAAAAGGGTTATCCTTTGGAAGCAAGGAATACACCACAGAAGTGAATAATATGGAGTGCACATGTTTTCTGGGCCAGACTAGCTAGTTTCGGCCAATTAGGCCTCATCAGTGATCCCCAGATATTTTCAAAATTCCACAATGGAATCAATGATCCCAAAGGACAAGAAAATATAATCTACAATACACTAATACATGTAAGTCAATATCAGCTGGACTCCCCAGTGGCACAAGATACACATCGCCCTTGCCTCACTCAACTACCCCCGCGAAGAAAAAACGGAAGAAAGAAAGATAAACTTGTCTGCCAATTTCTTCATGGTCAAACCATAAATTTCTAAATTAGCTCAGTACATATCTGCTAATCATCTGTCAGAGAAGTTCTCCTAGCGGGCACATGATGTCTTAGCAACGTCGCATCAACGCCGCATTGATACGACGATGCACATACGTTGTGCAGCCGCTTGGAGCTATGTTCCTTCGGGCGTCTGGACATAAAAAGGAGAATAACTTGACAAAAAAAAGATCATTTTCAAACCATTTGATTTAGACATTATAACCCTGATCAGACGCCGCGTTTACGCAAGGCGAATTAAAATACGTTTATTCCAACCTGGACGGGGTCCCAAAAACATTTACCCATAAATGCCAATTGGATTAGAGGCCAAAGATCGTTGCGTCTGATCGGTGTCTTCACTATTTCGCTAAAGTACGGAACTTGACTTAAAACTCACAGCTTACAACACGTGTTTTGTAATTAGGGCCCTCGAAAGCAGGCGAATTGTAGGTCAGTAAAGGCACTGATATGCTAACCCTTTTAACCCTGTAGACCGGTGCAGACACCAAGGTAGAAATACACAGTATATATGCAAACCTTGTAGACGGCACGTAGCTAGAACGTCTCGCCAGAATCAACATATACACTGTTTGTCATCATGTAAGTGAACTAATCAGAAATCTCTTTCTATAAGAATATATTTACAGCGAGGAGAGTCCTGTTTAGAAACTCTGGAATGAAAGAGTAAAACATAAATATCATCGGAAAGCGCGTAGGACAATAGTACTGTTTTCTTTTCAGAATTCGTCTTTCTGTGCCAATTTATATTCAATCCGTATACAGTCTCGAAAACTGAAATATTTTGAAAGACGTTCCATGCCTGTAAAATTATTTTTCAAGAGTTCATTTGGACGATTTTATGCAGCGAACGAACAGCGGAAGTGGAATAACGCGGTCCAATACCGGAAGTAGAAATGTGTTGACTAAGAAGCTTGATTTTAAAAATCAACTTTCAAAAATGATAGAAAAGACGCCAAAACAAGCGTGAACGTCATTTCTTTGTGGTTGGGTCCTTTTATGTTCAAATAAGAAAATAACAAAGTTGGTCCTTTTCATAAATTGTATTGAAATGCCGTAATTATTGACATTTCAATAATTCTATGAAGGACAAAAATTGCTTGCACAATATTTCAAAGTAGAAGTAAAACAAAGATCAGGAATCGATACAATTAACTTACTCCACCCATCAAAGACACCAAAGGGAAAGAAACACAAACATTAAGCGACCAGACCATAATGGAAACCATAACAAAGGAAGGCCATAAGGACAGTTACTTTCCCACAAAATGGCCATATGGCCATCCAAAATAAAAAGACACAAGTGATACACACAGTAAGTAACAAACAATAACATACTTAAACCGCCACAGAAGAACCGCCTTGGAACGGTCAGTGGAAAGATTCCCACTGGGGGGGGGGGGCGGGCTTAAATCGATTTTACGTGACCACAATCCTCGCCCTTACTTCCGTCGCGATTTAGACAAATAATATGTTCAGGACGCATGTAGGCCTCCTAACTCATCAGTGCAACATCTCCATGAACACAAATAATCAAAGCACCACAGAGGTGAGGCAACGGTGAGGACTCGACAGCAAGAAACCACTGAAATGCTGGAGCAAAAGAAAACCAACAGTTAGACTCTGATTAACCCAACCAGAGACAGAGCATCAGGCACCAACCAACATTACCTTGAATTAGATCATTCTAATTCTCAATAAGCCTTTACGTTGGAACCGTCATAGAATCTGAGGCCTGACCCACCGGCGTGCAATTAAAGAGGGAAGCAAAGTTGCCAACCGTGATTGGGTTAACTACCATGCATGCAGTCTGTCGTATAACATCAATGTTGTACCCAATCTTTTTATATCGAAGAATGATTTTACGAAATTGGGTGCTGAAGTCATTGCGGTTATATATTCTTCTGAATTTATATACTAAGTCACCATAAAATTCGGTTCCGGTAGACCTTTTTTGCAAAAGAGATGTAACCCTTTACCACTCAGATACGTGTTTTTACGTATCTGCACCCCCCCCCCCCTCCATTTTAAGCCACAGAAGTACCTAAAATCTGCATTTCTAACCCTGGATAGTTATGTTTGCTTTAGGATTTGTTGGGCAAAAAAGTGACCTGTTTTTTTCGCGCGCCTCTCCACTAATAATATTCTGGGGGGATTGAAGGGGGGCAACGCCCCCTCACATCCCGAAAAATTTTGGGTGTACGGCCCAACCGGCTGCTAAAATTTATATCTGAGGGTGTCTGGGGTCAAATATGCCTGAAAATTGATGCTGATAAAACATGCTGCAAACAGTGAAAATGGCCAGTGCCAAACACCCTAATTGGTGCCTTGACAGCTGTGTGAAGATTAAAATGTGGTCAAAAATTCATGTGAAAACACACTTTTTGCCAAATTTGAGATGCCCCCTCTTTACCATGACAACAATGATCAAGTCATGAAAGGTTGCATTTGAAAGGCTACTGCCCAATGAACATTCATACCGAGTTTGGTGTAAAACAGACCACCCTTTATGAAACAATGGCTAGATGAAGTTGCTGTCAGGTGCAACACTGTGAAAATCAGCGAAATTCACAAAATCCCTGAGTGGTAAAGGGTTAAGTCCAATATTGTGTTTTTAAGTTAAATCAGAATGGCGTCTATAAAATTGTATCGATTCCTGATCTTTGTTTTACTTCTACTTTGGGTAGTTTATGGTACCGATAACCCTGATTAAGAAGTTTAACCGTTAATAATTTATTACGAGTGTTGAAGTCAGTTACATGACTACACACTCTAGCAAATCGAAGTAATTGCGAAATATAAACGCCATAGGATGGCGCACGAGGAACATCACCATCCAAAAAAGGAAAATTTACAATCTCAAAATCAAAGTCATCGCGTTTATCATATATTTTGCACGAAACAAACCCATCTACAATAGATAGATGTAAATCCGAAAACGGGGCCTCGGTATCAGAAGAATTTGCTTTATTTAACTGAAGTTCTTGGGGGTAAATCTGACTGATCAAACCATCGAAATAGGTATTATCAATATTTAATAAATCATCTAAATATCTAGAAGTTGAGCTAAAAGCTTCAATAATTTCAGATTGGTTATCAATGGAAAGCGACAACATGAAGTCTCTTTCATAACAATACAAGAATAGATCAGCCACAAAAGGTGCGCAATTCGTACCCATCGGAATGCCCACAATTTGTCTAAATAACTTAGTACCGAATCTAATATAAATATTGTCAAGTAGAAAGGTGAGGGCATCACACACTTTCTTACATGACCAAAGTGTATAATTCTTATGCTCTTTAGAAGTGAAAAATGCATTTCTGACATTACATGCAAGATAGAGAGAATCTTCTCTGTGAAAAGCCCATTCAATTAAATCATTAAGCGTTTCTTTTATAAGATTATGAGGAAGTGTAGTGTAAAGAGTGGAAAAATCGTAAGTAGACAGACTTGAAGCACGAAAAATGTTTGCGATTTCAATTTGTTTAAATATGTTCTATAAAAGGACTATCCTTTGGAAGCAAGGAATACACCACAGAAGTGAAAAATATGGAGTGTACATATTTTCTGGGCCAGACCAGCTAGTTTCGGCCAATTAGGCCTCATCAGTGACCCTCAGATATTTTCAAAATTCCACAATGGAATCAATGATCCCAAAGGACAAGAAAATATAATCTACACTATGATGTAGGGCAGGGAGACGTTTTACCGCCGCCACACACTCCCACACACCAGCTGTAGTGAAGTTAAATATGTTCTTTAAAAGGATTATCCTTTGGAAGCAAGGAATACACCACAGAAGTGAAAAATATGGAGTGTACATGTTTTCTGGGCCAGACCAGCTAGTTTCGGCCAATTAGGCCTCATCAGTGACCCTCAAATATTAAAACCTCATTCGAATTTTTTATAGACCAAAACCGATTTCTTCCTGATCTTTCAAAGACTTTATCACAATATTTAATCACATGCATTTTAATTGCAGTAAGACAGGGAGTTAATAATTTAGAAAATTCAGTGTAGTGCAAGAGCTAGAATTGCAATAAACCGTGCTTTGTAAGGTCTTTTATGAAGTTTTTGGTAACCAGTATAAAGTTCAATTAACCAATCTGGTACCAGAAACCCGCAAACGGGTACCCTGGCAAACAGCGCAGGCACAGACCAGACGCCGCAGAACGCGGCGTCTGATCAGGGCCTCCACTGTTTTCTAAAAGTTAGGTCATTTTCCAAATAAAGTTTGATGAAAACACAACCTGGCACCCCTAAATTTTGAAATGGACCCTTGCCATATATAAGGAGGAAGATTCCATTTGAGTTTCTGGCGAAAGAATGTGCACTGTACTGGTTAACCGCTCACGTATAAGCCTGCCCAGGAAAAGTGTGGATAGGTAAACTGAACGGCTCAAAAATGACCTAAAATAGTGTTGACTGGGCCGTTAAACTCCAAAACAAACAAAACAAACAAGATTCCATTTGGTACAAAAAGGGTTAAATCATAACCTCGAGCTCAGCGCAAACAAGGTACACCACAGTCACAGAAAAACGTTAAGAAGTTTTCAGGGTGTAGAAGCCAAGCTATACCTGCGATCGGAAGTTCGATTCTGGTCTTATCCATAAATATTATACGACAGACTGCATGCATGGTAGTTAACCCAATCACCGTTGACAACTTTGCTTCCCTCTTTAATTGCACGCCGGAGGTTCGGGCCTCAGATTCTATGGCGGTTCCAGCGTAATGGCTTACTGAGAATTAGAGTTTCTAGTTTCTAATTTTATGCAGTGTTGGTTGGTGCCTTGAGGATATAGGTGACCGTTAGATATATTTGGATATATATATATTATATACCAGTTTGGAGTAATTTAGTGGTGTAATAATATGGCTGTTCTAAATGGGGAGAACGAATCGAAATAAGAGGAAGAAAAGCAGTGAAAATAGTGATTCTGGAATTTCAAATTTAAAGAAAAAATCGGCTAAATATGGCGAAGAGCCCTCGGGGTTGGATTCGTCGAGCAACGACACAATAGGCTTTAGTAGCGTTAGCGAAGTGTTACAAATTGTTAACTCAGTATTGTATGATCAAACGCCTTTGGGCGATGCGGATTTATATTCTTCTGTTTTCGAGTCACCATTGTCAGATAATTTAAGCGGTGATAAAAGTTCAAAAGAAAAGACTACAAGTAGATCGCAAGATATGGCTTCCAATGGGGACAGTGTGTCGGTAACAAGTATGCCCCCGCCCGAGCCCTCGAATGCAGACATTATGAGCTATCTCAGGAAAATTGATATGCAGTTAACGGACGTGAATAAAAGGTTAAAAACACTGGATGTTGTCGAACAGAAAGTCAATAACTTTGATGCAGAATTGAAAAAGCTCTGGGTGCACATAGAAGACAGCAATAAAAGACTTGACTCCAGGGTATTAAAAGTCGAAAATGCAGTGGATGATAACTCTTTTGCGATAGGGGAGTCGCAAGATAGAATAACAGGCTTGGATTGTGGCCACGTAAAATCGATTTAAGGCCCCCCAGTGGAAATCTTCCACTGACCGTTCCAAGGCGGCTCTTCTGTGGCGGTTTATTTGTGTTGTTGTTTGTTGCTTGCTGTGTGTATCACTTGTGTCTTTTGGTTTTGGATGGCCATATGGCCATTTTGTGGGAAAGTAACTGTCCATATGGCCTTCCTTTGTTTGGGTTTCCATTATGGTCTGGTCGCTTAATGTTTGTGTTTCTTTCCCTTTGGTGTCTTTTATGGATGGAGTGGGTTAATTGTATCAATTCCTGATCTTTGTTTTACTTCTACTTTGGAGAAAGCGAATGAGACCTTAAAGGAAGAACTGGTGTACATGCAGAGCCAGTCGATGAGAAATAATTTGATATTTTCTGGTATTGAGGAAGACATCAATGAGCCACCTGATGTAACTGAAAGCAAGTTAAGAGACTTTTTAGCTGATAAGCTACATATCGCCCAAGAGGCGGTGAAGCAGCTACAATTTGATAGAGTACATAGGTTTGGAAGTAGGACTAACACAATGATGTACCGTAGAATTGTCGCCAAGTTTACCTTTTATAATCAGAGAGAAACAGTACGGAAGCTCAGAAAGTTCCTTGACAATACTGACTATTATATAAGTGAGCAGTTCCCTAAAGATATTTCACAGAAGAGGAAAGCATTGGTACCAAAACTTCTCAAAGCCAGAAGAGAGGGTAAAGAAGCTTGGATAAGCTACGATAAACTTTACGTAGATGGCAGGTTAATAAAAGAAACTCGGTCTGGTGAGGAAAGAATGCAAACTGACTCACAGGGAGTTACAGGCGGGCGAAACGGTGACTAGGAAAGCGTAGGGGATGGACTTAAAGTGTTGGCATGGAATTGTAATGGCTTAACTCAGGCTAAAACAGAAAACCCTGACTTTGTAGATATCCTCAGAAAATATGATATTGTTTTTTTGTCAGAAAGTTTGACTGGTTCAAACAATGATATCGAGCTCAGCCAATATAAATGTTTTAACTTTTATAGAAAATTCCAACACAGAAACGCAAAACGTAACAGTGGGGGAATCGTTCTATATGTTAGACAAGAAATTAAGGCTGGTATTACAGTGGTAAGGAATCATTTTGATACAATTATATGGTTGAAATTGAGCAAGGACTTTTTCAAAACCGACACAGACATATTTCTTGGTGGTGTTTACATATGGTGTGAAGATTCCCCAGCATATTATGTGGTAAATACAGACTTGTTCCAGATATTACAAGAGGACATCGACTATTTTGAAGGCGAAGGGATGGTGCTCGTAGTAGGCGATTATAATGCAAGGGTAGGTAATGGAGATAAAAAAAAGACTTTCCTTGATTCCAAAGGATAACCCTTTTATAGAACATATTTATAGTGTGTGATACTGTTATACATGGAATAGACGATGGTGATTACGTACCAGATACGTCAATACCAAGACGTTCTACGGATAATGTATGCAATGCACAAGGTTTTAAGCTATTGGACTTATGCAAAGCAAGTTCGATGCGCATAGCCAACGGTAGGCTAGGAGAAGATCACATGAAGGGCACCTTTACATACAGTGCTCAAAATGGCTCAAGTGTCATAGACTATTTGTTGCTGCAAGAAAGGGATTTTCATAAAATTATTAATTTCAACATTGAAGACATGAACGAGTTTTCTGCCCACTCGTCGATATCATTTTCAGTAAAACGTAAAACAATTAATAGATTCTCAGAAGATCAGGATTTTATAAGTCACAAGTGGAATAATGAGCTTCGTAATACTTTTCGGAGGCGGCTTATCAAAAAACTGCCACAATTCAATAGAGTAACGGGAAATATAGACATAACTAATAGGAATAGTGTTAATGAATCTGTCAACGCTTTTGTAGACATTATAAAGGAAGCGGCAGATCCTTTATTTTCTAAACAGGGTACGTTAAAATCAGCTAGTAGATATCGCAATACTACAAGAAAACCAGTAGATTGGTTCGATACGAAATGTAGAGAGGCAAATAAAAATAAAAAATGAGTTCCTTTAAGAGCAATGAAAATATTCATAAGAAAGAAGATGGGTCATACTACGTAGTTTCGGCTAATAATTTAAATAAAGTAGAAGTAAAACAAAGATCAGGAATTGATACAATTAACTTACTCCACCCATAAAAGACACCAAAGGGAAAGAAATACAAACATTAAGCGACCAGACCATAATGGAAACCTAAACAAAGGAAGGCCATAAGGACAGTTACTTTCCCACAAAATGGCCATATGGCCATCCAAAACCAAAAGACACAAGTCATACACACAGTAAGTAACAAACAACAACATAAATAAATCGCCACAGAAGAGCCGCCTTGGAACGGTCAGTGGAAGATTTCTACTGGGGGTGGGGGCTTAAATCGATTTTACGTAGCCACAATCCTCGCCCTTACTTCCGTCGCGATTTAGACAAATAATTTGTTCAGTCTGCATGAAGGCCTCCTAATTCATCAGTGCAACATATCCGTGAACACAAAAATCAAAGAACCACAGAGGTGAGACAACGGTGAGGACTCGACAGCAAGAAACCACTGAAATGCTGGAGCAAAAGAAAACCAACAGTTAGACTCCGATGAGCCCAACCAGAGACAGAGCATCAGGCACCAACCAACATTATCTCTCTAAAAGCCTCATCAGTGACCCTGTAATGATTCGGCAAAGAAAGCCAGAGGAAACATACTGCAATTTTGCGAATTTAGAATAGGCAGTCGATTCAAAGACTGATATAAATCAAAATGGGGTCCAAATAATTAAAACCCTGTCTAGAATATGAGTCTAAACCAATAATTTATTTCTGATTTATCAGAATATTCAAGCTGATCTCAAAGGACCAAAAGTAAAATATAAACTGCACTATGGTTGATGTACGGGGAGACGTTTTACCGCCGCCACACGGACTGAATATATAGTGTCCTTACAGAAATTTAACAAAAGTAAAATAGAGAGCAACAGACTAGAAATGTGTGAGAAAAAGTCAAGATATAAAAAAACTTGTTAAAAAGAAACGACGTCAATATGAGCTTAAGAAATTTAAAGAAATTGAAAAGTTGAGGCATTCGAGCCCTCGAAACTTTTGGAAACTATTTACAAAGAAGAAATCTTCGAAATGTAATATTGCAAACAACGCCTTTTATAACCATATTTTAGAACTTGCAAATGATATTAACACTGTTCACCACGACGAGTCTGAAACATTTTGTGAGGAAAATGATTTTAACGTATCGGGCTGTGACAATGATGATTTCAATAGTGAAATTTCAATAATCGAGGTACGGTCAGCTATACGATCACTCAAACGTAATAAGGCCATGGGCAGTGACGATTAAATGAACGAGTATTTCATAGAGAGTGCGGACATTTTGATCTCGCACCTTACCGATGTATTCAATAGCATTTTATGTGCAGGATATTTTCCTGATAAATGGACCGAAGGTAAAATAATACCACTATTCAAAAAGGGCGATCCTGAAGATGTGAACGATTACCGCGGAATAACTCTATTGAGCTGCATGTCGAAGATTTTTACAAGCATTTTAAATAGGAGAATTACCAAATGGTGTGAGATAACAATATTATATCCGACAGGCAGTTTGGATTTCGAAAGGGTTGTACTACCACTGATGCGATTTTCGTTTTACATTCTTTAATCCAAAAAGTTTTAAATGGTCGCAAACGTTTATACTGCGCCTTTGTGGGCATAAAAAGGCATTTGACAGCGTCTGTAGAAATGCACTGTGGTATAAGATGTTTAATTTTGGGATACAAGGAAGAACGCTGCGAATTATTAAAGACATGTATATAAAAGTAAAATCACGAGTGAAGAGTGCTAACAAATTACCGGACTTTTTCCAGTACGCTGTTGGATTACGACAGGGCGAAGTGCTATCACCACTCCTATTTTCACTGTTTGTTGAAGACTTAGAGTTGTACTTACAAGATCGCATTGCATGTGGACTAAATATTGACGACATTAACATTATTTACCTGCTTTTTGCAGATGACATGGTCATAGTGGGTAATAATCCAGAGGAGTTACAGTGTAGCTTTGATAGGTTGTATCAGTATTGTTCAGAGTGGGGTTTAACTGTTAACACATTAAAGACGAATATTGTTGGTTTTAGGAAAAGGGGTAATATAAAGCCGGAAGAAAGTTGGACTTATAACAACGAGCCATTTGAGGTGGTAAATAATTTACTTATCTTGGTGTTGTTTTTTACTACACTGGCTCATTTGCCTTAAATCAAGAAGCCCTAGCAGGAAAAGGTCTGAAAGCTGTGCGAGTTCTGTTATCAAATAACCGGAAACCTGACTTCACTATAAAAACGTTATGTAAATTGTTCGACTCTTTTGTTGGAAGTATACTAAGTTATGGTTGCGAAGTATGACTCTCAAAGTCAAAAGAACTAGAGGGAATCCATTTAAAGTTTTGCAAAACGATTTTAAAAGTTAAAACTTGTACTAGCAACGCTGGAGTCTATGGTGACATGTGCAGATACCCATTATATATATCAAGATATGTGCGCATAATAAGGTATTGGTGTATCGACAATATATGATACAGCACTTGAAGACGTTTTAAACGGTCAGCGGAATTGGGCGGGAAATGTTAAAGGTCTTCTTGAAGAATTTGGTTCCGCCAATGTGTGGCTAAATCCGGATAGTATAAATCTCAGTTCTTTTTCCAGCGTATTCAAACAGAGACTGATTGATTGTTTTACTCAGAAATGGCATCTCGACCTCCAGAATAATGGTATTCTGACTTTATATAAACACTTTAAAACTGACTTCTCATTTGAATGCTACTTAAATATCTTTCCAGCAAAGCATAGAGTTGCACTGACTAAATTACGGTTGTCAGCTCATTCATTATTAATTGAAATTGGGCGTTACGGGAGGAACAGAATTATTAGAAATGAAAGACATTGTGTCTTGTGCGATACTGGCGATTTGGAGGACGAATACCACTTTACATCAGTTTGTCCGAAATATAATGTTATTCGAAAGTTTTATTAGCTCACCTGAGCCGAAGGCTCATTGGTGAGCTGATAGTATGGCCAGGCAAAAATTCTCTGTGTGTGTGTGTGTTCACATTTTCAAACGTCTTCTCCTCTGGAACCGCTGGGCCGATTGTAGTCAAATTTCATGTGGAGGCTCCATGGGGTGGGGGAACGAAAGTTTGCATTTTTGGTCTAGCTCACATGACCAAGATGGCCGCCATGCCCATATATGGTAAAAACCCTTCGAAAATCTTCTCCTCCGGAACCACTGGGCCGATTTGCATGAAACTTGGCATGTAGCACCTGGGACATGGGCCCATCATAAATTGCATAAATGGTGTCCCTGGGATGACCTTGACCTATTTTACGCCAAGGTTAAATTTGGTAACATGGGCATTTGTATGGGAAAAAGTAGAAATGTCTGATATCTTGCAAACTGTTACAAATAATGCCACTAAACCATATATATTCTTATTCCTTATGATGAGGCGCATTTAGTGACGTGATTTTGGAACCCTGGCCCCCCCCCCCCCCCCCGGGGGGGGGGCATGCCCCACCCCCTTTTTGGCACAAAATGCTTAATATCTCCAAAACAGCTAAGATCCCGACCCATAAACCATATATATTCTTGTTCCTTACGATAAGGCGCATTCAGTGACATGGACCTTTGGGTACCGGGGTCCCCCGGGGGGGGGGATGCCCCACCCCTATTTTGCACAAAATGCTTAATATCTCGGAAACGGTTAAGATCCCGACCCATAAACCATATATACTCTTGTTCCTTATGATGAGGCCCATTCAGTGACATGGACTTTTGGACCATGGGGTACCAGGGGTCCGGGGGGGAGGGGCATGCCCCACCCCTTTTTTTGCACAAAATGCTTAATATCTCGGAAACGGTTAAGATCTCTATCCATGAACCATATATATTCTTGTTCCTGATCATAAGGCGCATTAAGTGACATGAACCTTTGGACCCGGGGGTCCCAGGGGGGGCATGCCCCACCCCCTTTTTTGCATTAAATGCTTAATATCTCGGAAACGGTTAAGATCCCCACCCATAAACCATATATACTCTTGTTCTTTATAATGAGGCGCATTCAGTGACATGGACCTTTGGACCCTGGGGTACCAGGGGTCCGGGGGGGGGGGGCATGCCCCTCCCCCTTTTTTGCTCAAAATGCTTAATATCTCGGAAAAGGTTAAGATCCCCACCCACAAACCATATATATTCTTGTTCCTTATGATAAGGCGCATTCAGTGACATGGACCTTTGGACCCGGGGGGTCCCTGGGTGAGGGAGGGGGACATGCCTAACCCCCTTTTTTCCACAAAATGATTAATATCTCGGAAACGGTTAAGATCCCCACCCATAAACCTATATATTCTTGTCGCATTCAGTGTAATGGACCGTTGGACCTACGGTTCCAGTGGGGGGGGGGGGGGCTGGGGGCCAACTCCCTTTATTGCATTGAATGCTTAATATCTCGGAAACAGTTGAGATCCCCACCCAGTTACACAGACCTTCGGTCCCTCTTGGCCAAAGATCACATATTAAAGTCTTTGAGGACTTCCTCAGAAAAGTCAGGTGGGCGATTCAGGACCAATGGTCCTCTGGTTTAAAAAGATACTATCATACTTAAGTTTATTCAACTTATGCAGTCAAATAACACTAAGGAGCTAAAGAATTTATGCAAATATTTATTTGAAGCATTTAATATAAGAAAGGCTCATACTCATCACTGAATAAGAAAATACTTGTTCATCCTCGTGACTAATTTACAGACTAATTACACGAGTCTGTTTTCTCTAACAGGTCATATATTTATTATTCTGTATATATGTTGACTAGAAACTGTATTGTTTACGTCAATAAAACTTCTGTTCTGTTCTGTTCCTGATGCTCTGTCTCTGGTTGGGCTCATCTAATTGTTGGCCTTCTTTTGCTACAGCATTTCAGTGATGTCTTGCTGTCGAGTCCTCACCGTTGCTTCATCTTTGTGGTTCTTTCACGGAGATGTTGCACTGATGAGTTAGGAGGCCTTCATGCGAACTAAATAGGCTAGGATTGTGGCCACGTAAAATCGATTTAAGCCTCCCCAGTGGAATTCCTTTCACTGACCGTTCCAAGGCGGTACTCTGTCTCGGTTTAATTTTGTTATGGTTTCTCTTTGAGTGTGTTTATCGCTTATATTATTTTGGATTGGATAGCCAATTGGCCATTTTGTCGGAACGTACCTGTCTTTTTGGCTTTCCGCTACTGATGTTTCCATTATGGTCTACTTGTTTCATGTTTGTGCTTCTTTCCTTTTGGTGTCTCTGATTGGAGCTGTGGGTTAATTGAATCGATTTCTGGTCATTGCCTTCTCTTCCATTAACCAGTCCCGTCACCATATTACCTTAATTAATGTTGGAATGTAAGACTCGAAGACAAGCACACAAAGACAAACTTTAAGAAAAATAAATTTGCAAAACTCCCCGGACGTCATGGCGTTTGTTTGTTTGTTTGTTTTGAGGTTTAACGTCCCCGTCAATATTATATTGGTCATTTTGGAGACGTTGTTTCCAAGTTTGTGGGACTTTTCCCCGACATTGAGATGAAATGACATCTCAAGCCCTATCGCCCAATGAAACTAATAGGGTTTATAAGCATGGACGATCCGACTCGCACCGCTTTGCCTGGGCAGGCTTAGATTGTCTAGGCGGTATACCAGTACTCGTGTGCGGTCGGCAGTCAGCTCTGTCTGGAAGCAACATGCAGCCCATCTATTTCTTCAAGCCCCGATGGGCGGGGGCCGTACGTCATGGCATAACTTTCGTGATGAAGGAGTGTCAGTGTCGTTCGAAATGGTGTAAAAGTGAAAACGTAGTATGCTTCAAAATATGTTGTTGTTTTTTTCTTCTTCTTTATGTAGGCCTCTGACCCAGATATGGAATTATTAAGAGAAAAGTGGAAAATGTATTAACATGCAGTTTACATTTTGATTTCCTTTTGAGCCCATATTATTATTATTTTACAAATAACCCCAGTATTATTCAATGCTGAATCAACGTTAATAGAACTTCATATGCCGGTAGAGTGAGTTGTCGTGATCTTTAATCAGAGGTGGGCGAAAATTGGAGTACCAAAAAAAAACACCTTATCTTCCGTTGTAGAACTAGCTCCTTGCATGCAAATACAACAGTTACCAAGTGGCTTTCAGAGTGTTTATTTTAAGCTCCGGGGGAGCTTATAGGACGGCAGCCTCCGTCGTCGTCCGTCGTTATCGTCCGTCGTCTACACTTTCAAACTACAATAGCTTTGCAGCTTGCAAGCAGATTCCAATCAAATTTTATCTGTAACATGTACCTGGTGGGGGCTTGAAAGCATATGCTTTTTAAGGCAAATTGCTTTGATTTCTTTTGCAACTGACAGGTCCCATACGCTTACTGTTGGGAAAATGCTTGTGAACAGCATTGCTTCTTCAGTTTTGCTGGATCTTAATGATCCGTGCAGAAAATAATGATATGCACAAAATCTCGGATCAAATTGGACCAATAATAGCGGAGTTACGCCCCATAGATTCTCAAGAATGGCAATTTTCACAAAACAGGATAGCTTCTTCATTTTTTGTCGAATTGTAATGAAACTTGAAAATAACAATAACATGTTTAAACTCTCCGAAATGTTTGAAAATGGGTCAGTTCGGATCAACAGTAACAGAGTTACGTTCCCTTGATTCACAAAATACCTTTTTGACATCGTGAACACCGTAGCGTCCTTAGTTTTTGTCAAATCGTTATGAAACCTGCATAAAACAATAGCACGTATAAACTCTCGAAAGAGATTGATTGGACCAACAATAGCAGAATCATGCCCCCCTTGATTCACAAAAATTGCATTCTTCACCTTGTGAACAGATAGCTTCTTCATTTTTGTCAAGTCGTAATGAGACGTGCAGATAAACACATGCAAAAAAAACTCGGATGAGTTCGAAAATATGTTAGATCAGATCGATAAAAGCAGAGTTACGTCCCATTGAATCTCAAAAATGGCCAGTTTTGACCTTGTAAACAGCATAGATTCTTCACTTTTTTCTTCATAAAACTTGCAGATATTAGTGATATGCATATAATCTCGGACATGTTTGAAAACGGGTCAGATCGGACCAACAATAGCAGGGTTACTCCCCTTGGTTCTTTTGACCTTGTGAACAGCATAGCATCGACTCGTAATGAAAGTTGCAGATGATAATACATTTGTAACACGCATACAATCTCAGACGAGTTCGAAAATAAGTCAGATCGGATCAACAGTAGCTAAATTACATCCCCTTGATTTTCAAAAAAGGGCCATATTTGACCTTGTCAACAGTGTAGCTTTTTTTTCTGAAACTTGCAGATAACAAAAATGATGAGTTCGAAAATGGATCAGCAATTGCAGAGTTGCATCCCCTTGATTCTCAAAATGGCCATTTTATGTCCCCAACTTTGGAAAAAGTTGTAGGGAATATTGGTTTGCCTTTATTCGTCCGTCCGTCCATTCGTCCCTCCATCCGTTCGTCCCTCCGTCCGTTCGTCACGTCTTTTGATGCATAACATAACGGGAACCATGCATGCTAGGGTTTTGAAATTGTATATATGGATTTCTCTTGAGAAAGCAGGTGACGCTGTATTTTCTCATCAGTGTTAAACCCCTTTCATGAGTTGTGGACATTGGCAAAAAATTAGGATGGAATGTTGTCAGCATATATCTAAAATTGTATTTAAGCTAGGGCATTGAAACTTGGTGATTGGATTGATGATAAGGAGTAAATGACCTGATTCACTTTTGAATAAATTTTGAAAAATAATACACGACTTTTTGTCCTTTGTAAATTTTGGATTTTTTACATTGTCAGCAAAATATCTTGAAACTTGATGAATACTTTGGGAGTGATAAGTAGATGAACCGGTTTACTTATGTATAAATTTTGAAAAATACTTCTAGACTTCTGGCCCTTTGAAAATTTGGGCAGTTTTACCTTTCTGACAAAATGTCTCAAGGCAAAACGTTGGTGGGGCATTTTGGTTTGTCTTCGTTCGTCCGACCGTTCTTCACACGTTTTGATGCTTGTCATGTCTTAAAAACATACATGCTAGGATCTGGAAATTTCATATAGAGGTTACTCAGAAATCATTAATTAACCCATATTTTTTCTTGATTCGAGATTTGAGTTATGGCCCTTTGAACAATTTGGCATTTTAATTTCTAAAACTGTTTAAGCTATTGCCTTGAATCTTGGCAGGCTGATAGAAGACGACCTGATTAACGTTTGAAAAAGGAATTTGAGTTTTTATGGTCCTTTGATAATTTCGGCATTTAGGGGCAAGCATATGGTTGGGGGCATAGCTCAAGATACAACTCATCACGAAAACACGCCTATATAATTTTGAACCCCGATTTTATATAGTAAACCTTGGATTTCCGGGGGTATACCTTATTTTTCTTATTTCTGCTCTAAAATATAGATTGTGGGTACTCGTTAGAACCGCCTGGACGAGGCGGTTCTAACGAGTGCCCAAAATCTTAATTTTGAGCAGAAATAAGAAAAATATCACATTTTTACTCTTAAAATTTCCATTTTTTCGGCGATAAAGGTGGCAATGTATTTGTACTCGTAGGCGTGTTTGCGTAATGTTCACAAACACTGACAATTTCGAGTTGAGCTTGTGAACAGCGTTGCTGCTTCATTTTTGTTCGATCTTTATGAAACTTGCAGATAACAATGACATGCATACAATCTCGAAAGACTTCGAAAACGTGTAAGAACGGACCAAGAATATAGCAGCGTTACGTCTAATTGTAGCTTTTTAATTTTTTTTTAGCTCACAAGAAGTACTCATCGTGAGCTGTTGTGATTGGTGAATGTTCGTCGTGCGTCGTCCGACATCCGTCGTCCGAAGTGCGTCGTCAACAATTAGCTTCAAATGCGAACCCCTACTAAACCCTTGGGCTAATTTGATATAAAAAAACATAAGAATGTTGCCTAAGTGGCCCCCTACCAAAATAGCTAAACAAGACGGCAGCTAGAGCTAAAATTAGAGTAAAAAAGTATTTGAACGATAACTTCTCCTGTACACTTCAGCCAACTACATTCAAACTTCACAGGAATGTTGCTTAGGTGACCCTCTACCAAAATAGCTAAACCAGTTTCGCTCGGATGAGAATAATGACAGCCAGAGCTAAAAATAGAAAAATGTCAAAACATTGATTTAAATGCGAATTTCTCCTAAACCATTGGGCTAATTTGATTTACAGAAAACAGGAATGTTACCTGGGAAACTCTCTTTTAAAATAGCTAATCAAGATGACCGCCTGAGGTAAAAATAGAAAAATCTTTAAGTGACAACTTCTCATTTACCCTTGAAACTTCATATGAATGCTACTTAGGTGACTCTCTACCACAGTAGCCAAAATGGTTCCATCCCAATTATCAAACAGGCAGTCAGAGCTAATAAAAAAAAAACAAAAAAAAAACGTCGAAACTTTGCTTTAAATGCGAACTCCTCCTTAACGATGGGCCAATTTGATTCAAACTTCACATGAATATTTCCTTGGTCGCTCACTACCAAAATAGCTAGGATTCTTTCACATCGATTCTAATATTGGCTACCAGAGCCAAAAATTAAAAATTCTTTACCAGACAACTTCTGTACCCTGGGGCCAATTTGATATAAACGTCACAGGAATGTTGCCTAAATGGCTCCCTACCCAAATAGCTAAAATCTTTACGATTGGGGTTAAAAGATGGCTGCCAGAGGTAAAAATAAAAAAAAAACATTGAAGCATCAATTCCTTCTCTACAATTGGGTCAAAATTCCTTCAAATTTCACATGAATGTTGCGTAAGTGACCCTCTACAGACATGGAAAAGATGAACATATCGCCTTCCATAGTAAAACAGAAAAAAAAACTTAAAACATCTGCTTTAAATTCAGTCTCCTCCAAAAACATTTGGTTCCAACTGCACAGGAATGTTGCCTAGATGTCTCTCTACCAAATTAGCTATAATTGTTTGGCTCAGAGAAATGTCAGCTCAATCTATACCATACCTTTGGTGCAGTTTCATTCAAAATTCATAGGACTGTTGCTTTGGTGACCCTCTACAAATGTTGCTTAAAAGGTCTAGTTCCAATGAATAAAACGGCTGACAGAGCTAAAATAAAAAGCAAACATTTTTATACGTTGATTTCTCGTATACCTTTGATCCAATTTCCTTCAGCCATCTACAAGTATCTAAATGCGAAGGCCATGCTCCGGTGAATAAGATTTCTACCAAGTATTCACCCGGCGCCCGCCCATCAGGGCCTGAAGAAATAGATTGACTGAATGATGTTTCCATGCAGAGCTGAAACCGACCCGCACACGAGTACTGGTACCGCTTAGAGGATCTAAGCCTGCCCAGGCAAAGCGGTGCGAGTCGGTCCGTCCATGCTAATAAACCCCTTTTGGCTTCATTGGGCGGCAGGACTTGATATGTCATTTCATCTCAAGGTCGGGTAAAAGTCCCACAAATTTGGATGCAACATCTCCAAAATGACTTTTACAGTGTTGATGGGGACGTTAAACCTTAAATTAAGCAAGAAAGCAAAACCAGTTATCCACATGACTTTTTGAAGCTTTGTTACTTCCTGGAACTTGATCCGGTGAGCGATTCTATGTTAACTTGGACCTCTTGTTTAACCTGTTAATGGTTTGGCTTCAGGTACAAGCATTTACATATAAGCAGGTGTATATTGAATATTTTTCGATGATTTAGTTATAAAGTGGAACCCCAGGAGGATATTGTGACTGATAAATGGGCCCCGTCAAGCGATTTTGGTACTTATCGCCTATGCGAGCAGCGAAGGTTCAGGCGAGCCTGCGCATCCGCGCAGTCTCGCCAGAACCTTCGCTGCTCGCTCATACAAGCAGTGAATCAAGAGGAACCTTCAGACAGAAAACCATATCCCTGGCCCCTCTGAATGGCTGGGCATGCGCAGTTAAAATCTGTCATGACGGAATGCTCGAAGACCCAAATTCGCTTGACGGGGCTCAAATGAGAACTGTTCCAGTCTGAAGTATCTGTTTTTAGAACATACCCTGAAGCTAGAGTCGGTCTCCTGTGGTACAAGAGTGGTATGCAATGACATAGGTTTTTGTAATATCTCTCACTCTCTCTCTGTCTCTAACTTTCTGTCTCTGTCTCCCTCACTCTCTCTCTCTCTCTCTCTCTCTCTCTCTCTCTCTCTCTGAGAGAGAGAAAGCGAGAGTCCTCTCTCTATCTCTCTCTCTCTGAGAGAGAGAAAGAGAGAGAGAGAGTCTATCTGGGTTACCTGGGGATATGGGGTATTTGTGCACAGAGAGAGAGAGAGAGAGAGAGAGAGAGAGAGAGAGAGAGAGAGAGAGAGAGAGAGAGATGATGGTTGCAAATGTATATGCGGGGAACCGAAGCTCATGTGTCTACGTTGAAGACACAGTGTCGAATGCATTCATTGCGTGAACAAGTCTGTGAAATGACCACCTCCGTAAAACCCAACTTTATATAGAGAAACTAGGTTTACGGGGGTATACATTATTACACTTATTTCTACTACAAAATAGAAGTGAAAGCAATGATAAGGATCGATACAATAAACCCACAGCTCTAATCAGAAGACACACAGACATATAATAGCTAGACCCTTGTGGAAACGTCAATAGCAGAAAGCCAAACGGAACGTTACGTTCCCACTAAATGGCCAGTTGGCTATCAAAAACAAAAATATACTAGAAATATTTTCAGAGGAAAACAATGTCCGTATCCTAAACACCCATTTGATATAAATAACTAGGTTAAGATCACCAAAATGTAAACTGCAAACTAGCCATTTTTGACCCAAAAACTCAAAGTTTCGGGAGCCTGTAACTTAAAAAAAAAAAAAACAGTAATTAAAAAGGTCAGATGACCAGAATCTTATCAAATTTGGTAGGCCGGCGGATCAGGCCTCAGATTCTATGACAGTTCCAGCGTAAAGGCTTACTGAAAATAAGAGAGTATCTAATTTTATGTAATGTTCGTTGGTGCCTGATGCTCTGTCTCTGGTCGGGCCCATCGGAGTCTAACTGTTGGTCTTCTTTTGCTCCAGCATTTCAGTGGTTTCTTGCTGTCGAGTCCGCACCGTTGCTTCATCTGCACTGATGAGGTAGGAGGCCTTCATGCGAACTAAACAAATTATTTGTCTAAATCTAGACGGAAATAAGGGCGAGGATTGTGGCCACGTAAAATCGACTTAAGCCAACCCCCCCCCCCAACACACACACACACACACACACACACACACACACACACACACACACACACACACACACACACACACACACACACACACACAGACACAACCACCCAAAGTGGAATTCGTTTCACTGGCCGTTCCAAGGCGGTTCTTCTGTCGCGGTTAATTTGTGTTATGGTTGTCTTTGAGTGTGTGTATCGCTTATATTATTTTGATTTGGATAGCCATTTGATCATTTTGCGGGAAAGTAACTGTCCTTTTTGCTTTCCGCTATTGATGTTTCCATTAGGGTCTAGTTGATTCATGTTTGTGCTTCTTTCCCTTTGGTGTCTCTGATGGGAGCTGTAAGTTAATTGTATCGATTCCTAATCATTGCCTTCACTTCTATTTTAATTTAATATTGTACCGCGTTTGACCAACATTCATCAACTCTTAATTGATATAGGGTACATATAAGCCATTGTTTGGCCTTAAAAGAACAGGTTTCGGGAGCCCTTGACCTTAGAGTGCGGACAGGCCATTTGTGGCCCAAAATTGACTGTTTTGGGGGTCTGTGACCTTGAATTAAGGTAAAGGGGTGGGGGCGTAACTAATGTTGTGAGAACTTGTGGCTCGACCCATTTGCTTTGTGGTAGCAATAAAATATGATTAAACTAAAAAAAGGTAAAGGTCACCAAAATCTAATCAAATCTGCATGCGGTATGTTGTGATGATAAATTGATACCAAGTTTGACTAAAATTAACCAATTCCTTAATGAGATATAGTGCAGACAAGCGATTTTTGGCGCTAATATTGTCTGTTTGGGGGGCCCTTTGACCTTGAAAAAATAGGGTCACCAAAATCTAATCAAATCTTCGGTATGTTTTAATGGTATATTGTTCCAAGTTTGACTAAAATTAATCAATTTGTTAATGTGATAGAGTGCAGACCAGCCATTTTTGGCCCAAAATTGACTGTTTTGGGGGCCTGTGACCTTAAAAAAGTCAAGGTCACAACAATCTAATTAAGTCTGCGAATTGTTGTCATGATAAACTGTACCAAGTTTGACTAGAATTAAGTGCAGACAAGCCATTTTTGGCCTAAAATTGGCTGTTTGTGGGGGGCCTGTTACCTTGACAATGAGGTCAAGATCATCAATACCTAATTACTGTTTTCCCCTGTCCTAATGATATAACTATTAAGTTTTGTCAGAATCCATTCATAGGTTGAGGAGATGTAATGCTTCAAACAGGCTTCGCCGACGCTGACGCCGACGCTGACGCCGACGCGAACGGGATCCGCAGCAAAAGCAACATGTCCCCCTCCCCTCTGCTGGGAGGACACAATAAGCGATTCAAACACTCAAAGTGAAACCATTACAAAAATAAACCGCGACAGAAGAACCACCTTGGAAGGGTCAGTGAAAGGAATTTCAAGGACGGGGATTGGTGGGGGGGGGGGGGGTCTGAAATCGATCTAAGACTTAGTTTGCAAGACTTTGTTTCTGGGTACTGGTTAGAACCACCTCAATGAGGCGGTTCTAACGAATACCTTCATTCTATGTTCTAAATTTAAATTATTTAAATTAGAAAAACATAAGACTTTTTATCAGAAAATTATGAAAGCATGGGTGTGTTACAGTAATGTACGTTTATTGTGGTTAATTGGAACGGTCTCTAACATAAGGTAAACATGTCCGTGTGAAATAATGGCGTCCAACATGGTGTCAGAAAATGACAAATTTTAGGAAAAAATGTTAACATCTTTTTTATTTCTGCTTTCTGCAAAGATTTTTGGTGCTCGTTAGAACCGCCTCATTGAGGCGGTATGATGCGATTCTAACTTTGTTTTGAGCAAAAATGAGGCAGATAATGTCTACCCCTGTAAACCCCACTTTTCTCTATATCTTCGTTTCACGGACTTGTTGTCGTGATAAGGTCACCAATGTTGTTCTCCGTTTTGAACTGGCCAAGACCGAAATGCATATAGAACGCTTGAATAAAGGAAGGAGAAAAAAGTGTTCAGTCGACGACTCGCACATTGACAAAGGGACAAAGAATTTTTGTTTGTTTGATTTGAGCTTTATCGTTCCCGTCAAAATATAAGTGAGTGCAATGATCAGGAATCGATACAATAAACCAACAGTTCCCATCAGGGATACCAAAGGAAACGAAATATAAACAAGAAGTAACTACACCCTAATGGAAAGATCAATAGCGGAAAACCAAGATGACATTTACTTTCCCACAAAATTGCCAATTGGCTATCCAAAACAACAACAAAAATATAAGCGATACACACGTTAAAAGACAAACCATATAAAAAATAAACCGCGACAGAAGATCCGCCTTGGAACGGTCAGTGAAGTCTGGATTCAATTGTTCAGTTCTCCTACATCATCAGTGCAACATCTCCGAGAACACAAAACAGAGATGAAACAATGGCGAGGACCCTATAGCAACAGGTCAGTGCGATTGCCACGTGTAAGAATAACAACTCTGCTTGTCTTCGTTTTTTAATTATCTCCCCTGATCAATATTTTACTACTTTTTCGTTTCCGGAGCATAACTCGGCAACTGTTTGAAATATTTCAAAAATGCTTGGTTGGAGCGTGATAGCTCAGTGGTTAGTGCACATGCCTCTGATGCTAAAGGTCCCGGGTTCGATCTCCGGCAGAGGTGATAAAATTTCGGTGTCCGAGCACGCTCCAATGGCATCCTTTGCAGGGATGAATGTAATAGGGTTCGACGTCCTTCGGATCGGGACGTTAACTGGAGGCCCCCTGTGCAGGGAGAACCACCCCTTGTGCAGGTTAAAGACCCTCCCGTAATTACATGACCCCTACCCCTACATATTGCCCTACCAATAGATAGATAGATAGATAGATAGATAGATAGATAGACAGATAGATAGATAGATAGATAGATAGAGGTAATTGCGGAGTTTCGCGTTCTGTTTGTCTTCATTTTCGAATTATCTCCCTTATCCATATTGTCTCGTGCAAGGAGGACAACTCTGTTTGTCTTCCTTTTATATTGATCTCCTCGGATCCATATTTTTACTTTATTTTCGTCTCCGGAGCATAACTCGGCAACCGTTTGAAATATTTCAATATTACTTTGTAGGATTACAAATAGGTCATTGCGGAGTGTCGGAAGACTGACAACTCTGCTTATCTTTATTTTCGAATTATCTCCCCCGATCCATATTTTTCAACATTTCATTTCCGGAGCATAACTCCGCAACCGTTTGAAATATTCATTGATACTTAGTAGGATAACAGAACAGGTCAATGTCGAATGTTGCGTGCAAGAATGACAACTCTGCACGTGTAACGTTTTCTTGGTTTCATGCAACTGTTGGAGAAAACCTTGTTTTCGTGGAATTTCCACATTTTTTGTATTTCTGTTGTTTTTCTCCTAAACGGATCTTACTTCCTGCTCTATATATCAAATGGGAAGGATAGACACGTAATGATATTACTGTCCAACAAGTACGTATGACAGGCGAGTTAGAAGCTATTTTCCCCCAATAGGGTGGTAAATCAGACACCCATTAAACTAAATGCTTTCAGGAAATCTAACCAAATCACTGACAGCAGTGGTGGGTCGATTGTCTGTGGGTGTAGGCTGGGAAAATGTTCCTGAATGGGGACTTATATTGTTTTGTTTAACCCTATAATTTCTGTATTGTAAGCAAACAGTGTAGACCCTGATCAGACGCCGCATAAAGCGGCGTCTAATCAGGGTCTACAATGTTTGCCATACAAACACATGATTCCAGTCCAGATTTTACAGATAACCCTCGTACGCAAGACTCTGACCTCAGTGAAGCTATTTTTTATAATTAACCACTACCTTCATGGCCGACACGTCGATGATAATAATGTAAACTTCTGAATTGAAAAGCTACTGCGCTTTATAACTACCTACAATCGAAAACGACCACAGTTAGTCACAATGAACGCAGAAGAGAACCAACGCCAGTAAAGGCTTGGAATAAAGGCAACACGGCCACACATTTCATCTACTAGAGCATAATGTTCCAATGAGACGAACACGTTTAACAGGGAAACTATTTGAAAGAATTGTAAAACCGGAATGTGCTTAAATTCCTTAACTGCTGCACTTTAAGCAAACAGTGTAGATCCTGATAAACGCCGTGTTCTAGGTCTACACTATTTGTCAATGTGAAGTCCAGATTTTATTTTTTACAAAGCGCTCTGAAGTCACAAGGAGAAGGCTATCGCTGATATACTGTTTGCCAAACCTAGTCTTAGATCCTCTAAACGGTTTACCACTACTCATGTGCGGTCGGTTGCAGCTCTGCGAGGAAGCATCATGCAGCCCAATGTATTTCTTCAAGCCCCGATGGGTGGGGGCGATAGTTACGTTTGAATATTCTGAGTCACCACCTGTTTGGAAAAGGCTTGCTGACTCGGTTTACCAGTGGTCTGTTTTGTCCATGTCTAATGATTTGGGATGATCGTTTCTCCGGCAAGTTTTCAATTCTTAACCCTTGTCCTGCTGAATATTTAAATATGTCACACCCACTACTGATTATCAGCCAATCAGATTGCTTGATGCAAATTATTGCAACAAATTCACAAACTGTATGACAAACAATGAAGATCCTGATCAGATGGCTTCTTCAGAAGCCATCTGATCAGGATCTACATTGTTTCAAAGATAAGGCATATTCGGGCTCAGCAGGACAAGGGTTATATTTGACCCGCATCAAGCGAAAAATGACTAACACATGTGTATGGCATAATGCATTATATCATAACTCCAAAAAGGTTACTTTCTGATTAAAAATTTGTGATATTGTCTTATATATACATTCAACATAGGATGTGGGTGTCTTTGAGCGCAAATAAACCTCTCCGAACCCAACATTTGTCTACATAAAGTGGGATTTGCAGGGGTATTCATTCATCACGAAAACACGCCTATATAATTTTGACACCCTTATACCCGACCTTTATATGGTAAAACTGGGGGTGTACAGGGGTAAACCTTTTTTTTTTTACATTTCTGCTCTAAAATATAGATTGTGGGTACTCGTTAGAATTGCCTCGATGAGGCGGTTCTAACGAGACCCCGCAATCTATATTTCGACCAGAAATAAGAAAATAATCAATTTTTCATCATAGAATTTTCTTTTTTTGGGGGGGGAGGGGAGGGGGTGGGGCGTAAAGTTTAGAATGTATTTGTGTAGGTATGTTCTTCGTAATGGGGTGTGGGTATCGTAAATAAGAACAATACTGTATACCCATCCAAACCCAAGTTTTGTCCACATAAAGTAGTGTAACCAGGGGTATTTATTACACAGACGTGTTAACATGATCATCACGAAAACACGCATTTACAAATACATTGTAACCTTTATCGCCGAAAAAAATGAAAAATTTTAAGATGAAAAATTGTGATATTTTTCTTATTTCTGCTCAAAATATAGATTGTGGGTACGCATTAGAACCGCCTCATCGAGGCGGTTCTAATGGGTTACCACAAACTATATTTTAGAGCAGAAATAAGAAATATAATCTATACCCCTGAAAACCCCAGTTTTACTATATAAATGTGTGGTTCAAGGGGGTTAAAATTATATAGGCGTGTTTTCGAGATGGGTATGTGTGCGACTCGTAGACCAGGATCAGCCTAAATACGTGTTTATCATAGTGTACTTTATATTGACTTGTCCTTTGAGACCATTGATCCATTGTGAAATTTTTATACTGATGAGACCTTATTGGCCGAAACGAGCTAGTCTGGTCCCATAAAACTGCACTTTTTATACTTTTAAGTTTTGTGGTGTATTCTTTCCTTCCAAAGGATAGCGCTTTCGTCATCACGAAAACACGCCTATATAATTCTGACCCCATCGAACTCCACTTTTATATAGTAAAACTGGGGTTTACAGGGGGTGATTCTTATTTTTCTTATCTCTGCTCTAAAATACATGTTTATCATATTAATTATATTTTGTATATCATATTATTCTATATTTTGAGCAGAAATAAGAAAAATATCACAATTTTTCAATAAAAATTGTCGTTTTTTTTCGGCGGTAAAATTTACAATGTATTTGTATAGGCTTGTTTTCGTGATGAGAACATTTTCTGTCTACCAGGGGGCGCTTGAGGCCAATAACAACCGCAACCGATGAGTAGGTTAACAAGGTCAGTGTAATGAAACCCCTCTAGAGATCAGTTTCTAAACGGAAAAGGTTTGGTTGATTGGGGTTTCTTTTCCTAATTGTTGCTCAAACACATAAAATGTGAGCACTCGTTAGAACTGCCTAGGTGGTGGTTCAATCGAGCACAATCACTCTATATTAAATTGTACCACAGTAAGACACATCATCACGCGAACAAGTCCGTTGAAAGAACACCCTCCTAAACCCCACTTTATATCGAGAAACCTGTGGTTTACGGGGGTGGGGATACATTGTTTTTTTTCTTATTTCTGCTCCAGCCTTTAGTCTGTGGGTGCTCATTAGAACCGCCTCAACAAAAAGACAAAATCACAGATTTTCGTCAGAAAAGTAGCCAGTTTTGAGTTTTTGTCACACGGGTTTGTTATCGTAATGACATTATGATAACACACCCGTGCGACATAGAGCATTTTTTCACATCTCCAAAATGGCTACTTTTCTGATAAAAATCTGTGAAATTTGTCTTATTTATACTTCAAACATGGGTTGTGGGTGCTCGTTAGAACCGCCACGTTGAGGCGGTTCTAACGAGTAACCACAATCTATGTCTAGGAGTAGAAATAAGAAAAAAAGTGTATACCCCCGTAAATCCCGGTTTTCTCTATACAAATTAGGGTTAAGGTTGGGGAGGGGTCTTCATTTCACGGACTTGTTCACGTGATGCTTGTTCAGGAGATCAGAAAGACGCCATTTTAGTGCACGGGCGTATTATCTAAATGATCAATGAAGGCTGATCTCCGTGGTCACATGGTCTAAGGTCACCCATGGTGGAAGAGACAGTTTTGTCCGGCAAAGAAGAAATATTTTATCGATTCGTTTATTTACGCGTCACAGCTGATGGTATATTCGGATTCGGGGCAATAATTTTGTCGTAATCTGGAACCATATGATCCCCATAGTACAGTTTGGTTGTAATAAGCAAACTATTTTATTGCAATATCCACACCGACTCTGCTACAACGAAATCAACAGTTTGTGAAAAACAAGACATGCGATATTAGGGGCCCTCAAAGCTTGGGTTGGCCCCCGCCGATCGGGGCTTGAAGAAATAGATGGGCTGCATGATGCTTCCACACAGAGCTGAAACCGACCCGCACACGAGTACTGGTTAACCGCTTAGAGGATGGATCTAAGCCTGCCTAGGCAAAGCGGTGCGAGTTGGCGCATCCATGCTTATAAACCCTATTGGTTTCATTAGGCGACAGGGCTTGAGATGTCATTTAATCTCAATATCGGGTAAAACTCCCACAAAATTGGAAACAACGTCTCCAAAATGGCCTTTACAGCGTTGACGTGGACGTTAAACCTCAAATCAACCAACCAACCAAAGCTTGGGTAGTTATGCAAGCCATTAAACATGGGTAGTTATAGCCACAGAGGGTTAATCGAATTTATCGATATATACTAATAATGTTAAAATACTTTTTCCATTTTCTATAAAAATAATACATGTAATAGCATGCTGCATGTACTCATTAAAATCAACTCGATGGGGTGATTATCATCAAATACATCTTCATTTCCTGGATGAAATAAGAGTTAAATCCCCTAAAACATCAAGTTAACAAGTCCCCCACCTGGTATGGAGAAAACAGATGTTTACACGGCATACGTTATGTTTGTTATTTCTGCTAAAAAACATAGGTTGTTGCTACTCGTTAGAACCGCCTCATTGAGGCGGCTCTAACGCGTACCTACAGCCTATGTTCTGCGTTCTGTGCATCACCATGGCCATAGTTGTGAAAGTGCCTGCCATATACAGTAAAATTCCTATATTAAGACCACCTTTGGGACTGTTCAAAAGAGGTCTTTAAGACCCTTTTGAACAGTCCCAAAGATGGTCCTTGACTAGAGGATAGTATGGACAGAAAACACAAAGAAAATAAGTGCATCATTCAAAAATAGCTTTTTAAAGCAGAATTAGTCTTAATTTTAGGTGGTCTTAATGGTGGAATTTTCTTGTATATAATTCAATACATGGAAAGACAATAATAGAAAAAAAAATATTTCTTTTTCTTTTTTTTTTTTTTTCTTTTTTTTGAAATTCCGATTTGCGCCTAGCTTAAACTGATATAAATGCAGGAGTCACTCTCGTAACTGCCAGCCATTGGAAAAACAAATAATTCTAAGAAGTAACGCGCAATGATTCGATACGATCACTTCAATGTGACATTCGATAAACTAGGAGCGGTTGACGCATTACACCTGCGCTTCGGTTTCTAACACCAATGAAGAATTGAAAAGCTAAATACCGGATATTTGAGCGGGAACATATAAAAGCCAACGCAAATTAAATACTTTTTAAGGGCTCAAAAGTTTTGGGTTAAAAGGGTGTTGAATCCGAGAATAGTTTTGTGTGTTGGGCGTGTTCATTAAATAAAAAAAAAATCTAATTTTGTGAATATAGACACTGCATTAACTAAACATATTTTATTTTTTAAAATTCTCGGAACAAACTTTTAAATTACTTCTATAAACAATTAAGCTAACGGAAATCCAGTCTAGGCAAATTAAATAATATTCGGAGAGTATGAAAAAAATATGCACATGCAAAAAGTATTGAAATAGTTACTTACTCTTAGTATTGTCACAGAACTGTGAATAGAAAACTTGCATTACACGATATATTAGTATATATAAATATCTTGTTTGTACATTTTCGACATATGCATTTTCGAAATTTGGATGTTACGGAGGTTTATTAAGAAATTACGTACCGGAATAGCTGCAATATTTGGCAAACTGAAAAAAGGCAAAAATATATTCGAGAACCAAACCGCGAGACATGTTTTGATATCGGACATTACAGCCGACGGAACTGAAAGAAAACGACAAACGGACTATGAAAACCAAGGTAAGCTGGTTTGTAAACATTTTACTAGAATTAAAATCGTTTGTTTGTTTGTTTGTATTTGAGATTAACGGCACAGTCAACACTATTTTAGGTAATTTATGAGCCGGTCAGTTTACATATCCACACTTTTCCTGGGCAGACTTATACGTAAACGATTAACCAGTACATTTCACATTCTTTCGCCAGAAACTGACAACTGCCCTTCTTGAATCAGCGGAAGGGAGAGGATGACCGTAGAAAAGATTCCATGGCCAATCTCCACGAAAAAATGTTGCCGACCCCGGCAGGTATCGAAAACGCGTCTTCCTGATCACCAGTCAGACGCGCTTCAGAATAAACCCTTATTGTACCAAATGGAATTTTCCTCCTTATATATAGCATGAGTCCATTTCAAAATTTAGGGGTATCAGGTTGTGTTTTCATCAAAATGTATTTGGAAAATGACTGAACCTTTAGCAAACAGTGGAGGCCCTGATAAGACGCCGAGTTCTGCGGCGTCTGATCTGGGCCTGCACTGTTTGCAACGGTACCCGTTTAGGGGTTTCCAGACTGAAATGGGTTAAAGTTGTATATTCAGGGACACTTCGATGGCTCGAACAATGATGAATCAATTACTATGACTGTTTCAAGCTTATTCATGACTCACCGGAATTCTTATCGAGTAACTGCAGATATTAACATCAGGTTAGCAGTCCGTGTGATGAATACCCCACTCAACCCCACTTGATACAGAGAAAACTGGGGTTGACGGGGCTATTCATTTTTGTTCCTTATGTTTGCTCGAAAACATATATTGTTGGTACTCATAGGAACCTCCTCAATGAGGCGTCTGATGAACACCTTCATTCTATGTTTGGATTCGATATAAAAAATGTCAAACAGTTTCATCTGAAAAACATCACGTGAACAAGTCCGTGAAATGAACACACCCCATAACCCCACTTTATATAGAGAAACTGGGGCTTAAGGGGGTATGCCATATTTTTCTTATTTCTGCTCCAAGACATAGGTTGTGAGTACTCGTTAGAACCGCCTCCTATCGAGCACCCACAACCTATGTTTGCAGTATAAATGAGAAAAATAGCACGGATTTTCATCAGAAAAGAGTCATTTTGGAGGTGTGAAAAATGAACTATGTTTCACTGCTGAGTTATCGTAATGAATGATAGTAATTACAAAAACACCCCCATGCGACAAAATGACGTCTTTAATATCTTTAGAACTTCCTTTTTGAGCCAAAAAAATGAACATCCCCGCAAAACCCATTTTTCCCCTATATAAAGTGGGATTTAAAGGGATTTTCAATACACAGACTTGTAAACCTGATGTTTAAACATATGAAAAATGCCATTTTAGCGCGCAGATCCGATATTAACCCTTTTTGTACCAAATGGAATCTTCCTCCTTTTATATAGCAGGAGTCAATTTCAAAATTTGGGGGTGTCAGGTTTGGGGAAATGGCTTAACTTTTTTTGCAAACAGTGTAGGCCCTGATCAGACCCCGCGTTTTGCGAAAAGTAGCAATTTTTTTATCTGAATACTTTCATTTTTGGGTGGTAAAATTTTCAATATTTTTTAATAGACGTGTTTTCGAAATTAATCAACTCAAAACCTGGAAAATATCATCTGCACTAGTTATGATTTACACTTTAAGAGTTAATAAAACTGTAAATAAATCAAGACACCTAAAAAGTGTCTATCAAATCAATCACAAAAAGTGAACAATGATGAGACTGTTACTTTTAATTAATTTATTTATTTATTTAATTTAATTAAATAAATTGTTATCTACAATATTATGACTGGCACTTTAAGGGTTACTCATGATTGACACTTTAACGATTGACACATAGTGGGGGACGACGGGCACGCGCCAACTCATTGTTAAATTAAAGCACGTTTGTTAACTTCGTCATCACGATAACACACCTATACAATTCTGACCCACGTGTACCCCACTTTTATACAGTACAACTGGGGTTTATAGGGGTATACATTATTTAGTTGACTGTTACTCTAAAACCTCAAATCAAACAAGCAAAAGAAATGCCTTTATTAACCTTTAAACAAAAGACATACCTTTGAAATGCGGAAAATAGTGGAAAATTCGGCAATGGACGGTTTCTACTAAAGTAGATTCTTTCATCTCTGGATTATTATTATAATTGTTTGTATCGCCTTATATTGCCATAATGTATGATGGATTGAGAGAATAAAATATTTGATTGATCCAGCTCTCATCACAAAAACACACCTATATTATTGTGATTCCTTAAATAAGTTCTGAATAGTTAGATCCTTTGGAAGCAAAGAATACACCAAATAAACGAAAATAGCAGACTCGGTTTTATTGAGTCTGTTCATGACCAGTACTGAAATGTGCGACACCGGCCACGCCCTCTAGCACCGGCTTAAGCAGAACTCTATTTTCAAAATGATTCTAAATGAACCCAATGATCCCAAAGGACCAGAAAATATAATATGCACTATGATGGATGTACGGGGAGACTTTTTACGGCCGCCACACGGCACAGCACCAGCTGCAGTGAAGATAAATAAGTTTTATACAGTAAAACTGGGGTTTACAGTAGTAGACATTATTTTTTCTTATTTTTGATCAAAAGAAAGATTGTGGATACTCTTTAGAACTGCCTCACCGACGGGGAGACTTTTTACGGCCGCCACACGGCACAGCACCAGCTACAGTGAAGATAAATAAGTTCTGAATAGTTAGATCCTTTTGGAAGCAAAGAATACACCAAATAAACGAAAATAACAGACTCGGTTTTATTGAGTCTGTTCATGACCAGTACTGAAATGTGCGACACCGGCCACGCCCTCTAGCACCGGCTTAAGCAGAACTCTATTTTCAAAATGATTCTAAATGAACCCAATGATCCCAAAGGACCAGAAAATATAATCTGCACTATTATGGATGTACGGGGAGACTTTTTACGGCCGCCACACGGCACAGCACCAGCTGCAGTGAAGATAAATAAGTTTTATACAGTAAAACTGGGGTTTACAGTAGTAGACATTATTTTTTCTTATTTTTGATCAAAAGAAAGATTGTGGATACTCTTTAGAACTGCCTCACCGAGGCGGCTCTGACGAGTTCCTATAATCTATTTTTGGAACAGAAGTATGAAAAATAGCAGAATTTTCTATCTAAACATTTTCATTTTTTTTTTGTGTGTGGTAAAATTTGTCAGTATATGCGTGATTTCGTAATGTGAATTTAGACAATTCCATTTTTATTGATGGTGGTTTAGTCAAAGTCATCAACAGAATGGCAGACTGTGTAGATCTGGAGAAAAGACGGCTCATCCTGAGCAGTCGCACCATGCTCTACACTGTTTGCAAAGTAACTGTGCGGACAGGCAGAGTTGAAACCCATTAACAGAATAGCAAACAGTGTTTTGTTCTGCACAAAACATAGATTGCTGGTACTCGTTTGAATCCCCTCGATGAGGCGAATGTGCAATGTACTGGTTAACCGCTTACGTATTAGCTTGCTCAGGAAAAGTGTGGACAGGTAAACTGACCGGCTCAAAACTGACCTAAATAGTGTTGACTGGGCCGTTAAAACTGCAATACAAACAAACAAAATCAATCACTGGCTTCAGACTGCCAATTAACTTTTCATGGTGGTTTTAATCGCCATTTAATCGCCATTTCACAGTTAATGGTTTCGACAATTTTAGTCCTTTTGACATATTTGCCGCCCATTCATAAAAAATGAAAACATAAATGTAACAAAACTGGGACAAAATAAAATAAAGAAATCCGAGTAATATAACCACTGTATCAAGTATATTATCCGCATGTTGTTTATTACTAGTAATTACAAAATTAATACAAAAAAAAGCTTTACAGGTTTGATACGATTTCTGGTACATATAATGTGGACTTAGCGATTTTCACATCATGAACTGCAGTACTGAAAAAAGCTTATAAAAGGATTTTTAAGCTCTCGGGGAAGCAATTTATCATTTTTCAGTAGAAATAAACTTTATATCATCGTAAACTTTGAACAACAGTCTAACAGTATATAACAGTGACTTAATTCCAAACAAATCATTTCTATTTAATATTGGCAACCAAACATGGAAATCTGAACGTTTTTTTAAAAAATACATTGCCGTCTATGGAGCATATAGGCATGACATTAAATTGCAGATGGAAGCAATAAGAATTAATTATTCATCACTTTGAAATGCACCAAATGAAAACTGAATAATTTTCTTACATGAGGATAACAGTGACTTTTTTCTAGTGTTAAGGATAAAGAAGATACGATGAGTTAAGATTTTTTTCCTTCATAATTTTAATATAAAAAACCTTCAAAATATACAGGTAACTTTAACTGCCGATTTCCTACGGAAATCGATATTCAACTCGGTAATTTCCGGCGAATGAAGGAAAAAGTTCCACATGGTTTGTCAAGTACCCGTTTAGGGGTTTCCGGTACAAAAAGAGTTATGTAATATACGTTGTAGATCAATTTCTTATTTTATCGTGAAAAGTTTGTTTGTACAATTAGAATCATTGGATTCGCCTCGATGAGGCGATTCTAATGAGTACACAAGACAAACCTTTTAAGAGGAAAATTGTCTCTTGATGCTATGAATATACACGAAAGCTCGAACTGCCCCCTTAAGAAACTTATTTTTTCTTATTTCTGCTCTAAAATATAGATCGCGGGTACTCGTTAGAACCGGCTCGCTGAGGCGATTCTAACGACAACCCACAATCTATATTGTGAGCGGAATAAGAAACAATATCACAATTTTTCATCAGGCCTGATCCTTTATATAGCAAAACTGGGGTTTGCAGGGGTTAACATTATTTTTCTTATTTCTGCTCTAGAATATAGATTGTATGTACTCGTTAGAACCACCTAGCTGAGGCGGTTCTAACGAGTACTCACAATCTATATTTTGAGCGGAATAAGAAACATTATCACAATTTCTCATCATAAAAATTTCGTTTTTTTTTTTTGTTTTTTTTTTTTTTTTTTTTGTTTTTTTTTTTTTTCGGCGTTAAAGTTTACAATGCATTTGTATACGCGTGGTTTCGTAATGGCAACGTTTTTGGATGCTTGGTAACGCATATTACAATGGGCATTGCAATAAGATAACACATTCGTGTGCTACATGAGTGTTCATGTATTATTGAATTTATTAAACGAGTTGACGAAACGAGATAAAATGCGAGGCTTTGGCGAGCATTTTATCCATTTTCCTCAACGAGTTTAATAAATTCAGTAACACATGAGCACGAATGCAAGATTCTTTTTATCATACGACATATAAAACGCATTTAATTCACGATTTTTGTACAAAAATGTCAATATTCCGCCATTAGTCAACGCGACGTTGTTAAGGACGGCGTACGTGTAACGTTACGGGGCGTATCTAACTAATATGCATGTTTAATCCACTAGAGGATTATCAAATTTATTATTACATGGCGTTATTACACTCTCAGACGCGACATCATATGATAAAATGGTGTCTTTCTTATCTCCTGAAGTAGCATTTTGCAGATGAACCATTCAATATATTTCTTATATCTGGTACAAATACAGGTTGACGGTACTCGTTGGAACCGCCGCAACGATAGTATATACAAACACGTTATTTCTTTATTTTATGTTTCAAAAGACTCAAGAGTCTCCAAACTGGTGTTTACAGCAAGTAATTTCGAAAAAGCTTGAACATAACTAACAACAAGCGGTTGCTTTATTTTTATTTATTTTTTTTTTAGGTTTTATGTCCCCGTCAACATTATGTAGGCCATTGCCATTTAGCACGTTTCTTCAAACTTTGTGGGACTTTTTCCTGACGTTGGGATGAAATGACCGCCCAAGCAAACCAATAGAGTTTTATATGCAGGGACGGTCCGACCAGCAAAACTTTGCCTGGGCACAGGGCAGGCTAAGATCTTCTAAGCGGCCAAACAGTGCTCGTGCACGGTCGGTTTCAGTTCTACTTGAAAGCTGCATGCAGCCAAATATATTTCTCCAATCCCCGGTGGGCAGGAGCCCATACAGCACTCGTATATTGCTAGTTTGTATGTCATTCTTCACCTGGATATATGTGAGCTTAACATAATAAAAATCAAAAAAGAGTTCCTTTAAGAGCAATGAAAACATACATAAGAAAGAAGTTGGGTCATACTACGTAGTTTCGGCTAATAAAGCCTCATCAGTGACCCTGTAATGATCCGGCAATGAAAGCCAGAGGAAACCTACTGCAATTTTGCGAATTTCGAATAGGCAGTCGATTCAAAGACTGATATAAATCAAAAGGTGTCCAAATAATTAAAAACCTGTCTAGAATATGAGTCTAAACCAATAATGTATTTCTGATTTCTCAGAATATTCACGCTGATCTCAAAGGACCAAAAGTAAAATATAAACTGCACTATGGTTGATGTACGGGCAGACGTTTTACTGCCGCCACACGGCACAACACCAGCTGCAGTGAACTATACAACACTTGAACATGTATATTGCTTTTTGTATGTCGGGCACTTTTCACATCCACTCTTACATATCCTTGTAGCTATATGTGAATAAATGTATTAATATTCTTGCGCCACTCAATGAAGTGCAAGATTATGGCCGCAGTTTCTTGGCCATAAATAGAAATAAAATATACTATTTATCTCTAATGGTATAATATTTTGTCATTCCATTTAACTGATGGGTCGTTACACTGACAGAAAGAGGTTAATGTGGGTTTAGCTTATTGATCACGGTTCACAGGGACCGAGGCAATATATTCTGAGAGAAAATATAAGAGAAGCACATATATGTGAGATATGAGTATCCGTCATATGTCTCAGGACATTTTTTGATCAAGCATTTTGAAATTGTGCATGCCAAAGTATGTTCCGATCGTACACTGGAATCGTGTGTATATATGTGTGTGTTAAAATGATGCATTTCACTCTAAAACCACATAATATTAATTAACATACATAACCACAGGTTTGCATATGCGACAGCAGTGGAACATTCCGAAGGTTATGGACACTGCTCCTGCTAACCAGTTTATGCCCGCCCGGGCTGATAACCGGAAGTAAAATATTATTAATCAAGAAAGGTTATTATACTTCCAGACTGTGTCACGACCTTGAAACGTAAAACTCGGTTTACCTACTTTAAAAATCATCAGTGACACCGTCATTACAAACAACTACGTCATCACTAACTACTACGTCATCACGTGATGTAAACATTCTAGCGTAATCTGTCAAACTGACTGATTATGTTAGTCTATTTGTGTTGTCTCCCAGGGGAAAAGAGAAAAGTGAAAATGAGAGACGCGCCAGGCAGAGGAAAATAAATGGAAGTGTAGAAACAGAAGAAACAACAACACACCTCTAGCTTGATCCAGATCAGACGCCGCTGGATCTAAATTGTTTGCCCATATGCCAAAAATTGTCAGAATAATAACCAGACTGAAATAGCTACCTGTGCCGTGTTATTGAATTTTCAGTGTACTACAGAATAAGCATGCACCAACCTGTGTGAGATGTTGTTTTCTGATGATTTTTTAGGTTTAACGTCCCCGTCAACACTGTAAAGGTCATTTTGGAGACATTGCTTCCAATTTTGTGGGGCTTTTACCCGACATTGAGATAAAATGACATCTCAAGCCCTGCCGCCCAATGAAACTAATAGGGTTTATAAGCATGGACGGGCCGACTCGCACCGCTTTGTCTGGGCAGGCTTAGACCCTCTAAGCGGTTTGCCAGTACTCTTGTGCGGGTCGGTTTCAGCTCTGCGTTGGGTGATAGTTTTACTCTGATGAATATAAACCATTATTTTCTAATTTCTGTTGCAAACAGTTGCTTGTTCGAACCACTTCAATGAGGCGGTTCAGATAAGTACAAAATCTATATATAAGAGCAAAAATGGGGAAACTGATGAATGACCTTTCTTGTGAACCCCAGTTTTCTCTATATAAAGTAGGGATTTACTGGGGTTCCAGTAACTGAATCAACGGATTGGTTTTTTGCGCAAAAATGCTCCCTCAGGTCTAATGCCCATCACGTATGTTCCATTTAGCAGTATATCGTTGTAGTATTCTGCAGTTGTCGCTACTAAGCCGACACTAATGCTGAATTAAGCCTTAATGCTTGCTCAAGTGCGTGATATACAGAGGAAATTCCGCTATTAAGACCACCTAAAATTACGACTATTTCTCATTTTAAAGGCATATTTAAAAGGTTTCAGTCATTCTTTCTGTGTGTGTTTTCTGCACTCACTGTCTTCTAGAAAGAGACCACCTTTTGGACTGTTCAAAAGTGGTCTTAATAACCACTTTTTTAACAGACCAAAAGGTGGTCTTTCTATAGGAAAGGTACTGTATTTAGACACAACTTCCTTGTCATCACGTCAACAAGACCTGCAAATTGGAAACTTGGTATTTCTGCCTCAGAACAAGACTAATTCTGCTTTAGAAGCTTATTTAATAGGCTGCAGTTATTCTCTCTTTGTCTGCATACAGTGTCCTCTCAGAGACCACCTTTGAGACTGTTCAAAAGTGGTCTAAAAGACCACTTTTGAACAGTTCCAAACATTTCCCTAGTGATATTTGTGGGCTGAATTTAGGATCTTATTGTATCAGTTTCTGATCGCTTCTCTTTTTAATTTTGAAAGGGCCGTAAAACTAAAATGAAAAGAAAAGAAAACAGCCTTCCCGAAAAGGTGTATTAATCCTTCTCTTGTTGAATATTCAGTTTAGCCAAGATAGGGGTTGTTGTGAACAGCAGGATAAGAGTTAATTCCTTTTATACAATAGCGTATCCACAGATTATTTTTTTTTATTTCTGCACATTTGTTGCGGGTACTCATTAGAGGCGCCTCGCCGAGGCGCCTCTAATGAGTACCCACAACATATGTGCATCAGTACGAAAAATATCAGTACTTTTCATCACGTGAACAAGGCCGTGAAATGAACACCCCCTTACACCCCACGTTGTATACAGAAAACTGGGGTTTAAGGGGGTAAACATTATTTTTCTTAATTTTACTCCAAGACATAGGTTGTGGGTACACGTTAGAACCGCCTCAATGAGGCGGTTCTAACGAGCACCCATAACCTATGTTTGTAGTATAAATAAGAAAAATATCACGGATTTTCATCAAAACGTAGCCATTTTCGAGATGTGATAAAAAGGGACTATTGCGCACGGCTGTGTTAGCGTAATGTCGACTGAAAAAATACACCTTATCTAGAACTATATATGACAAACCAATAAAATAGAAACAGAAAAATCACCTAGAGGGAATTGCAAACCAAGCGCGTCTATATAATTAATATTTCAAAGACATTTATTTAGACGGGTTCATATTTGCGTCGTTTTGTTCTCTTGACAAAAGCGAGATTGACCGAAATAAATGTAGTTGCTCACCGGTCATTCAGTTAAATCATTGCGTATACAAGATAGTGAAATAAACGCCCCCGTAAACCCGACTTTACTTGTATATAGGACAAACTGCGTTTTCAGGGAGGGGTATGTTACCCCCCTTCCATTATCTACCAAAGCTTCTAGGTTTATTACCTCTCTCTGACAACTGGTCAGGGAGTCGACTCTTTGGCTCAGCGGTTAGTGTACTGGACTCTCACCCGAGCGGCCCGGATACGGCTTTCATGTCGTAAGAGGGTATGCATTATATTTCGTTTTTTTTTCTGTTCCAAAGCATAGGCTGCCGGTACTCGCTAGAACCGCCTCATCGGAGCGGTTTAAATGAGCACCCACAACTAATTTTTGAAGTATTTTTGTTTTGTAATGAGAGTGCAGATATCCACGACTAGTAAGAAACCCAGGTAACTGTTATTTATAGAAAAAAGCATCGCTATTCTTATCATTGAGGTGTCAGAGTGATGTGAAAAACAAGAAAGCATACTGTAAATCATTGACTGGGTGCATGTGCTAGGACATTGGCAAGCGGTTTAGCACCAGATCAGACGCCGCAATAAGCTGCGTATGGTCGCGGACTGCATTGCTGCATACAATACAGAAATTTATGAGTTACATCACGATAACCCGCCCCCGCCCATAGGGGCTTGAAGAAATATATGGGCTGCACGATGCTTCCACGCAGAGCTGAATCCGTCCCGCACGCTAGTACTGGTAAACCGCTTAGAGGATCTAAGCCTGTCCAGGAACCGCGGTGCGAGGCGGACCGTCCATGCTAATAAACCCTATTGGTTTCATTGGGCGACAGGGCTTGAGAAGTCATTTCATCTCAATGTCGGGTAAAAGTCCCACAAAATTGGAAGCAACGTCTCCAAAATGACCTTTACAGTGTTGACGGGGACGTTAAACCTCAAATCAAACAAACAAATACATCACGATACGAAGACCCCACTAAACTCCACTTTATATATAGAAAAAATGGGGTTTACGGGTGTATACATTTTCTGCTATATTTATGCTCAAAAAGACAGATTGTGGGTACTCAGTAGAACCGACTCAATGAGGCGGTTCTAACGAGCACCCACAATCTATGTTAAAAGAAGGAATAAGAAAGGTGTTAAATTTTTTAACCAATATTTGTCATTTCTGACACCATGTTGTATGGTATGATTTCGCATGGAAATGTTGTAATGAACGAAACAGTTTAAGTCCCAGTTCAGAACTATTATCCCAGCCTACACTCAGAGACAATCGACCCACCAGTGCTGTCAGTGCTTTGATTTTTATCTTGTCCTGGGAAATATGTTTCATATAAATAGAGAATCTTACGTGGGTGTTCATGTATTATTGGATTTTTTAAACGAGTTGAGGAAAAGGGATAAAATGCGAGGCTTCGCTGAGCATTTTATACCTTTTCCTCAACTAGTCATACATGAGCACGACTTGTAATATGACATTTAAAAGGAATTTTATTCAAAGGGAGACAACTTTCGGAACTTTTATTCATGATTCTTTTACAAAAATGCCAATATTCCGCCATTAGTAAACGCGACGTCGTTAAGGACGTCGTATATGTAATGTTATGGGGCGTATCTAACTAATTTGCATATTTAATTTACTAGTGTATAATGGGATTTATTACATGGCGTCATTACATTCTCAGACGCGACGTCATATATATGGTAAGTGCTAATAAAGGCTTGACTGCGACATTGAATAAATTATTAAATCGTTGAACATTCCGCGGTTTTTCGGACACAAAGATCGGTGCATTAATCCGTCTACACTAATAAGGTCATTTTTGGAAACGTTGCTTCCTATCTTTTTGGGACTTTTGCCCGACTTTAAGATGAAGCTAAGAGTTAAAGAGCGGTCCGACTCGCAATACTTGTCTGGGCAGGCTGATGTATTCAAAGCGTTAAACCAGAACTAAAGTTTCGTCGATTTCAGCTCTTCGCGGAAGCACCTTGCAGCCCAGTATGTCTCTCCAAGCTCCGATGAGCGTGGGCATAAAACATAAATTGCGCGAAGGTTTTTGAATCGCCGAAAAGGTTGTTCACAGGAGTACCCACATTCTTTGTTCGCAGCCATTATAACTCAAATGTCACACACTTTTGCCAGAGGGGCTACTTCTGCACGCAGTGATTTGAGCCTTCCGATTCCAGCCGTTGAGTATGCTGTGTGAGACAAGTACCAAAGCACCCTTACCCCTTAACAAACTATTTTATACAAGCATGACGCAGCTGATTCATGACTAACACATATCCTTACATAGAAACAGATAAGATGGGAAGTTTATGGCAATTGTTGCCAGTTCTTCAAAAAACAAAAAGAAACAAGAGGGCCATGATGGCCCTGGATCGCTCACCTGATCCATAGGGTATCAAGAGGGCCCCTGGGAGAGCCATTATTGGCCCCGGGCTATACTATGATTTATCTTGGTAGTGGTCTAAAAGGTAAAGCTTCATACCAAATATCAAAGAATTGAGACTTCTGGTTTCAGACAAGATTTTTAAACGTTTTCCTTATATAAGTCTATATAAACCTTGGGGTCCCCGGGGCGGGCCATTTTTGCCCCCAGGGCTATAATTTGAACCATCTTGGTAGAAATCCATAAGACAAAGCTTCACACCAAATATCAAAGACCTTGGCCTTCTACTTTCAGACAAGAAGATTTTCAAAGGTTTTCATTGCCTTGACTTCTATTTCCTAGGGCTATAATTTGAACAATTTAGATAAAGCTTCACACCAAATATTAAAGACCTGGGCCTTGCAGTTTCAGAGTAGAAGATGTTTTTTAAATTTCCCTATTTAAGTCAATGTAAAAACGAAAGGCCCCAGGGCGGTGGCATTTTTGACCCAAGGGCTATGATTTGAACAATTTTGGTAGAAGTCCACTAGATGAAGCTACACACCAAATTCAAAGAACTGGACCATCAGGTTTTGGAGAAGAAGATTTTTAAAGATTTTCTCTGTATAAGACAATGTAAAACCAAAGGGCCTGCAGGTGGGGGCATTTTTCGCCCTGGGCCTATAACTTGAACAATCTTCATAGAGGTCCACTAGATGAAGCTTCACACCAAATATCAAAGAACTGGGCCTTGCGGTTTCAGAGAAGAAGATTTTTAAAGATTTTCCCTATATAAGTCTATGTAAAACCAAAGGCCCCCGGGGCGGGGGCATTTTTGGCCCCAGGGCTATAATTTGAACAATTTTGGTCAATGTCCACTAGATGAATCTTCATACCAAATATTAAAGACCTGGGCCTTGTGGTTTCAGAGAAGAACATTTTTAAAAATTTTCCCTATATAAGACTATGTAAAACCAAAGGGCCCCGGGGCGGGGGCATTTTTGGCCCTCGGGCTATAATTTGAACAATCTTGATAGGGGTCCACTAGATGAAGCTTCACACCAAATATCAAAGACTTGAGCCTTGCGTTTCAGAGAAGAAGATTTTTAAGGATTTTTCCCTACATAAGCCTATGTAAAACCCAAAGGGCTATAATTTGAACAATCTTGGTAGAGGTCCACTAGATGAAGCTTCATACCAAATATCACAGACCTGGGCCTTGTGGCTTCAGAGAAGAAGATTTTTAAAGATTTTCCAAATATAAGCCTATGTAAAACCAAAGCCCCCCCCCCCCCCCTCCCCCCCCCCCGGGGCGGGGGCATTTTTGGCCCCAGGGCTATAATTTAAAAATCTTGGTAGAGATCCACTAGATGAAGCTTCATACCAAATATCACAGACCTTGGCCTTGTGGTTTCAGAGAAGAAGAGTTTTAAAGATTTTCCCTATATAAGCCTATGTAAAACCAAAGGGCCCCGGGCGGGGGAATTTTTGGCCCTAGGGCTATAATTTGAACAATCTTGATAGAGGTCCAATAGATGAAGCTTCACACCAAATATCAAAGACTTGGGCCTTGCGGTAAAAGAGAAGAAGAGTTTTAAAGATTTTCTCTATGTAAAACCAAAGGCTCCCAGGGCGGGGGCATTTTTGGCCCCAGGGCTATAATTTAAACAATATTAGTAGAGGTCAACTAGATGAAGCTTCATACCAAATATCAAAGACCTGGGCCTTGTGGTTTCAGATAAGTAGATTTTCAAAAATTTTCCCTATATAAGCCTATGTAAAACCAAAGGCCCTCGGGGCAGGGGCATTTTTGGACCCAGAGCTATAATTTGAACAATCTTGATAGAGGTCCACTAGATGAAGCTTCACACCAAATATCAAAGACTTGGGCCTTGCGGTTTCAGAGAAGAAGATATTTAAAGATTTTCCCTGGGACTTGTGGTTTCAGATAAGTAGATTTTCAAAGATTTTCCCTATATAAGCCTATGTAAAACCAAAGGCCCCCGGGGCGGGGGCATTTTTGGCCCCAGGGCTATAATTTGAACAATCTTGGTAGAGGTCCACTAGATGAAGCTTCATTGCAAATATCAAAGACCTGGGCCTTGTGGTTTCAGAGGAGAAGATTTTGAAAGATTTTCCCTATATAAGCCTGTGTAAAACCAAAGGCCCTCGGGGCAGGGGCATTTTTGGCCCAAGGGCTATAATTTGAACAATCTTGATAGAGGTCCCCTAGATGTAGTTTCACACCAAATATCAAAGACTTGAGCCTTGCGGTTTCAGAGAAGAAGATTTTTAAAGATTTTCCCTACATAAGCCTATGTAAAACCAAAGGCCCCCGGGGCGGGGGCATTTTTGGCCCCAGGGCTATAATTTGAACAATCTTGGTAGAGGTCCACTAGATGAAGCTTCATTCCAAATATCAAAGACCTGGGCCTTGCGGTTTCAGTGAAGAAGATTTTTAAAGATTTTCAGTAAAAAAAATCTATTTTTAGCTCCTGTAACCTAGATGTGCAACAGACCGAAACCATTTGAACAACTTTGAAAGGGGACCACCTAAGAATCATTCTTGTGAAGTTTGGTCAAAATTCGATCAGTGGTTTAGGAGGAGATGTTGTTTGAAGAAAAAGTTTACGGACGCACGCACGCACGCACGGACGCACGCACGCACGACGGACGACGGACAAAAAGTGATCCCAAAAGCTCACCTTGTCACTACGTGACAGGTGATCTAAAAAAACTTATGTTGTTGGTATGCATGTGAGCCGCCTTGGTGATGTGTTTCTAGTGAATACCCATAATATATACATCGAAATTCCGCTATTAAGACCACCAAAAATTTAGAATAATTCTGCTTTAACATGTTAAAAGGCTTATTTAATAGGTTGAAGTTATTGTTTCTTTGTGTTTTCTGCAAACAGTGTCCTGTGGTCACAGACCACCTATGGGACTGTTCAAAAGTGGTCTTAGAGACCACTTTTGAACAGTCCCAAAGGTGGTCTCTATACTGTATTTACTCGTAAATCGATATAAAAGGAAACTAATTCTTCACCAAATACCAACCTGATCTGTTTCTGGGTGTTATGTTTCTCGTCAAAACGTACTAGTTGTGTTGACTGTTGTATATGTTCACAGCAGCATATTTCCAGGGACAAATATCTGCAAACTACAATGCGCACATACAAAAAGACTTGTGCCAAGCAAAAAAGGTCTCAAACCAGACTGTGCGATTTCAGTCTGCGCAATCACACAATCTGATCAGAGTATTCTCAAACCGCATGCGTCTACATTCTCTGTGCTATCTAAAGATCCGAAAAAACGCCAACTGTAGCTAGACTGGCCTGATGCACAGGACGACCCGTCTTCGCTGATCGTATATGTCATAGGGTATGTTCTGTCGCGACCTTGCTCACAATCGTAGCGCAGTCAATGTTCTATTGTCAGGAATCCTGCGATTCATCATTTATTGATGTTTATTAGTGTTTTTATTCTATCTTCCGCTCAGGTGAAAAGGAAGTCATAAAGCGTAAGGGAAACAGATGCACTTACTTGGGAGAGATAACTCTATCTAGCATATTTTATCTGCCATCTTAATAATCTCATCATATTAACAAGCCCGTTTAATGAAGAGCCCTGTAAGCCTCACGTTTTGATTGAAAAAATGGGTTGAAAAAATGGGGTTTGTTGGGATATACATTGTTTTTTCTTATTTATACTCCAAGGCATAGGCTGTGGGGCCTTGTTTAACCGATCACCAAGAATCTATGTATATATGTATCTCTATTAAGTATAGATAGGAATAATATAACAATTTTCGTTTGGACAATTGAACGTTTTATAGATATAAAGAATGCAATATCTAACAATTTGTTACTTTTGCAAAAATGTATGTACGTTCAGAAAAACCGTAGACTCAGATCAGACGCCGCATTAGACAGACGAACTATCACATAAAAGCTGCTTATTGCTACAGGCACACAGAATATACATTTACCCTTTTCACCTTACAGAAGTCTGAGCCTGCCCAGGAAAACGGTGCAAATCGTTTCGCGGTTTCTTTGGGAGGAAGAGCTTGAGATGACAGTTCATGTGAATGTCAAGTGAATACCTACAGACTCGAAATCAAAACGGCCTTTATAAGGTTGACGGGGACGTTAAACCCCAACACAAACAAAAAATGAATCAGACAGTTTATACCCAGGGTTGGTCTCCCATGTAATCTTAGAACATACAAACAGCAACACTTCACGCGGTCATTGACAGTAATGACCGACGAGTATAGCTACTGTTTGCGTCAGACATATATACAGTACATTAAAACCACCTTTGGGACTGTTCAAAAGTGGTCTTAAAGACCACTTTTGAACAGTCCCAAAGGTGGTCCCGGCCCAAAGAAAACACAAAGAAAAATTCAGTCTACACTTCAAAATAAGCTTTTTATAGCGAAAATAGTCCTAATTTTAGGTGGTCTTAATAGCGGAATTTCACTATACATGTAATGTATTTACCTTTTTCACCTTGCAGAATGTTATCAGCACGTGTTGCTTCAGCACGTGTTGCTTTTCTTTCCACATGCTGGTAAAATGTAGCGGACAAAAGATTTTCTGTCACAGTTGTTACACATCCGTCTAGGCTAATTGGATGCACCTAGGCTAATTGGATGCCACCTGCAGATTAGATTACAATGTACATGTATTACAGTCGTGTAACATAGTGCATTGTACCACAAGTCCAACACTAACATCATGTTAACAAGTCCATCACGTGAACAAGTCCGTGAAATATAGACTCCCTGAACCACACTTTATAAAGAGAAAACTAGGGTTTACGGGGGTAAACCTTATATCTGCTCCAAAAAATAGGCTGTGGGTACTCGTTAGAACCGCCTCAATGAGGCGGTTCTAACGAGCACCCAAAACCTTTGTTTGGAGTATAATTAAGAACAATATTTCAAATTTTCATCAGAAAAATGACCTCTTTTGAGGTTTGAAAACTGCACTATATCACACGGATGTATTATCATAATGCCGTGTAACTAACACCTCCATAGCCCCACCTGAGAGAGAAAACAAACTGGGGTAAACAATGTGTGTGGAGGGGGGAGTCAAACATTATCGTCTTATTTTCTTATTTCTGCTAAGACAAAGGTAGTGGGCACTCGTTAAACCGCCTCAGTGAGACGGTTCTAACGACACAGACAACCTTTTTTTGAAGTATAAATAAGAGCAATATTACTCATTTTCATCAGAAAAAAATTCACCTCATAGAGATGTGAAAGAGTGCAAAATGTTACACGAATGTGTTATCGTTATGACAAACAGCCATTATGATAACAAACCGTGCGACATAGTGCAATTTTTACATCTCCAAAATGGCTACTTTTCTGAAGAAAATCCGTGCATGCGTGATAGTTTTCTTATTCATACTGCAAACATATGTTGTGGGCGCTCGTTAGAACCGTCTCATTGAAGCGGTTCTAACGAGTACCCTTGGAGCAGAAATAAGAAGAGTAATGTGCCCACCGTAAACCCCATTTTTCTCTATAGAAAGTTGGGTTTACGGCTGTGTTCCTTTCACGGACTCATTCCCTTAGTGGTGCTGTAGGCTAATGCCGCTCATTTAAAAAGTTTGGTACATGTTTTAATTTATCCCCATGACGATAACACATCCGTGCAACGCCGAGCGTTTTTCACATCTACAAAATGGCTACTTTTCTGATGAAAATCGGTGCTAGTTTTCTTATTTATACGGCAAACATAGGTTGTGGGTACTCGTTAGAACCGCCTCATCGAGGCGGTTCTAACGAATACCCGCAACCTATGTCTTGGAGCAAAAATAAGAAAAATATTGTATACCCCAGTAAACCCAAGTTTTCCCTATATAAAGTGAGGTTTAGGGGGGTCTTCATTTCATGAACTTGTTTACGTGATGAACGATCCAGTGTCAGTGATTACAAAAACACGCCTATACAATATATAGTAAACTTTACCCACAAGAAAACGAAAATTTTAAAATGAAAAACTGTGATATTTTTCGTATATCTGCACAAAATATAGATTATGGGTACACGTTAGAATGACCTCATTGAGGCGGTTTTAACGAGTACCAACAATCCATATTTAAATGAGGCGGTTTTACTGAGTACCAACAATCTGTATTTTAGAGCAGAAATAAGAAAAATAAGGTTTATCCCTGTAAACCCCAGTTTTACTATACAAAAGTGGGGTTCAAGGGTCTAAATTATTCAGGCGTGTTTTCGTGAAAACTGCAAATTCTACACTGTGTTGCGATAGGTTTTAATAGTTTCTTTTTCAACACATTTAACAAACAATAATTTGAGTTTCTACAAATTTAACATTGATCTTTCGACAGTAAGTGTCAAATATTTGCAAGAATTTACGTTTAAAGCGACTTTTCCAGTGTTTTTTGAATATCGAGGGAAAACATAGAAAAAACGAAAGTATTTTTGTTTATTCCAACGTTAACATGGGGTCTCGAGCAAAATAAGTGAATATCAAAAGGAGTCATTTAAATCATATATGTCTAGCGGCCATTTTTCGGGGACATTGGCAAACATTGTAGACCCAGATAAGACTTATCTGAGTCTACACTGTTTGCTTAAGGTACATATATTTTTGAAAATCTTACCACACACAAAAGAAACCTGACACTGCTTTTAGGACACGGCTGTGTTTTTGTTTGATTGTTTGCTTTTGAGGTTTAACATACCCGTCAAAAGTGTATAGGTCATATTGGAGACGTTGCTTCCAATTTTGTGCGACTTTTACCCGACATCGATATGAAATGACATCTCAGGCCCTGTCGCCCAATGAAACCAATAGGGTTTATAAGCATGGGCAGTCCGACTCTCACCGCGTTTCCTGGGCAGTCTTAGATCCTCTAAGCGGTCTACCAGTACTCTTATGCAGTAGCTTACAGCTCTGCATGGGAGCATCATGCAGCCCATCTGTTTCTTCAAGCCCCGATGGGCGGGGGCGGACACGGCTGTGTTGTCGTAATGTGTACTTCTACTAACGACTGGAACAATTAGACGTATGTTGAAGATTGAAGTGCTATATTTACTTCTGTAATTCCCATAATTACTTTCCTTTCCTCCAGTGTAAGACATTCAAATTGCATTTTCAACCTTGCATTTCATGTAATTAACCCTATTTGTACCAAATGGAATCTTCCACCTTATATATAGCAGGAGTCCATTTCAAAATTTAGGGGTGCCAGGTTGTGTTTTCTTCAACATTTATTTGTAAAATGGCTTAACTTTTCGCAAACAGTGTAGGTCCTGATCAGACACCGCGTTCTGTGGCGTCTGATCTGGGCCTGCACTGTTTGCCTTGGTACCCATTTTGGGGTTTCCGGTACTAGATGGGTTAAATCAGAAATGAGCTGTGTAAACGCTAAACGACGATTCCACATTAATGTTCTCGGGGCTTTTCTTTCACAGATTTGCAAACGAGTTATAGATAAGTAACGTCGAACGTTTGACCAAACGGGCAAACACACAATAAAATTCCCTATTAAGACCAACTAAAATTAAGACCATTTCTGCTCTGAAAACTTTATCATTTAGAAAGTAGAAGTAAAACAAAGATCAGGAATTGATACAATTAACTTACTCCACCCATAAAAGACACCAAAGGGAAAGAAATACAAACATTAAGCGACCAGACTATAATGGAAACCTAAACAAAGGAAGGCCATAAGGACAGTTACTTTCCCACAAGATGGCCATATGGCCATCCAAAACCAAAAGACACAAGTGATAAACACAGTAAGTAACAAACAACAACATAAATAAATCGCCACAGAAGAGCCGCCTTGGAACGGTCAGTGGAAGATTTCCACTGGGGGGCTTAAATCGATTTTACGTGGCCACAATCCTCGCCCTTACTTCCGTCGCGATTTAGACAAATAATTTGTTCAGTCCGCATGAAGGCCTCCTAACTCATCAGTGCAACATCTCCGTGAACACAAAAATCAAAGAACCACAGAGGTGAGACAACGGTGAGGACTCGACAGCAAGAAACCACTGAAATGCTGGAGCAAAAGAAAACCAACAGTTAGACTCCGATGAGCCCGACCAGAGACAGAGCATCAGTTGCATTTAATCTTTCTTTGTGTTTTTTGGCATATAGTCTCCTCTGGCCAAAGACCACCTTTGGGACTGTTCAAAAGTGGTCATAAAGACCACTTTTGAACAGTCCCAAAGGTTGTCTTAATACAGGAATTTTGATGTATCAGCCGATTCAAGTCGGCCCCCGCCCTTAGGGGCTTGAAGAAATATATGGGCTGCATGATGCTTCCACGCAAAGCTGAATCCGGCCCGCACACTAGTATTGGTAAACCGTTTTGAGGATCTAAGCCTGTCCAGGAACCGTGGTGCGAGGCGGCCCGTCCATGCTAATAAACCCTATTGGTTTCATTGGGCGGCAGGGCTTGAGATGTCATTTCATCTCAATGTCGGGTAAAATTTCCACAAAATTGGAAGCAACGTCTCCAAAATGACCTTTACAGTGTTGACGGGGACGTTAAACCTCAAATCAAACAAACAAATTAGCCGATTCAAGCGAAAATTTTTTTACAGAAAACTCTAAAAGTCAACTACTGGGATGCCGCAATAAATACGTTGACTCACATGACGCCACATTATCACTAAGTGACGTCGAAATAACCCAAGGCCCTCTGCAATATGATTAGTCCACTGCGACGTTATATTGGATGTATAAAAAGTAGAAGTAAAACAAAGATATGGAATCGATACAATTAACTTACTCCTACCACCAAAGACACCAAAGGGAAAGAAACACAAACATGAAGCGACCAGACCATAATGGAAACCCAAACAAAGGAAGGCCATAAGGACAGTTACTTTCCCACAAAATGGCCATATGGCCATCCAAAATAAAAAAGACACAAATGATACACACAGAAAGTAACAAACAACACCATAAATAAACCGCCACAGAAGAACCGCCTTAGAACGGTCAGTGGAATGATTTCCACTGGGGGGGGGGGGGGGGGGCTTAAATCGATTTTACGTGGCCACAATCCGCGCCCTTACCTCCGTCGCGATTTAGACAAATAATTTGTTCAGTCCGCATGAAGGCCTCCTAACTCATCAGTGCAACATCTCCGTGAACACAAAAAAAAAATCAAAGAACCACAGAGGTGAGACAACGGTGAGGACTCGACAGCAAGAAACCACTGAAATGCTGGAGCAAAAGAAAAACAACAGTTAGACTCCGATGGGCCCAACCAGAGACAGAGCATCAGGCACCAACCATTACCTTGAATTAGATCTCTCTAATTCTCAATAAGCCTTTACGTTGGAGCCGTCATAGAATCTGAGGCCTGACCCACCGGCGTGCAATTAAAGAGGGAAGCAAAGTTGCCAACCGTGATTGGGTTAACTACCATGCATGCAGTTTGTCGTATAACATCCATGTTGTACCCAACCTTCCCACATCGAAGAACGACCTTACGAAACTGGGTGCTGAAGTCACTGCGGTTATATATCCCTCCGAACCCACACACCAAGGCACCACAAAAATAATGAAGCTCTTTGGGGAGTAAATCTGCTGCCTATAGTAACTTATATTCTTTCAGTTTTAGCTCTCAAACTAGAATTTTTGTCGCATAAAAGCTGGAAAATGATGCCAGTATAAGTAAAAAAAATAATTTGTTATGGATGTAACGAACCAAGCGGAAGCAATATATACCGTAACTTATTTTTCGAGCATTAAGAACTTGAATCAAAAATGAATACCTAACCAGTTTTGTTTAAACCGATTTATTTCAATATTGGCTTTCATTTGGCCATGACGGTTATTATGATGTTATTGCAGTTTGTTTAATTGTTATTACAACATCAACTGTTCGCAACGTTCTCAACTGAATGTTTCAATCACAACATATCAACTCAATGAATCAACTTTTGAGATCTACGACCAGGTTTCAACTGTCATTAGTCACAAACTGTTGTTATATTTGTATCAAATTCGATTATAACATCTGTATGATTCGATGGTTTACACAACCAAATCATAAATTAGACAACAGCTCATCAAACTGCGAATCAGCAGTTGACATGAAATGAAATAAACTAATGAATTTGTATTAGCCGATTGTTAGGGTTAGCAAACTGAGCTTTTGTCCTACTGAATTTTTTAACTTTCGCTATTAAGGGGACGCCATATCCGTCACATGACGCTATAATTGACGCTGCCTTTTTACATGAACTTGATAACCGTCATGAAGGCGAAGAATAACTACTGATGCTACTGGATAGAGCACCTGTAATAGAAGGAAAACACACACCAAAACACAGCTCTACATTCCCCCTGTCACACATTACCCATTCGCTCGGCTGACTTAAATTATTAAAGGGAGGGCTGAGCAAGGTTGGTTTGCTTGATAAGCGAACAGACCTCTCCAAATGATTATTACAAAAAAGGCAATTTGCTATGTAATACAAATGCGTGATAACTTCTGTAAGGTCAAAGAACACAAAAAGTACATTTACAGTATAAGAGAAGCGACCCGGTTAAAATTTACGCTTTGCCGTAATAAGACTATATGAATGACGACCCTACGGGCCTCCGTGGCCTAGTGGTTAAGAGCGCTGACTCTTGATCATTAGGTCTCTCACCGCTGTGGTTCGAGCCTCGCTCGGGTCACATGTGAGACGTCAAGTTCTGCAACGGAAGGTCAGGTGGTTTTTCTCCGGGTACTCCGGTTTTCGCCCACCTCTGATTAAAGATCGGCTCGATATGAGTGAAATAATCTTGAAAGGGCCGTAAACCGAAACCAAAAAAAAAAATGAATGACGACCCATCCTGCTCTCAAAAGCACCACGTGTATACCCCTATAATAAATGAATTTAAGTCTACACTTTGAATAAAATTATGTTATTATAGATGTAACGAACCAAGCGGAAGCAATATAAACCATAACTTATTATTTAGAGCATTGAGAATCTGAACAACAAAAAAAAAAAAAAAAAAATAAAATAACTAACCAGTTTTGTTTAAACCAATGCAATTCAATGTTTGCTATAATTTGGCCATGACGATTATCATGATGGAATTGCAGTTTGTTTAACTGTCATGACAGCATCAACTGTTTACAACCGTTTACAACCGTTCTCAACTGAATGTTTCAACCAATGAATTAACTTAAAAGATCCACATTAGTCATTAGTCACAAACTGCTGTTATATTTGTATCGAAATCCATCATAACAACTTCATGATTCGGCGGTTTACACAACCAAATCATGAATTAGACAACAGCTCATCAAACTGCTGAGCAGCAGTTGACACGCAATGAAATAAAGTAATGAATCTCCCTTATCCGATTGTTAGGGTTAGCAAACTGAGTTTTTTTCCGACTGACTTTTCAACTTTCTGCATTAGTCAGGCAGCGGTGAAGTCAATGCATATCTGAAACAAATATAAATGATATTTTCACAATGCGAAAATATATTATCACATTGTATAACAATAGCATGACTTTGTTATTTTCACAGTAACAGTCTGGACTACTTTCTCTCACCTAAGTCATATGTTGTCAATAAAATAATTCTATATAATACTTTTGATATGGATTAATACTTCATAGATGGATCAATGAGGTGTGTATAGAAAAACCGAATCAACCCCGAATCAACGCCAAGCTGTTGATTCAGCGTCGATTGGATGTCATAGCCACGACGAACATGACCACGGCATATAATACACATGTACAGTCAAAGAATTTGAGTTAGTGAGTCAGCCCGACATGCAATATAACGGTCAGACTTCTTTAAGCAGCCATGAATCCTTTGCTCAAAATGAGACGATTAATGGAGAATATTGTAATCACTTCAAGAAACAAATGCTGCGGATACCCGTTAGAATCGCCTCAGCGAGGCGGCTCTAACAAACGTCCACAACATTTGTCTCTTGGAGTAATTAAGAGAAACGGTCCTTTATTACCTATTATCATTACGCAAACACGCCTACACAATTACATCGCCACCTTTATCGCCGAAAATAATGAAAATTTTAAGATGAAAAATTTTGATATTTTTCTTATTTCTGCTCAAAATATAGATTGTGCGCACTCGTTAGAACCGCCTCGATGAGGCGGTTCTAACGAGTACATCGAGGCGGTTCTAACGAGTACCCACAATCTATATTTTAGAGCAGAAATAAGAAAAATAATGTATACCCCCGGAAACCCCAGTTTTAATCATATATATATATATAAAAGTGGGGTTCAAGGGGGTCAAAATTATATAGGCGAGTTTTGGTGATGACTACTTTTTATTTGGATTCTTTACAGCGATAAATTCGCTACAACGGCAAATTATTAGGAAACGGGGTTCTTTGTAAAGTCCATTCCCTCATTACCTCTGCTCTCTCGCCGCTCTTACCGAAACGAAATGCAAGAGCGACAAGTATGAAGAGGGAAAGTATGACTACACGATTAAAATATAAGTTCAACAATCAACATTTCAGAAAGTAAAAGATAACAACGGGTACCTGGCGTGCAAACAACGTCGTTTCAGCGTCAGTGTAAAATTTCACTGACACTGACACGACGCTGCACCTCAGGTTCGCCGTGCGACTGTCAGATTATTGTGGGTTGCATTTGTTTTGAAATTCTATAATATATGAGCCGCGCCAAGCGAATTTGTGTCTTCGAGCACTCCGTCATTAAAAATTTTAACTGCGCATTCCCAGCCATTCAGAGGGGCCAGGGATATGGCTTTCTGTCTGAAGGTTCCTTTTGATTCACTGCTTGTATGAGCGAGCAGCGAAAGTTCTGGCGAGACTGCGCGGATGCGCAGGCTCGCCTGAACCTTCGCTGCTCGCATAGGCGATAAGTACCAAAATCGCTTGACGGGGCCCATATGTTCAAGCAGGGTTAATTGCCGTAATTGCCTTCACTTCTATTAATAAAAAAAAAAGTTTGATAAAAAAAGAGATAAAAAATGTTGCCAAATGTCATTGCCGGAAATTGTCGAACAAATACATCTACCAGTGTCTGTAGGCAACTAGCAATCTATTATACAGTCAAACCTGTCTTAGTGTCCACCTCTATTAAGGGAGCAACCTGTCTTAAGCAAGCATGCATTAAGTTACCACAAAAATGCAGATGCATTAAAATTCACCTGTATTGAGCAAGCACCTGTCTTTAGCAAGCACATTTTGATTATCCCTCACGTGCATGGTTAATACAGACTGGACTGTATATATATATTCGTGAAATAGGCAATTGCCAATCGGCAATACCTGCGTGAAGTCATTACGAAAAAAAGCCTATACGAATACACGGTAACCTTTATCGCGGAAAAAATGAAAATTTTTATGATGAAAAATTGTGATATTTTTCTTATTTCTGCTCAAAATATAGATTGTTGGTACTCGTTATAACCGCCTCATCGAGGCGGTTCTGACGAGTACCCACAATCTATATTTCAGAGCAGAAATAAGAAAATTAAGGTTTACCCCTGCAAACCCCAGTTTTACTTCATGTATATAAAAGTGGGGTTCCAGGGGGTCAAAATTATATAGATGTGTTTTCGTGATGGAAAGATGTTTCATAACAAAATTATGAAGGAAAATATAACCACTTGTATCTTATTCATCCTCAAGACAAGAGACATTTCGCTGTTTTGCATTTGTACGAAAAATATTCAGCTTCCTTTCGATGTGTTTTTAAGTTTATATCAGTGCATTTTATTGCTTCCATTTGCAGTTTAATAACATGCATATATGCCGCATAGATTGTGAGGTGAAATTGTTTTAAAACACGCAAAATTCAATGTTTGGTTGCCAAAAAAAAAAGAAAAAAAAAGACAGATTAACACTTTTCTTGGAATGCTTTCGCTGTTATTATATTCTGATAGATTGCTCTCCAAATTTTACGATGATACTTATTTTATCGTAAGTATCAAACATTTCTTATTGCTTCCCCAAAAGTTTGTTATGAAATCTAGTTACATTTGTGTAAGTTCACTGTCTGTCTGTCTCGTGTGGCATACAAGGAAATAACTGCTGTCACCCAAGGGTATTTTCCAGAAAAGTAACGATGCAAATGAAGGAACAAGTTCGATATGATTATATCATTACGAAAATACAACCATGCGACAATGACGCATTTCCTTCTCATAGAAGTAGTCTTGTTTGACATTTCCCGCTTGAAACCTAGATTGCCGGTGCTCGTTAGGATATACACAACACTCATTCGAATGAAGTGTGTATATTAGCCAACATACAGTCGAACTTCAATTGCTCGAACACCTTTGGGACCATGAAAATCTGTTCGAGACAGGGTTTGTTCGGGCCACTGAGGGTTACTGCCAGGAGGCATAACGAGATACTTTGGACATCTTTTCGGTGCTCTAAAATGAAAAATAATACTGTGTGTACTCATTAGAATCGCCTCAATTAGGCGATTCTAATGAGTACCCAGAGCATACATTTGCAAGATAAAAGACGAAAATCTCCTACATTGCACGACCCGCAGAAAAAGCGACCGACTGAAGTCGGTTGATTTTCTAAGTGCCCTAAAATCACCGTGTCATTCTGTCATTCGGTCAATCGGTCAGTCTGTCAGTCTGTCTGTCCGTCCGTAACCCGTTTGTGAAAATTGGTGACAGTGACTTAACAGCTTGGAATATTTGAACAATTTTTGGCATACTGATAGATATCAATGAGATCTAACCAATGAACTTGCGAAATATTACATTCCATTTAGTATAGCCTCGCCGAGGCGAAAAATGTGAAAATTTTCGAACTGCTTCTCCTCAAAAACCGTTGGGCCGATTGAAGTCAAATTTCATATGGAGCCTCTATGGGATGGGGGAAACCAAAATTTGCTCATGGGGTCCAGGTCACATGACCACAATGGCCGATATATGGTCTGTCTGTCTGTCCGTCCGTCCGAAACCCGTTTGTGAAAATTGGTGATAGTGACTTAACCGCTTGGAATATTTAAACAATTTTTGGCATACTGATAGATATCAATGAGATCTAACCAATGAACTTGCGAAATATTACATTCCATTTAGTATAGCCTCGCCGAGGCGAAAAATCCGTAACCCGTTTGTGAAAATTGGTTATGTGACTTAACCGCTTGGAATATTTAAACATTTTTTGGCATACTGATAGATATCAATGAGATCTAACCAATGAACTTGAGAAATATTACATTCCATTTAGTATAGCCTCGCCGAGGCGAAAAATGTGAAAATTTTCGAACTGCTTCTCCTCGGAAACTGTTTGGCCGATTGAAGTCAAATTTCATATGGAGCCCCTATGGGATGGGGGAAACCAAACTTTGCTCATGAGGTGCAGGTCACGTGACCAAAATGGCCGCCAAGCCATATATTGTCTGTCTGTCCGTCCGTAACCCGTTTGTGAAAATTGGTGATAGTGACTTAACCACTTGGAATATTTAAACAATTTTTGGCATACTGAAAGATATCAATGAGATCTAACCAATGAACTTGCGAAATATTACATTCCATTTAGTATAGCCTCGCTGATGCGAAAAATGTGAAAATTTTCGAACTGCTTCTCAACGGAAACCTTTGGGCCGATTGAAGTCAAATTTCATATGGAGCCTCTATGGGATGGGGGAAACCAAAATTTGCTCATGGGGTCCAGGTCACATGACCAAAATGGCCGCCAAGCCATATATGGTCTGTCTGTCTGTCCGTCCGTAACCCGTTTGTGAAAATTGGTGATAGTGACTTAACCGCTTGGAATATTTAAACAATTTTTGGCATACTGATAGATATCAATGAGATCTAACCAATGAACTTGCGAAATATTACATTCCGTTTAGTATAGCCTCACCGAGGCGAAAAATTCGTAACCCGTTAGTGAAAATTGGTGATAGTGACTTAACCGCTTGGAATATTTAAACAATTTTTGGCATACTGATAGATATCAATGAGATCTAACCAATGAACTTGCGAAATATTACAGTCCATGTAGTATAGCCTCGCTGAGGCGAAAAATGTGAAAATTTTCGAACTGCGTCTCCTCGGAAACCGTTGGGCCGATTGAAGTCAAATTTCATATGGAGCCTCTATGGGATGGGGCTAACCAAAATTTTCTCATGGGGTCCAGCTCACATGACCAAAATGGCCGCCAAGCCATATATGGTCTGTCTGTCTGTCCGTCCGTAACCTGTTTGTGAAAATTGGTGATAGTGACTTAACCGCTTGGAATATTTAAACAATTTTTGGCATACTGATAGATATCAATGAGATCTAACCAATGAACTTGCGAAATATTACATTTCATTTAGTATAGCGTCGCCGAGGCGAAAAATGTGAAAATTTTCGAACTGCTTCTCCTCGGAAACCGTTGGGCCGATTGAAGTCAAATTTCATATGGGGCTTCTATGGGATGGGGGAAACCAAAATTTGCTCATGGGGTCCAGGTCACATGACCAAAATGGCCGCCAAGCCATATATGCTCAACCCTTCAAAAATAGTCTTCTCCAGAACCACTGGGCAGATTTCCACGAAACTTGATAAATGGCATCTGGGACGTAGGCCCATCATAAATTGCTAAAATGGTGACCCTTGGTTGACCTTGACCTTTGTGCCTAGGTCAAACTTTGACACATATGCTTTTGTATTGGAAAATGTGAGAATGCATTTTATCCTGCAAACGATTCAGAATACAGTACTAAAGTATAAGATATATTTTTGCTCCTTACGATAAGGCGCATTTATTGGGGGAACCGTTTTAGGTCCAGGTCACATGACCAAAATGGCCGCCATACCCATATATGGTAACACTCATAAAGCTAAAAGCATCCGGCGGGTCGTGCACTTCAGCTGAAGCACTGGTTATCTCCCACAATTTCCTATGTAGAAGAATTTCCTAGGGACTCAAAAACGGGTCGACTCAGCCATGGTATACGAGCCAAGGTTTGGGGAATACGGGGGGTGAGGCAAAACAGTTACTTTTTCTTTCTTCAAAAACGCCGCAACTATTGCGGAGGTATGAGTGGTTGCATTGTCATGTAGAAGACGGACATGTTCAAAACCAGTGGCAGGATGTCATTCTGATAATACTTTTTTTTTCAGTTTCGTCAGTACTACGTCTTTGTGGTACTTTCCGGTGACGTTTTTGCCCCTTTTCACCGGCACTTTTATTGCGACTCCTTCACCAGAGAAGAAGATTGCATACAAAACCTTCCTTGTACTCAAAGAACGTTTGGCAATTATTGTGCGTTGGCTGTATTTAATGTTCCAGACCTTATTGCTAACCTTTCCGACGGGCTCAAAATAATGGGTATAGGTTTCATAACCTGTAACAACATTGGCAAACTGCTTATTGTCATATTTTGGAAACATTTCATTACGATAACACACCCATGTGACACAGTGCATTCTTTCATATCTCCAAAATGGCTACTTTTCCGATAAAAATTTGTGATATTTTTCTTATTTATACTCCGGACTTGTTCACGTGATGTGATTTAGCCTTTTGGCCACTTCAACCCGTTGTCTCTTTAGCTCGTCAGTCAACAGTTGTGGCATCCATCTAGCAGAAATCTTTCTGACTTTCAAATGCACCGTTGATAGTGATATGCCTACCTTTCGTGTAATATCACGAACTGTAAGTCTGGCATCTCCTTCAATGATTTCCTTTATTTTGGAAACCATTTCTTCACAAAATGCAGAAATTTTGACCTACCTGATTTCGGTGCATTTTGATGGACTCTACACCAGACTCAAATTTCTTGTTCTACCGCCGAACTGTGTCATAAGACACAAAATCAAAAGGTCCAAAAGCAGTTGAATTTCAGTCATCAGTTTCTTCAAAGAACAACCAAGTTTTGAGCAAGCTTTGATGTAAGCCCGTATTTCCCGGTGTATGAATGCCATTTGAAGTATCACCAGTAATAATTCTGATTTCATCTTTTTAGTCGACGCTTCTACCAACCATTTTTACTGCAGTGGTCAATGACTGCGTGTATTCAAATCGCAAATTTTATGTCTTACACTTAGTTTAACATGTACATTTATACACCATTGTGTAGATATTGAATGGCCCTATACAACTATGTATTGGTTTTGATCGTGCCCCATATGGATATCGAGCTAGGGGACAATAAGAAATTCTTTTCGAACATCCCTCGTACAAAGGGCAATAAGTTTAGCAATTTTTTCGGCCCACTAGTTTTCAAACTCTGAGGGGCTATTTTAATAAAATATGTCTTATAAGTCAGTTCTCATACCAAACTCACTAATTATGTTTTTGTTGTTCTTTTTCACGCTTTTCTCACTGCCACGGACGTTTGGCGTAATTATACACAATTCACGCCGAGCACGTGCAGTCAATATTGATGATACTCACTTCACTTTTTGGACTATACCTATAAACAAATACACCGACGAAAAATCATAAAAGTTCTAAGATGGGGCGCCGTCCTGGACTGACGTTAGACCAGCGTAATATGGCTATTGGAATGCTTACCTGCGGCAAAAATGTTAAGGAGGTTACAGAACATTCTCGTGTTAGTGAAAATGTCGTTTCAAGACTCAGGTCAAAGTTCCGCCAAACTAGCACCGTCAAAAACAGACCACGCTCTGGTAGTCTCATAAAACAACACGACGTGAGAACAATTATATCGTGACGTCGAGATGACGTCATCTCGACGTAATCGGTTTCTAAGCAGTACCAGAAATCGCCAGTATGGTTCGGAATGCAAATGGAACACGAATTTGCGGTTGAACTGTGAGGAATAGTCTACGAGCTGCGCGGTTACGTGAACGTCGACCGTACGTAGGCGTTCCACTGACGCAGAGCCACAGACGGGCTAGACTCAATTGGGCAAGGGCACATCGTCGTTGGACAAAACAGCAGTGGAACCAAGTTGTGTTACTGGACGAATCCCGTTTCAATTTGAAATTTGCTGACGGAAGAGTATGTGTTTAGAGGCGAGATGGAGAGAGGTTGGATCCTACTAACGTCATTCCGCATGACCGTTTCAAAGGCGGCAGCGTTATGGTTTGGGCGGAATTTTGCATCGGGCTAAAACAGACTTAGGCCGAAACTGGCTGGTCTGGCCCATAAAACATGCACACTCAATATTTTTCAGTTCTGTAGTGTATTTCTTGCTTCCAAAGGATAACCCTTTTTTATAGAACATATTTAACGCACTGCAGCTGGTGTCTGCGAATGTGTGGCGGCCGTAAAAGTCTCCCTGCCCTGCATCATAGTGTAGTTTGTGTTTTCTTGTCCTTTGGGACCATTGATTACATTGTAGAATTTTGAAAATATTTGAGGGTCACTGATGAGGCTTAATTGGCCGAAACTGACTGGATTGGCCCAGAAAACATGCACACCCCATATTTTTCAGTTCTGTGGTGTATTCCTTGCTTCCAAAGGATAACCCTTTTTATAGAACATATTTAACGTCACCACAGCTGGTGTCTGGGAATGTGTGGCGGCCGTAAAAAGCCTCCTTGCCCTGCATCATAGTGTAGTTTGTGTTTTCACGTCCTTTGGTATCATTGATTCCATTATGAAATTTTGAAAATACCTGAGGGTAACTGATGAGACCTAATTGGCCGAAACATGCACACTCTATTTTTTTCAGTTCTGTGGTGTATTCCTTGCTTCCAAAGGATAACCCTTTGTATAGAGCATACTTAGTGACTGTTCAGGAAAATTTGAATGCCGTCCGAAACTGTGATGAAATTGTTCGGCCTGGGTTAGTGCCTTTTTTTTTAAATCAAGGACACGCCATGATTTTTCAGTAGGATAACGCACGCCTCCATGTTGCACGCCATTACGGAAACACGCCTATACAAATATATTGTAAACTTTACCGGCGGAAAAACGAAAATTTTAAGATGAAAAATTGTGATATTTTTCTTATTTCTTCTCAAAATATAGATTGTGGGCACTCGTTAGAACCGCCTCATCGAGGCGGTTCTAATGAGTACCCACAATCTATATTTGTTAGAACCGCCTCATCGAGGCGGTTCTAATGAGTACCCACAATCTATATTTAAGATCTGAAATAAGAAAAATCAGTTTACCCCTGTAAACCCCAGTTTTACTATATAAAAGTGGGGTTCAAGGGGGTCAAAATTAGATAGGCGTGTTTTCCTGGTGCATACAATGGACTTTCTGCAGGCAAATACTGCGAATGCGTTAGACTGGCCAGCAAGCTCACAGGATCTTTCGCCTATTGAGCACCTCTGGGACCATCTGGGAACACGAATCAGAACGAGAAATGACATCAACAAAGTAAGAGACCTTGAAGGTGTTCTTCATGAGGAATGAAATCGCATACCCATGGATATGGTTCGGAGGCTTATTTTGAGCATGAGAAGACGGTGTTGGGGTGTTGTGGACACAGATGGTGGGCATACCAGATACTGATAATTGGTATGAGGTTTTGTGTGACACCCCGACATTGATTGACACTATGCATCGGGTGTATCTTGTGCTTTTTTCAAATCAATTTTGAACATTTTCATAGCCAATACATTAAATATTGATGTGTAAAAATTTGGTTCTATTTTAGATCCAGACAAGAGCGAAAATAGCGGTAATATAAAAGAAAAATACTTAACGAAAAGATGGTTGCAAATTCTTTCCTGTAAGAGCGGTCCCCATTTGTTAGTTCAAAGTAAGGGGCGGGTTATTATTTCTAGTATTTTTCTTTGCATCACGAAAACATTTTGACCCCCTTGAACCCCACTTTTATATAGAAAAACTGCAGGGGTAATGGTTTGCGTACAAATAATTTTCTCCTGGTCACGCGTGTGCCAGTAATGCGAGACTCCCATGCCAAAACGGTCAAAACGTTGAATTGCACTGTTGCTTGCAGGTGGCAAATCTATATTAAGTTCATTAGCATTTATTTCTAATTGATTGTATCTATAGTTACTTTTGATTCTGGAGAAATGTCATTCCATATGTGTGATTAACTTAATTATGATGCGAGCTCGTCAGTGGGGACAGGTTTTAAGTAGCAGTGTCATGTGCCTGTTATTTTCTGCAAATTATTCAGCACAATATCGAAATCAAATTACGCTCAGGTGCAAGAACCGCAAAAATGAAGCATTTCAGCAACCATGCAGTTCTATCCATCTGTGCCTTTACACTGAATGCACCTGTTTGCTGTGACGAAATCATTATGACGTCAGTTGAAATGATACCAACTTTTCATGCTTGCGTATGGCGCATGTGTGTATTAAAGAGAGACCGACTTTTCGTACGTGCGTACATGTCTGTGTGTGTGTGTGTGTGTGTGTGTGTGAGAGAGAGAGAGAGAGAGAGAGAGAGAGAGAGAGAGAGAGAGAGAGAGAGAGAGAGAGAGAGAGAGAGAGAGAGAGAGACTATATTTCATAGTGGCGCGCTGCCAGATATGTCACTATTTTGATTCGACTATGATGTCACAACTGTCAGTTTTAACATATTTTGAATATTCAGCATTTTACAGTTCACAGAATGCTTTCAAGAGATTTAACAGAATATTTCATGCTTATTTGAAGTCTTTCTTATTTTTAAAAGGAATTTAGTGACATGCACCCACCCAATCAATAATCGACCTCATCTGAAGCAATCGGCCGCGGACGGTTGTTCAGGTTGAAAACAATCACTTTGATCTGAGCACAGATTACTCCGAAACTCCTTCCTCGCACAAACTCCTGCTCAATTATTGAGTGAACTGTAAATTTTCCAAAAATTTGTGCCAAAAAACGCTAAATCTGTAAGAGAGTATTTTGTGCAATTTTATCCTGAGCTTTTTGTCTTTGAAAGGGAGACATTCGAAATCGCAGTGGTGCTGTTGACGAGACATCTATTCGCTCAACTTTTAATGTCAGACTTCAAAATATATTCTACCGGTAATTAGTAAACACCATACCATTATTTGTGACCGTTTCAATTTTTCTAACTCATACCAGAATACAAACGGCTCAAATACATCGGAAGTTAGAATATTTTTCTTCCATTATCATTTAGGCCCCGTCAAGCGATTTTGGTACTTATCGCCTATGCGAGCAGCGAAGGTTCAGGCGAGCCTGCGTATCCGCGCAGTCTCGCCAGATCCTTCGCTGCTCGCTCCTACAAGTAATGAATCAAGAGGAACCTTCAGACAGAAAGCCATATCCCTGGTCCCTCTGAATGGCTGGGAATGCGCAGTTAAAATTTGTCATGACGGAATGCTCGAAGACACAAATTCGCTTGGCGGGGCTCATTTGACAAGTAGAATCTTAGCAGTGGTCTTGGATGATGTCCTACTGACACTAGACGCTGTTTGACTGCATGTTCTCTTCGCCAGGCGATGTTATGGTATATCCAGAGTTTGGGTGTCATGGGGTTATCAGATCTTAAAATCGTGAAACAATCCATTCATGACCTTTTGTGAAACGCTTTCGTAGCAAAGGTCATCCTTAAGATAGTCTACGCCCATGGACGTAGACAAATATTACTAAAGCCAGGCTCCCGCACTTTGGGACAGAGTGAGTGAGTGTTTAAGTTTTACGTCAAACCAGCCGAAAACCCCTAATCTAGATTTCTTTTTAAGCGGTATTGAACTTTGTTTGTATTGTGGATAGGCTGGACTATTTCGAGTTTTATTTGCCAATATTCAGAAATTCTTTGGTGCGATTGGCGGGGCATGAAACACCCGCAAGAATATGTGGTTACAGTGACAATTTATTCATAATTACGAAAATTGTAATGTCGAATATGGGTCATCTGGGTCAGAAACGATGTCACTAGGTCAAATCATATGAAACCCTTGTTGATACAATAAAGGATGTATTTGTCAATGGATCTTCACGAAACTTGATCAGGGTGTATATCGAGATTAATGCTAGGTCAAGTTCAAATATGGGTCATCTGGGTAGAAAACTGGGTAAGATCATTTTAAAATATTGTGGATGCAATAGAGGCTGGTTTTTTTAAAGGATCTTCGTGGTCAGGATGAGTCTCTAGATAAATTCTAGGCCAGGTTTGATTATGGATCATCTTTGGTCAAAACTAGGTCAAATCATATGGAAACCTTGTTTATGCAACAAAAGCTGCAGTTTTCAATGGATTAAATATGAAAGTTAGTTTGATTATTTTTTCTAGATGAAATCTGGGTCTAGTATAAATCTGAGTCATCTAGAGTAAAAACCTATGTCACAAGGTCAAATCATCTGAAAACCTTCTGGTTTCAATAGAGGCTGCGTTTTTCAATGGATCTTCATGACACTTGGTCTGGTTGTATGTCTAGATAAAGTCTAAACAAGTTTTGGGATATGAGTTATCCTGGGTCAAAATCGAGGTAACTGGATCAAATTATATAAAAACATTGCGGATGCAAACGAAGCTGCAATTTTCAATGGATCTTAATGAAACTTTGTCAGGTTGGTTGTTTACCTACATAAAAGTTATTTCGAGTTATAATCTTGATCATCTGGGGAAAAAAATAGTTCATTTGGTCAAATCAGAGGAATACCTTGTGAATGCAATAGATTCTGTATTTTTCAGTCAATCTTTGTGAAAAATGACCAGACTGTTTGACTATATGACATCTAAGATATTTTCGAATTTGGTTCATCTGGAGTCTAAAACTAGGTCACTAGGTCAAATCATATGAACACACTATGGATGCAACAGAGCATCACGAAAACACGCCTTTATAATTTTGACCCCCTTAACCCCACTTTTATATAGTAAAACTGGGGTTTCCGGGGGTATACCTTATTTTTCTTATTTCTGCTCTAAGATTGTGGGTACTCGTTAGAACCGCCTCGATGATGAGGCGGTTCTCACGAGTACCCACAATCTATATTTTAGAGCAGAAATAAGAAAAATACCAAAATTTTTCATCTTGAGATTTTCATTTTTTCTGCGATAAAGGTGGCAATGTATTTGTAAAGGCATGTTTGCGTAATGGATGCTGCATTTTTTTATAGTCGATCTTTGTGAAAAGTGACCAGACTGTTTGACTATATGACATCTAGGATATTTTCGAATTTGGGTCATCTGGAGTCTAAAACTAGGTCACTAGGTAAAATCATATGAACACATGGTGGATGCAACAGAGCCCGGCTGCATTTTTCAATGGATCTTCATAAACATTGGTCATGATGTGTGTCTAGATAAATTCTAGGCCAACTACTAACATTGGTCAAATTGCTTTCAAATTGGATACCTCAGAGACTACACAAGGCTCTTGTGACATGTGATGCACAGATAAGCAGGCGCTGATCTGCGCCTTCGCTGTTTTCATCGGTCTTCTGCTCGATTTTGTTAATCCGCTGCCCAAATCATCCATGAACTTTGTTAAGCGTGTTTGTTTGTGTTGAGGTTTTACGTCCCCATCAACACTATTCAGACCATTTTGGAGATGTTGCTTCCGAACTTGTGGGACCTTTTTTACCAAAATTGAGATGAAATGACATCTCAAGCCCTGCCGTCCAAAACAGCCGCTAGGATTTTTAGAGCGTTCCGACTCGCACCAATTTTCCTTTCTAAAGCGTGTAATTGTACTTTTCTTTTTGTGCGCAGCATCAAAAACGTCAATTAAATTGTCTGAGCCTAAAATGTTGATGTCAAATTACTTTACAAACAAGAACGATGGTCTAATATTAAGAAAGACATCATGATATGGTTTCGAACAAACGCAGATTTGCAGCGTGTTTCGTTTTGAAGTTTTGAATAACAAGAACAATATGGTTTCCTACTTGTTTTTAACCCTTTTTGTACCAAATGGAATCTTCCTCCTTATATATAGCAGGAGTCCATTTCAAAATTTAGGGGTGTCAGGCTGTGTTTTCTTCAAAATTCATTTGGAAAATGACTGAACTTTTTGCAAACAGTGGAGGCCCTGATCAGACGCCGCGTTCTGCGGCGTCTGATCTGGGCCTGCACTGTTTGCCAAGATACCCCTTTAGGAGTTTCTGGTTCTGAATGGGTTAATGAATCAAATGTCTGTATGCTCAACAGCGTTTCAACTGATTGTCAGGGAGAAATGCGACATCTCATGGCAAAAAGAAACAAAAAGAGGCGAGCAGTAAATGCTCTGGCGAGTCTGCGCATGTGCAGACTAGAGTGCGTACGTGCAGACCAGCCAGAAACTTTGCTGCTCACAAGCATAAAAAATGTTCGTGCAAGCTACCATGGGTCTAAGTTATAATGATCAAGGCGGTGTATTCTCACTGCAAGGTTCTACGTTTTAGCTCACCTGAGTCGAAGGCTCAAGGGTGAGCTTATAGTATGAGTGAATGAGTGTTTGAGTTTAACGTCCCACCAACAGCTAAGGTCATACGGAGACGGGACCTCGGTTTAAAGACTCATCCGAAAGTCAGGAGAAGCCCGGGATCGATCCTGCGACCCCTGGTTTACAAGGCGAGTAGCGTAACCACTACACCACGGAGGCTTCTGTTATAGTATGGTTGTCTGTCATCTGTAGTCTATATGTTTGTTGTCTGTTGTCTGTCGCCTGCTTTTCAACATTTTCAACCCTCTCCCCTGAAACCACTGGGGCGATTGAAGTCAAAATTTAATAGGGAACATGCATGGGATGGGGTGAACGATAGGTTGTTCGCAGGGTAACCTGACCAAAATGGCTGCCATGCCCATATATGGTAAACCCGTCAAAAATTTCCTCGTCCGGATCCAATGGACCGATTGCCATGAAATTTGGTATGTAGCATTGGGGACTCGGGTCCATCATAGTTTAGTCAAATGATTATTCTTTGATTACCTTGACCTTTTTTACGCCAAGGTTTAATTTGGCCACATAGACATGTCAAAAGTGTGTAGTTTTCGGAAACTTTTGCAGCCTGTGATCTGAAAATTGGTAGATACAGTTAGCTAAATGAGTATTCAAGGTCAAGATCACTCTTTGACCTTAGCCCAAGGTCATTCAGATATGAAAACTAAAACTTACTTTTCTCACATTACGAAAACTCGCCTATACAAATACATGTAGATTATAAACTTTACCACCGAAAAAGAACGGAAAATTTTAAATGAACAATTGTGATATTTTTCTTATTTCTGCTCAAAATATAGATTGTGGGAACTCGTTAGAACCGCCTCATCGAGGCGGTTCTAACGAATACCCACAATCTATATTTTAGGGCAGAAATAGAAAATATAAGGTTTACCCCTATAAGCTCCAGTTTTACCATATAAAATTGGGGTTGAAAGGGGTCAAAGTTATATAAGCGTGTTTTCGTGATGAGAAACAATTACTTTCCAACGGTGTTCTTTTACAGTACAAAACGATGAAACAATCAACCACAGTATAATGAAACCACACCTATCAGCGATACAGCTATATGGCATTGATCTATATAAGGAACGCGACCGACGAAAAGAAAATTTTGCCCACAAGTGCTTTGAGAAGTCCCACATTAGGCATGTACACCGTCACGAAAACATGCCCTATAAAATAGTACCCGTCGCCATAAAACGAAATTTCCGACCGTTAAACCACCGATTTATCTCCCCAAATGATAATTTTGAATTAAGTTATCCGATAATTAAAAAAATAAAACCTTTCTCACGGGAAAATGTGTACTTTGGCATATTTATATGCGATGACTCGTGTATGTCTAGGCATCTGCGGAGCCTGGGCTCGAGGTTATCAAAAGTTATCCTTCATGCTCACCTAACTTGGGTATGAAAGTTGTCCTGCTCATATATCTTATAAATTCATATATTGTTGGCATTTTAGAATTTATGAGCAAGACAAAATAATATTCTCTGTTGAATTGAGCAGGAAAAGTGTCTGATTTATTTATATTTTAATATTTATGAGCATTATACATTTAATGCTGAGATGAGTTGAGCAAGAAATAAGTTTATATAACCTAGGGGCCTGATCTGAGGTAAGCCCTTGTTTCGGCGTAGTATGGCTCTGGAGTTATATTTTTTTCATGCTCAACTCAGTTGAGAATGAAATTTCTCCTGCTCGTAAAAGGCACTGACATTTTAATATTCATGAGCAAGACAAACAGCATTCGTTGCAGATATGAGTAGCAAAAGTGTCTGATTTGTTCGTATTTTAATATTTATAAGCATTGTGCATTTTATGCTCCATAATTAAAATCTAAAACCTCGGGGCCAGATTCGAGCATTTTCAAAGGTGGTTCCTGGTGCATTCACCGCAGGTGTATATTACATACACTCCAGGTTTGCAGGATGAAAGCCTACACAGTAATCATGTAATTACGGTAGGGATCTTTAACCTGCACAGGGAATGGTTCTCCCTGCACAGGGGGCCTCCAGTTAACGTCCCGATCCGAAGGACGGTGCACTTTATGACATTCATCCCTGCAAATGATGCCAATGGAGCTTGTTCGGACACCGAAATTTTAATGCCGCTGCCGGGGATCGAACCCGGGATCTCTAGCACCAGAGGCAAGTGCACTAACCACTGAGCTATCACGCTCAGCTGAGTTGAGCATGAAAAAAGTTTTATAACCTCGGGCCTTTGTTCCATAATACCAGTATCTGGAATGTTCTATATAAGTTTTGCCTTTTAGCCATTGGTGTTGCATGTATATTTACATTCTCAGTGCTCTTGTGGCGTAACGTTGTTTGACTAACAAAACGTCAGTGACGTCAGAATAAACACTGGTTCCCTCCAATATGATTGGACGATGGCGAGGTTATGGCGCCAACAACGCAATCGGGTAGAATATGACATCATCAAAAAACATGCCTACATAATTGTGACCCCCTTGAACCCCAATTTTATACAGTTAAACGGGTTTACAGGGGTAAACCTTATTTTTCTAATTCTGCTCCAATATATAGATTGTGGGTAAACATTAGAACCGCCTCTCCGTGGCAGTTCTAATGTGTACCCACAATCTATATTTTGATAAGTAATAAGAAAACTATAACAATCTTTCATCTTTCGGTGGTAAAATTTGCAATGTTTTCGTAATGTGCACAAACAATTGAAAACGGTGTGCAGTTACTTTCATGTATCAGCTTCAGTGCTCAAGATTTTCCTTATATAATCGACGGATAAAAGAATGTAAATATAAGAAATAAACATCACGATAACACACCCATGCGACATAGTGCATATTTCAAATCTCAAAAATGGCTACTTTGCTGACGAAAATCCGAAAGTTTCCTTATTTACACAGCAAAAATAGGTTTGAAGTGTTCGTTAGGACCGCCTCATCTGGTGTTCATGAGTGAAATAAAAATAAATCTTACACTGAAAAAAATTAAAATTGCCGTTTAAACTGTAATTCATCACGAAAACACGCATGTAGAATTTTGACCCCCTTGAGCCCCACTTTTATATAGTAAAACTGGGGCTTGCAGGGGTAAACCTTATTTTTCTTATTTCTGCTCTAAAATATAGATTGTGGGTACTCGTTAGAACCGCCTCGATGAGGCGGTTCTAACGTCTTTCATCTTAAATTTTTCATATTTTCGGCGATTAAGGCGATATGTATTTGTATAGGCGTGTTTTCATAATGTTGTAACGTAATTACAAAGAGCCAGCCATCATCACAGAGAAAAACTTTTTCCAGGGCGATTTTGCGCCAATTTAGAGGTAGGTATTCCGTGTGTTAACTGGGTATATTACATGTGCGTGCATAACAAAGAACTACTATGATTTCTACGACATAAATTTGGTATTTTCTTTTTTATAAGAAGAGACATTTTCTTTTAGCCGGGGAAATTAATCTCTTTAGCTGGAACTACTTTTTGTACAAGATACAAGTTACTGCGTTCGCAGTGAAATCGTTATATTCGAACGCGGGAAAGTTACAGTCACGTCGACGATAATCATGACGTCATTGCAATGGCATCTGGGATGATATCAACAGAAGTTCAGAATGCGTTACGTCTGTGTTGGATTTAACGTTGAAACAAAGAAAATTGAATAGGAAGTACGTTTTGCTTTCTTTGATCTCACATTTTAGTTGTTTTATCACTGAAACACTTCGTTTTTTCCTTTTTTTATTCAAAACGGTAGAAAGCGCTTTCAAATTGGCACTCATCCAGTTTTTCTTCCAGTCAGATTCTGTAACACTACGCTGTTCGAACCGAAATTCAGATCAAAGATTCAAGATCCAAACTGTCCTAAACGTTTATGGAAGTGCATGTAATATACAGATTATTTATTTCTTGCACAACAGACAAGGAAATCCGTGATTTTACCCCGGGATAGAAATTTATGTTCTGACCCTGGTGTTCTGACACAAAATCGAATGTAATCGCGTGTTTGATAAATGCACTGGTTGATTACGACCTCATATGCGCCGTCGTTAAGGTTGACGTCACAGCACGTTACGTGACGTCACTAAACATTCCTGTACTGTCATCACAACATGGTGGACGTCGGTAACCGAAGTTACTGCCGCAATTAAAATCCGCGCTAAGAAATGAAAGGTATGCAAGAAAAATAATCCTATATGGAAAAAAATCGATCTTGCTTCGCACTCGTTTCTTTATCGGATTGTTTGATCTCCCTCGATTTATAAATAGGAGTAAGTGAGTGTTTGTTTGAGTTTACGTCTCACCAACAGCTGAGGTCATACGGAGACGTGACCTCGATTTAAAGACTCGTCCGAAAGTCTGGAGAAGCCCTGGATCGATCCTGCGACCCCTGGTTTACAAGGCGAGTAGCATAATCACTACACCACTGAGGCTTCAAAATATAAATAGGAGAATGGCTGAACTCTATATATTATTTGGTGCTAACTTTTCACATTCAAAACAGTGTGGAAAGTTTCGCACTTGAATTTGCATTCAAATAACTGAATATCCGCAGTTGCTAAGCTGTCTTGTTACCGTTGCTTGGGTGCAAAAGTGATGTCATCAACGTCTGGATGGCGTGAAAACGTTCGTGTCGTAATTAATAACGTTTAGCTAATTCATCGAATTCACAGACAGTGTAAAAATAAAAATTGTATTTTCACAGTTCGAAACAGTGAAGATACTGATTTAAAATTCACTGAGACATCTATTATATCTTTCATTGAAAAGCATGTAAGAAACGAGGATGCACTATGTCACTCAGGTGTGTCAATACTGATTTTCTGTCCCTGTGTTCGCAGCTTTACGGAGTGACATTAAATTTTGCTCTCTAGTTTTATTGTTTTCATGGCGTATAATAGCTAATGGTTCACCTAAATATAGACTTTATAGTGGTCTGGTTAGTTTGAACATCAAGGAACCAAGTAGATATTCTTTGTTCTTTGCATAGAAACACTATACGGCTTATTTTTAATTTCAAGCAACTATTTTCTGCGATCCCCGCCGCACCTTGAATAGTTTTACAAAAAGCATTTGAATACCACAGATGTTTTTAGTTCTATGAACTTTTTAGTAATACATATAATGCTGTTATATGAGTAAATTTCAAAGGGAAATACATATACAACATAATTTGAGCCCCGCCAAGCGAATTTGGGTCTTCGAGCATTCCGTCATGACAAATTTTAACTGCGCATGCCCAGCCATTCAGAGGGGCCAGGGATATGGCTTTCTGTCTGAAGGTTCCTCTTGCTTCACTGCTTGTTTAAGTGAGCAACGAAGGTTCTGGCGAGACTGCGCGAATGCGCAGGCTCGCCTGAACCTTCGCTGCTCGCATAGGCGATAATACCAAAATCGCTTGACGGGGCCCATTTTATTTCTTAGCTTTATCACTAGAATCTCGCAGGCAGTCATACATTTATTTTGCTCGCTCGCCTAATATATACCTTGTCATGTTCCTCTGAGCGAAACAAGGCAGTTCTAATGCGGTCGCACAAACTATAGCCGGACAAGTGCGTGGGTGTGAATTCGGGTTTAACGTCGCTTTCAACATTTTTCAGTCATATCACGACGGTGTCTGGTTGCGACAGGGAGCTCAATGCTCACTTTTATAGTGTTGTCTCACTGAAGTATCATGTCCCAGACACATTACATGATACCACACCCAGTCACATTATCCTGACACTGGGTCGACCAGTCCTAGCTCTACCCCGTAAATCTGAGTGCCAAGCGAGGAGCAGCTAGTACCATTCTAAACGACTTTGGTATGTCGCGGCCCGGGATCGAACCCGTGACCTCCCGTTCCCCGGAGCGGACACTCTACCAACTGAGCTATCGGGGCCGGTAGGACAAAATGGGGCACATATCCTATGAAATTTAATACAATCACATGATGTTAACATGCCTGTGTAATGAACACCCCATCTAAACCCCAATTCATATAGAGAAAACTTGGATTTACTGGGTATACATTATTGCTTTCTTATTTCTGCTCCAAGAAAAGGATGTGGGTAAGCACCAACAACCTATGTTCGAGGCACAAATGAGAAAAACAAATCACATATTTTGATAGTGTCTCGTAATTCAGAATTGAATGGTTTTTTATTAAGTATGAACTGTGCCTTAAAGTAAAATACCATTGTTACATGTATTGTTTTTGTTTTATTTGAGGTTTAACGTCCCCGTCAACAATGTAAAGGTCATTTCGGAGACGTTGCTTCCAATTTTGTGGGACTTTTACCCGACATTGAGATAAAATGACATCTCAAGCCCAGCCGCCCAATGAAACCAATAGGGTTTATAAACATGGACGGGCCGAGTCGGACGCATTGCCTGGTCAGACTTAGATCCTCTAACGGTTTACCAGTACGCGTATGCGGGTCGGTTTCAGCTCTGCGTGGAGGCATCATGCAGCCCATCTATTTCTTCAAACCCCGATGGGCGGGGGTCGCATTGCCATATGTATTTTAAAAGAGACTGTTATAAATTATGTTACATTATGTTATGTTATAACGGTAAAAAAAACGCCTATTGGCAACTATGTACGTAGCCAAAAGTGCCCTTCACAGAAACTAAGGGTTAAAAGGGCTCAGAGCAGAATGGGCTAATCAGAAGTATTTATTGACCCGATTCAGAGGAGTAATATTTACAGGGAAAAAGGAAGAATGAATTCACGCAAAACGGTTTTGCGTGAATTCATTTTTCCTTAAACGTGGACCGAATATGACGTGTATCCATTTACCTCAGCATTGCTTTTTATTATATTCACAGGTCACTCGATTAATATTACTCGTCTGTCAACACTGACAATGACCAATCTGAATAAATGCGTGAAGTGTTGCTGTTTGCGTGTTACAGATCAAATTCTTTAAACGTATTGCTCGATGTTTCTTTCATGGCACTGAAAAAATAAATTAAACAGATGACAACATAAATGTCACAAACATTAAGCGCAATGTATCATAATTAAAGTTTTTTTCTGACCTCAACGAAGGAATACATTCGTAAGTACCTGCTGGTACGGACATTTTATTTCGGTAAAGCGCAATGCATTAGTCAAACTTTTATTCTCGTGAAATGGCTCTTTTCCTCTTTGCTATTGGCTGTAGCTGCGTGATTCCTGAAGCAGTAATTCTGGATTCGATTAGTTCCGGAAACCGGACACTCTCCTCCTTAAGGCCATGCAGTGAAGGAAAAGACACAGCTGATGTAAACATGTTTCTGCTAAGTAGACTTGCGCCTACTGGATTGGTGGATAGTATGTACCCCGCGGGCTTATGCTTTTGGGGAGTGCGGCCGCATAATATCGACTTTAGGGGAATGGGATTACCTGGCAGATGTTTCCGCCGTTTTTCAAAGGGCGACAACTTTCGGGACTTCCTGTTCGCTTTTCAATAAGCCCTGACCACTGACAAAGGGGTCTTCTCTTAAAGGAAAGCAATTGTTTCCTTAAGCGTTGATCCCTATTGACATGGGAGACAAAACACTTTTGCAGGAGTTGCCAATCCCGAAGGTATTCCCATTCCCCTTAAGACCCCCCCCCCCTCCCCCCCCCAGCTGGCGCTCGTGCAAAATATGTTCTTATCCTCTTAAAATAAAGTTAATATTATTATTATTATAATTATTATTATTATTATTAGTAGTAGTAGTAGCAGTGTTATTTTTGATATTATTATGTCATGCAAAAATAGAAATTTGCACCATCGTTTTTTTTTTTTTTTTGTTATTTGTGTGCGTGGTTAAACCATAAATTACCAAATCGAATGGCTTCTATATATCCTAAAAATGCGTTCCTGTAATAACAGCTATGAAATTAAAGACAAGTCACAGAAGTTAAGCACATGCTTTCTTATGTTTGATTTGTTTGTTTGTTTGATTGATTGATTTGAGGTTTAACGGCCCCGTCAACACTGTAAAGGTCATTTTGGAGACGCTGCTTCCAATTTTGTGGAACTTTTACCCGACATTGAGATGAAATGACATCTGAAGCCCGGCAGCCCAATAAAACAGAGTTTATAAGCATGGACGGGCCGACTCGCACTGCTTTGCCTGGGCAGGCTTAGATCCTCTAAGTGGTTTACCAGTAATCGTTTGCGGGTCGGTTTCGGCTCAGCGTGGAAGGATCATGCAGCCCATATATAATTCTTCGAGCCCCGATGGGCGGGGGCAAATTCTTCTGTTTGATAAAATCGAGTTAATATTACGATATTTGAAACGCTTTGTCCCTTTTTAATTCTTTACCATTAGTTTTGAGGTTTTGAAACTTTTACAACTTCCATTTCAAAATCTTGACAATTAACACGAGTGTCACTGATATTGCGTAAACACGTCTATACCAATACATTGTAACCTTTATCACCGAAAAAATGAAAATTTTAAGATAAAAAAAAATTATTTCGGCTCAAAATATAGATTGTATGTACTCTTGTACCCACAGTTTATATTTTAGAGCAGAAATAAGAAAAATAGCGTTTACCCCTGTAAACCCCAGTTTTAATATATAAAAGCGAGGTTCAAGTGGGTCAAAATTATATAGGTGTTTTTTCGTGATGAAGGCCATTACGAAAGCACGCCTATACAACAATTCAAATGCCTATGTCTTTAAGCTGAAATAAGAAACATAATGTATACCCCTGTCAACACCAGTTTTCGCCACATAAATTGGGGTTTTACAGGTATGATCATTGCATACCTTGATGAATATTTCCTTTTGCTAATTTTAGATTGAGTCCATGGATTATTTGACAAACTATACTTTTGCGCTAAAACATCTTTGCAAACGCCTTTTTGCCGGAGGTTGCAGAATAGAATTGAAGGCAATGATCAGGAATCGATTCAATTATACCACAGCTCCCATCAGAGACAACAAAGAGAAAGAAACACAAGCACGAAACAACTAGACCCTAATGGAAACATCGATAGCGGAAAGCCAAAAGGACAGTTACGCCAATAGGCTATCCAAAATAAAATAATATAAGCGAGTCCGGGTCAATTGTTAATGACCGCAACTGCTGATCAGGCTGTTCTATGACTGGTTAAAGTACCAGTGAGTGAGCAGCCCCCAAAAGAGGACCAAGTATATTATATATGTAGGTTGTAAAAGTAGGGCATTTTGTAATTACTGTATCAAGAAGGACAGTTGTCAGTTTCTGGCGAAAGAATGTGCACTGCACTGGTTAACCGCTTACGTTTAAGCCTGCACAGGAAAAGTGTTGATAGGTAAACTGACCGGCTCAAACATGACCTAAATAGTGTTTACAGGGCCGGTTAAAAGTCCCACAAAACTGGAAGCGACGTCTCCAAAAGGATCTTTACAGTGTTGACTGGGACGTTAAACCTCAAATCAAACAAACAAACAAAACAGGGCCGTTAAACTGCAACACAAACAAACAAACAAATCTAATTAGTGTTTATGTAGTTTAAGGAACAGCGATGTTTATTGCATGTATGTATGTCATTAAAACAGTTTAAATATCTGATCTTGTTGGTTGTGTATGAAACTCTTGTATATAAGATTGTCGATGCTGATACATGTTGTCTAATGAGTAGTTCATCGGCGATTATTCTTTGATTGTTTTAGCAAGAGTCATGGATATTTTAACTAACCTATTCCACTAATTGAATAATGAGACATCAACTGCTGACGTGTCAAAATTTACTTCATACATGTAATTTATTCACATATAAAGTAAAATTTATTCACATATAAAGTAATGGATGTTTATATCCATGCAACATAGCGGAAACTATTGTCTGACAAGTAATGCGTTCTAAACATTAATACTGAAACTAATGGCAGTGGCAAGACATCACAAAAACACCACTATATAATTCTGATCCCTTTGAACCCCACTTTTATATTATAAAACTGGGGTTTACAGGGGTAAACCTTATTTTTCTTATTTCTGCTCTTAAATACAGATTGTGGGTACTCGTTAGAACCGCCTAGATGAGGCGGTTCTAACGTGTACCCACAATCAATATTTCGAGCAGAACAGAAAGAAGAAAAGTACCATATTTATTCACAGTAAAATGTTCATGTTTTCGACGGTAAAATTTACAATGTATTTGTATAGGCGTAGTTTCGTAATGGAACCAACGGCTTTTCCGAACACGTGTTTGAACAAACATGGTAGAACTAAGGGAGAGGGTTGTGGCCAGGTAAAATCCAGCTAAAATCCCCAGTATTTTACAGGTCAGTGACATAAACACTCCTCTAAGCCCCACTTTATATAGATAAAACTGCGGTTAACGGGGAAATGCATTTTTTCTCGTTTCTGCTCAAAAACATAGATTGTGGGTACCCGTTAGAACCGCCTCAATGAGGCGGTTCTAACGAGCACTCACAAACTATGTATGCAGTATAAATAAGGACAATATCACGGACTTTCCATTTTGGAGATGTGAAAAAATGCACTATGTCGCACGAGTGTGTTAGCATGATGCCGTTCCAAGGCGGCGCTTCTGTTGTGCTTTATTATTGTGCCCCGGTATTTTTTTTTTTTAATGTTATTATTAACGATAGCGGTTTGGAAATTAGGCGGAAGAAAAAATAGCTGGGTTTCCGCTAAACCCGACCGTCCCTGATGGTTTGGACCAACCCTGCAAATTTTATGGCCATCCAGAAGAAAAAAGAAATAAAAAGATTTTCTCACCAACCGACCTTAATATTTTCTAACACTTTTGACAAGAGCTCCCGACCCTAATTTTTGGGCACGTTAGCGGAAACAACTAGAGAGAGAGAGAGAGAGAGAGAGAGAGAGAGAGAGAGAGAGAGAGAGAGAGAGAGTGTGCGCAATGATACTGTCATACACGAATCAGTCTTAACGCCCTGCATGCTTGATGTTTTTTGTTGTTGTTGTTGTTTTTTTTTTTTTTTTTGTTTTTTTTTTTTGTTTTTTGTTTTGTTTTATTTTCTTTTTGCATCAGACGACAATTTGAAATATGTTTTCTATTTTCCCAGAAAACACGATATGACATCTGCAAATTTGCATGAGATGTCAAATCCTGTTTTCTGGGAATAAAATAAGAAAAATAGCAACAATGTGTCGTCCACTAAATAAGCCTAGAGAGTGTTTAAGGTTAAACCGATTTGTACACAATTTCTTGACCGGCCCCGATAGCTCAGTTGGTAGAGTGTCCGCTCCGGGGAACGGGAGGTCACGGGTTCGATCCCGGGCCGCGACATACCAAAGTCGTTAAAAATGGTACTAACTGCTCCTCGCTTGGCACTCAGATTTATGGGGTAGAGCTAGGACTGGTCGACCCAGTGTCAGGATAATGTGACTGGGTGTGGCATCATGTAATGTGTCTGGGACATGATATTTCAGTGAGGCAGCACTATAAAAGTGAGCATTAAGCTCCCTGTCACAACCAGACACCGTCGTGATATGACTGAAAAATGGTTGTAAGCGACGTTAAACCCGAATCCACACACACACACACACACACACACACACACACACACACAATTTCTTGACTTAATGAAGTACAGTAGAACTTTGATGGCTCGAACAACGATGGCTCGTTTACCATGGATGAGTCGAACCCATTCTTGAGTCCATAACGAAATCCTCTACATAAGAAATAGTTGGAGATAATTGAGGAGATGTTAGCCTTTTATCTTGCAAACGTATGCTGTGTGTACTCATTAGAATCGCCTCGATATTCATTATAGAACACCGAAAAGATGTCTAAAAGTATCTCGTTATGCCTCCTGACATTAACCTCAGTGGCTCGAACTACCCCTGTCTCGAACAGATTTTCGAGGTCCCAAAGGTGTTCGAGCCATTGAAGTTCGACTGTAATTTTGTGTGCATGAAGCACATAATGTGTATGGCGCTTCGTGAAGACTAAGATTCCATAGGCTAAGCATTTGTTTTATGTTCATGATTGAAATAGAAGTGAAGGCAATGGTCAGGAATCGATACAATTAACCCACAACGAAAGGACAGTTACTTTCCCACAAAATGGCCAATTGGCTATACAAAACAAAATAATATAATCGATATAAACACTCGAAGCCGCTATTTTCATCGGGTGCGGGCCAAACAGTTTGCTCTTTTTCCAATCTAATAATGCGTTTCAACCCATGTACATGTACTGTAAACTTTCTTTATTAAGACCACCCTTGGAAATGTTCAAAAATGGTCTTTAAGACCACTTTAGAACAGTCCAAGTGTGGTCTCTGACTAGAGGACACCGTATGCAGAAAACACAAAGAAAGAATAACTGCAACCTAGTAAATAAGCTTTTTTATGCAGAATTTGTCTTAATTATAGGTGGTCTTATTAGCGGAATTTTACTGTATAACAAAGTTCAATGGAAAGTGACAGTATCTCAAAAGACTTCCTGATAACATCGGCCACTGCGGCTTAAACTGACAGCAGAACTATTTATACACTGACTGATTGGCAATTGATAAAACATTATTTAGTCTTCATCGGGGGCAAGGCGAAAATGACAGCCTGCTCAAAGGCAATCGTAGGCGCCTAAAAATTATTTTTGTAGAAAGTTTATAAATGAAAGAAAAGCAAATTTACCTCTCCGCCATAACCTAAATATGGACTAGCTAGAACAGAAATAGTATTACGTACAAAGAGAAAATCTCTATGCAAAACTCTTCGAGATTCGGGCTTTTCTTAAAGGAAACTAGGGGGTGGGAAGAGGGGGGGGGGGGGGGCAATTTTTTCAATTAAGAGCAGCTCAAAAATATGTAATGGAAATGCTTTTAGTTATCTCTCACGAGCGCGATATTCGATGAAATGCTCTGAACACTTCGCAAAACAATCATTTGAAATACTGGAAACGTGTTCGGTTGACACAGGATCAGACATTTTGCATTGAAAAAAAAACTGCTTATTTAACTGAAATCAGGACTTTAGCATCTTAAGCTTGTACTCTGTTAAAATAAGTGCCCATCCGCAACTATTATTGACATTTATGCCATTGGCGCAAAGGATTAAGCCTTTTACTGTGCGCTGACCTTCTCGGCTTACCTGTACAGAATGCCTTGTTGGAAATAGCAGGCGCTTTAATGGAAACTATTTTTTTTTAACAAATAGAACTTATTTATTTTTCAATTTGACAAATAAGTTCCGATTTCATCTAATTGTCCGTTTAAATACCTTCAAAAAGATATCAAATAAGTGGAACTTTTATTTAATTAGCTGCCGGCATTTTTCTTTTCAAATTAACAACCCTTAATCCTTATATGAAGCATACAAAACTGTGGAAAAACAACGACAGTACCCTACTTTAACGGCTAAAATTTTCCTTGTCTGTTAATATTGCAAACAATCGCCCGTATCAGACCAAATGTGGTTACAATATTGTGCACTTTGATAGCAATTATAATATTTCAAAATTATATATAATAGCGGCACTTTGCGACTAAATCTGGAGCTTATTTAGAAAAAGCTTTATCGTCTACACATGCGTGTATTCTCAAAGCGTGTCATTCTCCGTCGACCGTGAAATGAACACATCTTCGCCTGGGCATCTCCTTGGAATGTAAATCAATCTAAAATGCGGTGTCTGATCTGCGTCTTATTTATTTATTTATTTATTTATTTATTTATTTATCAATCTAAAATGCGGTGTCTGATCTGCGTCTTATATATTTGTTATTTATTTTTCATGACCCGATTAGATTTTTTATACTTACTAAGCAATTTAAACAAACATTGCTAGTAATAAGATTACAATTGAAAGAAAGAAAGATTTTTATAGAAAAAAATGGGGTTTACCGTGGTATTCGTTTTTTTTTTTTATTTCTTATCAAAGACATAGGTGGTGGGTTCTCGGTAGAGCCACCTCAGTGAGGCGGTTCTAACGAGAATACAAAACTTATGTTTTTTGGTTTCCATTACGATAACACAACCATGCGAAAAAGTACATTTTTACATCTCCAGAATGGCTACTTTTCTGATGAAAATCAGTTATCTTTTTCTTATAAATACGGCAAACATGGGTTGTGGGTGCTCGTTAGAACCGCCTCGATCGAGGCAGTTCTAACGCGTACCCGTATCCTATGCTTTGGAACAAAAATAAGAAAAATAATCTAAAGCCCCGTAAACCCCAGTTTTCTCTATATGAAGTGGGGTTTAGGGGTCTTCATTTCACGGCCTTGTTCACGTGATGATTAACAAATTATCAAGAATTGACTGAGCCGCACGGATTGTGTTATGGTATTTATTTATTTATTTGTTTATATTTTTGCTCAATGCGTGGATTGTTGGTTATATTTAGAACCAGCTCGTTCCGATTTATTTATTTTTAAATGTATGTATTTATTTCAACTGTTTAATGATTTATTAAGATCAGGGTGTACACCTTTTCTTGTGTTCCTTCCATATACCGGGGAAAAGAATTTGCATGTAAACCCAACTTTATATACTGAACAGTCGGATAATCAGGGATCAGCATGATTTTAACATAACACAAAAACATAGTTCGAAAGTACTTGCTTCTTATTCTTCTATATTATTTTAGTCACTGTTGTTTTTTCATCACGGCAACAAGCCGTGTAATGAACACCCCCCCCTCCTTAAACAATGCTTCATAAAGAGAAAACTGGGGTCTACTGTGGTATTCATTTTTTTTTATTTCTTCTCCAAGACATAGGTTGTGGGTGCTCGTTAGAGCCACCTCAATGAGGCGGTTCTAACGAGAATACAAAACCTGTTTTGAGTATCGATAAGTTTTCATTGACAAATTAACTGTTTTTGAGATATCAAGAATACCCTACTATGCCGCACGGATGTGTTATCGTAATTTATTTATTTACGATTTATTTATTTAAAATTTATTTATTGCTCAATACGTTGATTGATGGTACTATTTAGAACCAGCTCATTCTGATTTTTTTTTTTAATTTATTTATGCATCACGTGAACATGTCCGTGAAATGAAGACCCCTTAAACCCCAGTTTATATAAAGAAAAAAAGGGATTTTACGGGGGTATTCATTATTTTTCTTATTTCTGCTCCAAGACATAGGTTGTGGGTACTCGTAACGACCACCACAATGAGGCGGTTCTAACGAGCACACACAACCTATGCTTTGAGCATGATTTTGACTTAATAAACACAAAAACATAGGTAGAAAGATTTCAATTTTGCGCTTCTGTGCCCATAATCAACGTTTTATTACACCCATGGGAAACTATCACGGGTATTTAAGCAGAAGACAATTGTCGCTTTTATGACACGTGGATTGTGTATTGCGTTCCGGCTACCGACCGTCAGGAAGTCCGAAGATTAATGGACATGCGTTTACGTATAATGGATAACCTTATTTCTTATCAAAGACTTAGGTAGTGGGTTCTCGGTAGAGCCACCTCAGTGAGGCGGTTCTAACGAGAATACAAAACTTATGTTTTTAGGTTTCCATTACGATAACACAACCATGCGATAAAGTACATTTTTCACATCTCCAGAATGGCTACTTTTCTGATGAAAATCAGTTATCAGTTTTATTTCTTCTCCAAGGCATGGGTTGTGGGTGCTCGTTAGAGCCACCTCAATGAGGCGGTTCTAACGAGAATACAAAACCTGTTTTGAGTATCGATAAGTTTTCATTGACAAATTAACTGTTTTTGAGATATCAAGAATACCCTACTATGCCGCACGGATGTGTTATCGTAATTTGTTTATTTACGATTTATTTATTTAAAATTTATTTATTGCTCAATACGTTGATTGATGGTACTATTTAGAACTAGCTCATTCTGATTTTTTTTTTTAATTTATTTATGCATCACGTGAACATGTCCGTGAAATGAAGACCCCCTTAAACCCCAGTTTATATAAAGAAAAAATGGATTTACGGGGGTATTCGTTATTTTTCTTATTTGTGCTCCAAGACATAGGTTATGGGTACTCGTTACGACCGCCTCAACGAGTATGTGCCCATAATCAACGTTTTATTACACTCAGGGGAAAATATCACGGGTATTTAAGCAGAAGACAATTATCGCTTTTATGACACATGGATTGTGTATTGCGTTCCGGCTACCGACCGTCAGGAAGTCCGAAGATTAATGGACACGCGTGCACGTATAATGGATTACCTTATTTCCGGAAAGATTGTGTCATTGGTACTACTGTGCATTCTTTATTCATATGTCGAATTGGTGCTATTTAGATAATGAGTACCAATTGTTGTTGTTGTTGTTATTATTATTATTATATCTTTGTTTGTTTGATTTTGGTTTAACGTCCCCGTCAACACTGTAAAGGTCATTTTGGAGACGTTGCTTCCAATTTTGTGGGACTTTTACCTGACACTGAGATGAAATGACATCTCAAGCCCAGCCACCCAATGAAACCAATATGGTTTATAAGCATAGACGGGCCGGCTCGTGCGCACCGCTTTGCCTCGGTAGGCTTAGATCCTCTAAGCGGTTTACCAGCACTCGTGTGCGGGTCGGTTTCAGCTCTGCGTGGAAGCATCATGCAGCCCATCTGATTCTTCAAGCCCCAGATCAGACGTCGAGCTTAGATCAGGGCCTTTGCTGTCAACCCATTACGGCCTTCGCCCAACGGGGCTTCATCACGTGAACGAGTCCGTGAAATGAACACCCCATTAAACCCCAATTTAAAGAGAGAAAACTGGGGTTTGCGGGGGTATACATTATGTCTCTTATTTCTGCTCCTAGACATAAGTTGTTGGTACTCGTTAGAACCGCATCATTGCGGCAGTTCTAACTAGCACCCACGACCTATGTTTTGAGTATAAATAAGAAAAATATCACAAATTTTCATCAGAAAGTTGACCTTTTTTGAGGTATGAAAAAAATGCACTATATCCTTGGGAATGTTATCGTGATGTGGAGAAATAGATCTATACATTGTTGACGGGGAGGTTAAGCCTCAAATCAAACAAAACTGGTAAACCCATTAAGAAAACATATCCTTGTGACAATGTTTTCTTTCTTATCTTCGAAATGTTAATTTATATCTAAAAAAAAAAGCACATTATTTTTATGATGAACAATACAATGTCTTAGTGCGGATAACAAACAAATTGTAACCCCTCTAAACCTCTCTTTTCTGTATATAATGTAAAGTGGGGTTTACAGGGGTTTTTATTACATGGACTTATGAACATGTTGCTTTTCTAAACAATGCAATTTTAAATAATGCAATCTGCCATCCATTAACTATAAATGTTTTTTTTTTTTTTTTTTTTCAAAAATAATGTGGAATATAACATTCCAGAAAAAATGGATTTTATGAAAACCGATAATATTTTAAGTACAAAAAGACTCAATTTTAACCGTTCGACAAAAAAGATTTTTTCTCGCTTAAAGTACCAAAACACGCAGTTCTAAATTAACTAGACGTATATTTCGTTCAATATCTCGGGTCATTTTCACACACAGCCGGATTAAAACACAATATTGATTACACGATAGGTATACGAATAGGTATCTATCGTGGGCCTCAGTCAAAGGGAGACAACCCAATATTGACTTTCTGTGCGACTGTCACGGTTGAAAGTAATCGGGCTAATGTCAGATATAGTTGGCCATGTGAAAAATAAATTTGGAAGCGTATAGTTATTTTGTTTCAACAAACATTCAGAAGTTTATTCTTTCGTTTTTTTTTGTTTTTTTTTTTTTTGGTTTCGGTTTTTCGTAGTTTTATAAATTGAACTTTACACTGAAATATCCAAGAAGTTTAGCCGCCGGTTGCCTAGCAACAACAGAATCCCTGAATTCCACACGGTTGAGCTATCGTAATGTAGTGACCTTGCCGTATGCCACATTTCAACCCCCACTCCCAGACGGTATTTCGCCACTTTTGTCTAGCTTTCGAATGGAAGTCATTTAATACGGCAAATGAATCATTTTATCTTTGGAGATTTGCGATTCTATAAAGTTTATAATGTAGTGTCTTTCAGACTTATTCAGTTAATTCAGTGCCTAGAAACGGAAACCTGCAATAATAGTTCCTATTAAGAACACCTATTGGGTAGAATTAGGATTGAGTTTTAAATGAACATCGCTTTGCTATGCGATACTTAAATGTAAGTGAATTATAAAAGTAAACTGGAAATGCGCCCAGAGGACAAGGATGTCCCCGCCTGAACATATGTTGATGTAAGTATTTGACCTTCGACCGCTGAATATGACCTTGACCTTACAGGTACGGACCTGGGTCTTGCGTGCTACAAACTGTCTTATGAAGTGATTTCCAAATCCAGCCAGGAAAAATAAAGATATTGAGTGGACACAAGAAAAGGGCACTTTTTACCTTGGACCTCCAGGTATGACATTGACCTTGGACGTACCAACCTGGATCTTACGCATGAAATATCAACTCGTGATGGTTAAAATTTCTACCAAGTAATTTCCAAATCTATTCAAAACTAGAAATTGTGTTTGTGAAACACTATGCCCCCAACCATATGCTTGTCCCTAAATGGGACAGTAAACAGTACCTCATGGCCATTTGCATTAAAAAAAAAACCTATCAAATATTAACAGATTTAATATAAACTAGGTATTCAAGAATTTCATAAGATGTTTGTTTTTGGCCCCTGCAGACAAGGCCGCTAACAACGCCGTCGTTGTGTGACGGCCCCACTATGTTAACACGCTAAAGCAGGAGCCTGGTGGTACTAAGGCCTATGAACTTCAGCCTTTAGCTTAAGAGAGAGCTATAGTAGATAAACATATTTGTCATTCAGCCACCAAGTTTGCTATGTGTATTACAGGAGGCCAAGACAAGCTTCCTACGCTATACTGGTTACCAAAACTTCATAAAAGACCTTACAAAGCACGGTTTATTGCAAATTCTAGCTCTTGCACTTCGTACCACTGAACTTTCTAAATTATTAACTTCCTGTCTTACTGCTATTAAAACGCATGTGATTAAATATTGTGATAAAGTCTTTGAAAGATCAGAAAGAATCTGTTTTGGTCTATAAAAAATTCGAATGAGGTTTTAAATAAATTGTAATCCACGCGTTTTCTTGCTTCAAGTCTGTCTACTTACGATTTTCCACTCTTTAAACTACACTTCCTCATAATCTTATAAAACAAAAGCTTTATGATTTAATTGAATGGGCTTTTCGTAGTTTTATAAATTGAACTTTACACTGAAATATCAGCCACCAAGTTTGCTATGTGTATTATAGAAGGCCAATACAAGCTTGATGAGGCCTAATTGGCCGAAACTAGCTAGTCTGGCCCACAAACATGTACACTCCATATATTTCAGTTCTGTGGTGTATTCCTTGCTTCCAAAGGATAACCCTTTTATAGAACGTATTTAGCTTCACTACAGCTGGTGTGTGGGACTGTGTGGCGGCGGTAAAACGTCTCCCTGCCCTACATCATAGTGTAGATTATATTTTCCTGTCCTTTGGGATCATTGATTCCATTGTGGAATTTTGGAAATGTCTTAGGGTCACTGATGAGGCCTAATTGGCCTAAACTAGCTAGTCTGTCCCACAAACATGTACACTCCATATATTTCAGTTCTGTGGTGTATTCCTTGCTTCCAAAGGATAACCCTTTTATAGAACGTATTTTTCACAGAGATGATTCTCTCTATCTTGCATGTAATGTCAGAAATGCATTTTTCACTTCTAAAGAGCATAAGAACTATACACTTTGGTCATGTCAGAAAGTGTGTGATGCCCTCACCTTTCTACTTGACAATATTTTTATTAGATTTGGTACTAAGTTATTTAGACAAATTGTGGGTATTCCGATGGGTACGAATTGCGCACCTCTTGTGGCTGATCTGTTCTTGTATTGTTATGAGAGAGACTTCATGTTGTCGCTTTCCATTGATAACCAATCTGAAATTATTGAAGCTTTTAGTTCTACTTCTAGATATTAAGATGATTTATTAAATATTGACAATACTTACTTTGATGGTTTGATCAGTCAGATTTATCCCCTAGAACTTCAGTTAATCAAGGCAAATTCCTCTCATACCGAAGCCCCCTTTTTGGATTTACATTTATCTATTGTAGATGGATTTGTTTCTTGCAAAATTTATGATAAACGTGATGATTTTGATTTCGAGATTGTAAATTTTCCTTTTTTGGACGGTGATATTCCTCGTGCGACATCGTACGGGGTTTATATTTCGCAGTTAATTCGATTCGCTAGAGTGTCTAGTCATCTATCCGACTTCAACACTCGTAATAAATTATTAACCGCTAAACTTCTTAATCAGGGGTATCGGTATCATAAACCACGTAAAACCTTTTCTAAGTTTTATAGAGGTCATTCTGATTAGGTTTCAAAATTCAATGTTGTACTTAAAACACTTCTGCAACAAGGCCTATCGGAATCCGAATTCTATGGTGACTTAGTATATAAATTTAGAAAAATACATGCCTGTAATGACTTAAGTACCCAATTTCGTAAAATCGTTCGTCGATATATAAAGATTGGGTACAACATACGTATTTCATCGGGTGTTTTGAAAATATTCAAATTTACACGAGTGCGAAGCACACGAAATGAAATATTTTTAGTATTAGCCGAAAACAGTGAATTTTCGTTTCATTTTATAATTTATTTGGATACTTACGATAACTGATCAATCGTATTCTTCGTCACAATTTTGAATCGGCTATGATGTCACAACTGGCAGTTTCAAAACATAAACATTTTGAATACAGCATTTTTACAGTGTAACGAATGCGTTTCAAGGTATGTTACAGATAACATATGACTTTTGCGAAAAATTAGTTCGGGCTGCTACTGTGAAAATATAATTTTTATTTGTTTCAGATATGCATTGATTTCACTGCAAAGTATAAAATAAAAGGCTAGTTTAGCCACTCGTGCCTATGGCGGAAACGCATTCGCCAGCTCGTGCGTCTTTCACCATACGATCTCGCGCCGAATATCTAACGATATGGGTCCCTCGTGGTTTCTGTCGGGGACTTTCTCATCCTTGTTATCAATCTCTTTTGATTGTCATTAAGTTGTTCTGAGAACAAACTAAGTGAGTAATCAAATTAAATCTTCGTTTCTAAACACCAAGATATTATTAGGGCCCCGTCAAGCGATTTTGGTACTTATCGCCTATGCGAGCATCCGCGCAGTCTCGCCAGAACTTTCGCTGCTCGCTCATAGAAGCAGTAAATCAAGAGGAACCTTCAGACAGAAAGCCATATTCCTGGCTCCTCTGAATGGCTGGGCATGCGCAGTTAAAATTTGTCATGACGGAATGCTCGAAGACACAAATTCGCTTGGCGGGGCTCATTAATAAGCTGTATCAGGAGACCACTCTGTCTGCTACAAATAGCACATCTGTATGAAACATATATTCAGGAAAGTCAGAATGAACGACCACAGCCAAATCAAGCCTCCAAAAATAGAGTAAGTAAATAAGTAAGAAAGTAAGTAATAGTTTGGTTATTTAGTAACAAGTCACAGGTGTTCGATGCATAACATCAACTATACAAAATAAAAAAAACAGATAACATTAAGCCGACATCGCTTATGAGAAACACAACTTTCCCAATCTAAAATGTTTGTATATACCATGAAAATCTTATATTAACAACTTATTGATTCCATTGTGGAATTTTGAAAATATCTGAGGGTCACTGATGAGGCCTAATTGGCCGAAACTAGCTAGTCTGGTCCAGAAAACATATACACTCCATATTTTTCAGTTCTGTGGTGTATTCCTTGCTTCAAAAGGATAACCCTTTTATAGAACATATTTAACTTCACTACAGCTGGTGTGTGGGAATGTGTGGCGGCGGTAAAACGTCTCCCTGCCCTGAATCATAATTTAGATTATATTTTCTTATGCTTTGGGATCATTGATTCCATTGTGGAATTTTGAAAATATCTGAGGGTCACTGATGAGGCCTAATTGGCCGAAACTAGCTAGTCTGGCCCAGAAAACATATACACTCCATATTTTTCAGTTCTGTGGTGTATTCCTTACTTCCAAAGGATAACCCTTTTATAGAAAATTTATAAAATTTTGTTAAATTTTCATCAAACGTAGTAACAAGAGTTGTGGTTAACAATAGCTCAGGTTTGGTTATCAAAATAATTTTATATAAAACGCGCACTTCAACTAAACTAAAGTGAATACGAGCATATGAGAGCTCGGCTCTCACTGAAATTGTTTTCTTCTAATAGATAAACGGTCAGCAGACGATATACTCGTGGGAACAGTCGGAAAGGGGAACAACTCCGACGTTTCATGAAACATCATCAAATCATTCATCCCTTTATAAAAGCTTGGCTTTCCGCTTGTGTCTGTTCCATTATGGTGAAGTTTTGTAACGTTGGTGCTTCTTTCTATTTGGTGTCTGGGATTGGAGGGCGAGGTAATTGTATCGATTCCTGATTATTGTCTTCACTTCTGTTTTTGAACCCGATATTTTTTTTTTCTCCTATTACTGCTACTCGCTCACATCTGAGCATTCCGAGCAGGATTTCCTGGGTGGTAACCAGTACTTTCTGTTTTTTTTTGTTTTTTTTTTTTTTGTTTTTTTTAAGCAATGTGGATGAAGCGCCTTGCTCAAGGGCACAACACTTTGGTCAACGTGAGGCTCGAACCCGCAACATTTTGATCGCTAATCCGATGCACTACCACTGCACCAAAGCGCTCCACAAGTTCGGCCCTTCCTGATGAAACAGAAGTGAAGGCAGTGGTTAGGAATCGATGAACTTTCGTTACACCTTCAATCCAAGACATCAAAGGGAAAGAAGCACGGACCCAATACACATTTACCGGACATTACGAAAACACGCCTATACATATACATTGTACATTGTAAACTTTACCGCCGAAAAAACGAAACTTTAAGATGAAAACTTGTGATATTTCGCCTCATCGAGACGGTTGTAACGAGTACCCACAATCTATATTTTAGAGCAGAAATAAGAAAAATAAGGTATACCCTTGTAAATCCCGGTTGTACTATAATGGTGTTCAAGGGGGTCAAATGTATATAGGCGTGTTTACATGAATAACTAAAGCACTGCATACAGAAAGCCTAACGGACAGCCTCCCTCTCACAAAAAGCCAGGTGGCTGTCCAAAATAAAAAGGTATTAGCAGTTAATACATGTAAAGACAAACAAAGAAAATAATAAACCACAACATAATCCTCCATATTGTGGAATCTGGCATGTTCATTGTTGGAATGAATATCATTCTATGTGTGAACTCCGACGGCGAATCACTCTTCAGTTTGTGAGTGATTCGCCGGAGTTTACACATCGATAAAAGTCACAACAAAATTAGCCCCGCCAAGCGAATTTTTGTCTTCGAGCATTCCGTCATGACACATTTTAACTGCACATGCCCAGCCATTCAGAGGGGCCAGGGATATGGCTTTCTGTCTGACGGTTCCTCTTGATTCACTGCTTGTATGAACGAGCAGCGAAGGTTCTGGCGAGACTTTGCGGATGCGCAGGCTCGCTTGAACCTTCGCTGCTTGCATAGGCGATAAGTACCAAAATCGCATGACGGGTCCCATTAATGATAAATAATTCCTACTAATTCCACATTTGTCATTGAAATGTTAAAAACCCCACCAAAATGGAATTCTTTTATGAATGGCCACGACGGGATGATTATTCAATTAGAAGCTGTCGTTTTTGAAACAAAAAAAAAAAAAAAAAAAAAAAAATTATTTGTCTTGTACCATTTACGTTTTCAAGAGTTTATTATCTTTTAATCGAATTGCTGTTGACGTTTTTACATACAATGACGTAAAGCCCAGGTTCTTAACCTGCTCTTTGACGTCACGTTATATAAATAACTGTTGCTGTATGAGATAGTTATGAGATTTTTGCTCATGGCATTTATCGGAGTATCAAACGTATATTTTGACCGATTAAATCGCTCGAAATGTACATAATGATGGAGAACTGGAACTATTTTAACCCTTGTCCTGCTGAATATTCATATATGCCACACCCACTACCGATTTTCAACCAATCAGATTATTTGATGCAAATTATTGCAACAAATTCACAATCTGAATGGCAAACACTGTAGATCCTGATCAGATGGCTTCGTCAGAAGCCATCTAATCTGGATCTTCATTGTTTGGAAAATAATGCATATCCGGGCTCAGCAGGACAAGGGTTAATAATACATTTGACACAACATAACAAGAGCGAGGGTTGAATATCCTATTTACTTCGTTATCGAGCGTCTAGATGTTTTACGGCTAACAGTCCCAATATGGTCGTTCGTTTGAAGTTTCTTATATAAAAAATTGAAGGAAAGTTTTTGTTGCATTGTATGCTTTGTATGTGTCTTTGTGTCAGGAAGTATTAATATTTTTGCTGAGTGTAATGTTCGTACTCTTTTTGTCCTCCGCTTTTTCGAAGAAATGCGACGGAAAATATTCGGCTTTCCGTAATTCCGCGGATCCGTAGTTTCTTTGCCGGTCGTATGTGTTTTGGCCGCAGAACTCCTTTAACTCTTATCATGCTGTTCACGACAACCCCTATCTTTGGAAACAGTGTAGATCCAGATCAGATGGCCATCTCATCAGGATCTACACTGTTTGGCATTCAGTTTATGAATTTGTAGCAATAAATTGCATCAAGTAATTTGATTGGTTGATAGACAGAAATGGGTGTGGCTTAAATGAATATTCAGCAAGAGAAGGGTTAAAAGCAGAAAAACCCATTCTTAATTGCCCTTGTAATTGATGCGGTCATTTTTATTTATGTGTAAAAATAAAAACAGAATGCATGTCCTCCTGCAGAGCTCGTTTTTTTATGAAAGGTGGTTATGCGATTAGATACACATGCATTCGTTTCATTTAACATGCATTTATTACACAAAGGTAAAACATGTATTGCAATGAAATACCATGTCGCTGGTCCTGTACAATGTACCATATTGTGTCAATGTGCGTCTGTGAGAAACGATACAAGAGAAAATGCATGTTCCTTCTCCACTTTTATGGCAATAGATGCAATGAAGTAGTGTTCTACTATATGCAGAGTATTGTCCTTAACCCTTATCCTGCTGAGCCCGGATATGTCTTATCTTTCAAACAATGTAGATCCAGATCAGATGGCTTCTGAAAAAGCCATCTGATCAGGATCTACATTGTTTGTCATCCAGATTGTGAATTTGTTGCAATTATTTGCAGCAAGTACTCTGATTGGTTGATAATCAGTAGTGGGTGTGGCATAATTGAATGTTCAGCAGGACAAGGGTTAATAAACAAATATCGGGTAATCTTCCATTTACCCATGGATCACAGCAGTTTTCAAAGGATACCCCTTTTATAGAACATATTCAAACACATATACAATGTATACATATGCTATCGCACATGTTTCTAAGTAGAAGGGAAGGCGACGATGGGGAAAAAGACACAATTACTGAAAGCGCTTCCATACAAGACACTAACGGGAAAGGATGCACATAAAGCAGCGATTACGATAACACACCTGTGCGACATATTGCATTTTTTCATATGTCCAAAATGGCTATTTTTCTGACGAAAATCGATAATATTTTCCTTATTTATAAAGTAAACATAGGTTGTGGTTGCTCATTAGAACCGCCTCATTGAGGTGGTTCTAACGAGTACCCACAACCTATGTCTAGGAGCAGAAATAAGGAAAATAATGCAGACACCCGTAAACCCCTGTTTTCTCTATATAAAGTGGGGTGTAAGTGGGTGTTCATTTCACGGACTTGTTAGCTTGATGTAATTGAGCCAAGGCACAACATTTCCTACAACTTACATGTGCGCCCAGCAAAGAATCTGATCAGCTTGCGCATCCATATATTCTAACCACAGACATCTCTTGCTGCATGAAGGAGCATTGGGTCATTACTTATCCTTAGAGCGCACAACGAAGACTCAGTTCAGATTGCGCGGATGCACAGGCTGATCTGAGTCTTCGTTGGGCGCACATGTCTTATTGTTTGTTTTGTCGTGCGCTGGCTCTATTAAAACATTGCATGTTGATAGTTTACGTCCCTGGCAACACAATTTAGGTCATTTTGGATTCGTTGATTCCGATTTTGTTAGACTTCTGTCTAAAAAAATGATCAAACGCTACCCAAAATTAAAAGCATATATATTTATCATACGACGTCGCGTCTGACAATGAAATAAGGCGATGTAATAAATTCGATAATCAACTAATGGATTAGATATACAAATTAGTCAGATACGCCCTGTAACGTTACACCTACGACATTATTAACGATGTCGCCTTTACTTATGGCAGAATATTGTCATTTTTTAATATAAATCTTGAATAAGATGCGTTTTAAATGCCTAAAGATAAATAGAATCTTGCATTCGTGTTTATGTATTATTGGATTTATTAAACTCGCTGAGGAAAATGGATAAAATGCTTGGCAAATCCTCACATTTTATTCCTTTTTCCCAAATGTTTATTTACATTGTCTGTTTGCATTGGAGTTAAACGGCCCAGTCAACACTATTTTAGGTAATAAATTGAATAATGCATGAACACTATCAGTATAAGTAAGATCCTCTATATATGTTGCCAGGACATACGAGTAAAGATATATTCTGACAATAACAAACCACAACAGAAGCACCGGATTAGAATGGTCAGCAAAACAGTTGACTGGGATGCTTAAGTCTATTTTACATGGCCACGGCAATCGCCCTTGATAATGTCGTGGTTTACGCATGTTACTTGTTCTGATCGCGTGAACATCACGTGAACAAGTCCGTGAAATGAAGACCACCCTAAACCCCACTTTATATAGAGAAAACTGGGGTTTACGGGGGTATTCAATATTTTTCTTATTTCTGCTCAAAGGCATAGGTTGTGGTTACTCGTTAGAACCGCCTCAATGAGGCGTTTCTAACGAGCACGCACAACCTATTTATGAGTATTTGTAAGAAAAATATCAAGGATTTTCATCATGAAAGTAGTCATTTTGGAGATGTGAAAAAATGCACTATGTCGCACGGGTGAGTTATCATAATAAGGATTTCTAGCACATCAGTGTTTCATCTCCGAGAACAAATAGGGGATAAAATCGAGAGCATGAAACAATTGAAATGCTGAAGCATAATGAAGAAAAAAAGTGGACTCCGATGTGCCTGACCAGAGACATTGCACACAATTGACGTATTTAAAGAGTCTTTCGGCCCCACACCATAGAGTCAGAGGAGTGTTCTGCATTTCCATCGTTCAGACTGATAGACATGGTGGGCGAAGCTTGCTTACCAATCAACAAGACCTATCGGAAATTGAACTTCATGGTGACTTAGAACATTCCTTCAGAAACAAATATATGCGTGCAATGATTACAGTACCCAACTTCAATAAATCATTCTTCGATTTAAAAAAAATGGTACAACATAAATTTTATACGACTGCTTGAATGTATGGTAGTAAACCCAATCACTGCTGATAACTTTGCATCCCTCTTTAATTGCACGTCGGTGTGTCAGGCCTCGGAGAACATACCTTTCACGCGAATACATGGATAAAACAACGACGAGGACTTAACAGCATGAAATAACTGAAATGCTTGAACCAAAGAAAACCAGCAGTAAGACTCCGGTGGGTCCGAACAGAGACAAAGCATCGGTCATCAAGCCTACCCAGGAAAGTGGTGCGAGCCTGATAGTTCCTTAAACCTTAGTATTGTTTGATGGTGGGGCTTGATGTGTCATTTTATCGCAAAGTCGGGTATCGGAAGCAAGGTCTCCGAAAGTACCTAGTTATTGTTATGGTTTGTCTTTGAGTGTGTTATCGCTGGTATTTTATTTTTGTTTGTTTGTTTGTTTGTTTGTTTTGGATAGCTAATTGGCCATTTTGTGGAAAAGTTACTGTCCTTTTGGTTTACCCCTATTGATGTTTCTATTTGGGTCTGGTTGTTTCATTTTTGCATTTCTTTCCTTTTTGCGTTTCTTTCCCTTTTGTGTCTCAGATGGGAGCTGTGGGTTAATTATATCGATGCTTGATCACTGCCTTCATTTCTTTTTTGACGGGAACGTAAAACCTAAACACATAAAAACATATCCAAAACAAACATGCTTAATCGTTTGGTTGGAAAAGTACATATTCCTATTTGAACTTCTTCACGAACATTCAAAGCACTGACTTTAAGAATTTTCTCAGCAAAAGATATAAATCAAAATTGCACACGTTTGATTAGCCTAACTGTTCTTTTGGCTTCCCGCCATTGATGTTTCCTTTAGGGTTTGGTTGTTTCATGTTTGTGTTTCTTTCCCTTTTCTGTGTTTCTCTCGCTTTTGTGTCTCTGACGGGAGCTATGGGTTAATTGTATCGATTTTTTTCATCGCCGTCACTTCTATTTTGACGGGAACGTAAAGCCTACACACATAGAAACATGTCAAAATAAAAAAAAACATCACGTGAACAAGTCCGTGAAATGAAGACACCCCCCCCCCCATACCCCACGTTATATAGGGAAAACTGGGTTTACAAGGGTATACATTATTTTTCTTATTTTTACTCCAAGACACAGGTTGTGGGTACTCGTTAGAACCGCCTCATTGAGGCGGTTCTAACGAGCACCCACAACCTATGTTTGCAGTATTTGTAAGAAAAATTTCACGGGTTTTAATCAGAAAAATGGCCATATTTGAGATGTGAGAAAATGCACTATGACGCACGGGTGTGTTATCGCAATGAAACATGCTTATGTTGGCACCCTAATCGTTTGGTTTGAAAAGTAAGGGCTCCATTTGAACACATTGATATCTTTTTCTTCACGAACATTCAAAGCACTGACTTGATGAATTTTCTCAGCAAAAGATATAAATCAAATTTGCATATGTTTGATCAGCGTATCAATTGAGTTAGCGATGCGGAATTAAGTTCCCTTGTGTCGTGGGATTAATATATCATTTGACTGACATAATATTCCAGAGAATTCGCAAATCCCGATTATTGACATTTATGGTTCAGCATTTTCATTAAATTGTATTTTGGTTGTAATTGCGTTGATTGCTAAATAACGCCTGGTGATGATAGAATGAAAATATAATTATGGTAATCGAGTTTGTTCATTTGTAAGAATAGCATTAGAGTAAGCATGTAATGTGCAATTGAGCTTCAATGACTCGGGATTTGAAAATATAGGGATACTTTAAGCCACTGAGGGTACATAACTGCGCAAGGTCATGAATGATGATACATAACGGGCAGTCCGTGATATGAACACCCCCTTAACCCAGATCAATATACATGTAGAGAAAACTGGGATTTACGGGGGTATACATTATTTTTCCTATTTCTGCTCCAAGACAGAGGTTGTGGGTACTGGTTCGAGTATCCACCCTATGTTTGCAGTATAAATAAGAGAAAGGCACGGTTGTTCAAAACAAAACATGCACTATGTTGCATTGGTGTTTTATCGTTTTGGGGATGAAGTTAAGATACTGTGAAATTTCGCTTTTAAGACGACCTAAAATTAAGACTAATCCTGCTTTTTTGAAAGCTTTTTAGTAGGTTGCAGTAATTCTTCCTGTGCGTTTCTGCATACAGTGTCCTCTTTTCAGATAAAGTAGAAGTGGAGTCAATGATCAGGAATCGATACAATTAACCAACAGCTCCAATCAGAGACACCAAAGGGAAAGAAACACAAACATAAAACAACAGACCCTAATGCAAACATCAATAGCGGAAAGCCAAAACGACAGTTACTTTCCCACAAAATGACCAAAAGGCTATCCAAAATAAAATAATATAGACGACACAAACACCCAAAGACAAACCATAACAAAAATAAACCGCGACAGAAGAACCGCCTTGGAACGGTCAGCGGAAACGAAGTCCACTGGTGGGGGGCTTAAATCGATTATACGTGGCCACAATCCTCGCCCTTACTTCCGTCGCGATTAAGACAAATAATTTGTTCAATCCGCATGAAGGCCTCCACTTTTGAACAGTCCCAAAGGTGGGCTTAATATAGTTATTTTACTGTATAAAGGTACCATTACGAAAACACATAAGATTAAGGTTGTGGGTAAGCGAAAGAACCGCCTCAATGAGCACCAACAAACTATTTAGAAAAATTAACATAGATTTTCATCAGAAAAATAACCATTTAGAATACACTATGTCACACAGACGTGTTATCGTAATATTTGAATAATTAATTAGTTCGGCGCTCGCCCATCAGGGCTTGAAGAAATAGATGGGCTGTCCGAGGCTTCCACGCAGAGCTGAAACCGACCCGCACACGAGTACTGGTAAACCGCTTAGACGATCTAAGCCTGTCCAGGCAAAGCGGTGCGATTCTCGGACCGCCCATGCTTATAAACCCTATTGTTTTCATTTGGCGGCAGGGCTTCAGATGTCATTTCATCTCAATGTTGGGTAAAAGTCCCACAACATTGGAAGCAACGTCTCCAAATGACCTTTGCAGTGTAGACGGGGACGTTAAACCTCAAATCAAACAAACAAATACATATTCTCCCTCCTATTAGGGTACTCCGGTTTTAAACTGACCTATTCAAAAATGACCTAAACTAGTGCTGATTGGGCCGTTAAACTCCAATACAAACGAACAAAAGAAACAGACAAGTATCCAAACCCTACCAACCAAACATTTAGCTTTATTTTGGAATTAGAGAGATGTAAACATCATAAAAACAGCACCGTCTAGAAATGAAAAATTAACAAAGTCTGAGCCAAATTCACCGCGTTTGTAGAAGATTTTGAAGAAACAAACATCTAGAAAACAGAAGCAATTAAAGACCACAGTCCACGTACTACACAAACAGAAAGAGGACCTAACAATGAGGAAAGCAAAAACGGAAAACTCGATTCATAAACAACTCAGCAACTAGCTCCCTGTTCTCCACAATAGGTGATCAAGGTGCAACAGGTACAATTAATGAAACTAAATACACTCGAACTTCAATGGCTCGAACACCTTTGGAACCATGAAAATCTGTTCGAGACCGGGGTAGTTCGAGCCACTGAGGTGACTTCCAGGAGGCATAACGAGATACTTTTGGACATCTTTTCGGTGTTCTGTAATGAAAATGTATGCTGTGTGTACTCATTAGAATGGCCTCATCGAGGCGATTCTAATGAGTACACACAGCATACATTTGCAAGACAAAAGACTAAAATCTCCTAAATCATCCCCCACTGTTTTTTATGTAGAGGATTTCGCTAGGGGCTCAAGAATGGGTTCGACACATCCACGGTAAATGAGCCAACGGTGTTCGAGCCATCGAAGTTCTACTGTAGTCTGGCCCAGCAAACATGTACACTTTATATTTTCTAGTTCTGTTGTGTATTCCTTACTTCCATAGGAGAACCCTTTTATAGAACATATTTAACGTCACTACAGCTGGTGTCTGGGATTGTGTGGCTGCCTTAAAAAGTCTACCTGCCCTGCATCATAGTGTAGTTTATATTTTATTGTGCTTTTGGATCATTGATTCCATTGTGGAATATTGAAAATTCTTGAGGGTCACTGATGGGGTCAGGCCGAAACTAGTTAGTCTGGTCCAGAAAACATGTACATTTGATATTTTCCAGTTCTGTGGTGTATTCCTTGCCCATAGGATAACCCTTTTGTACTCGGAACATTTTAAAATGAACAGCATTGTAACAATCGCCTAAGGACAGTCAATAGCGAGAACCACTGGGGAGTTTAAATCGATTCTATGGGCCCGACCTTCTAATATTATTTACTACACACAACTGATAAATGCAAGTCTAAAATGCGGTCTCGGTATCAGATGTATTAGCTTTATTTAAATGTAATTCGGCAGAAAAACACGTGTAACCATTCCCTATAAAACAATGATTGTCAATATTCAAAGGGTCGTTCAGTACTTAAATGTTGAGTTAAATGCTTCAGTGACATCAGCCTGATTGACATCAGAAAGAAACATCCTAAAATCTCTTTCATAGCAAAATATAAAAAATCAGCTAAAAAAGGATTGCAATTAGGACCCATCGGATGTCATACAATTTGTCTGTGTTGCAAAGCACAAACTCTAATGACACTGTCATCTGGGCCCCCCGTCAAGCGATTTTGGTACTTATCGCCTATGCGAGCAGCGAAGGTTCAGGCGAGCCTGCGCATCCGCAAAGTCTCGCCAGAACCTTCGCTGCTCGCTCATACAAGCAGTGAATCAAGGGGAACCTTCAGACAGATAGCCATATCCCTGGCCCCTATGAATGGCTGGGCATGCGCAGTTACAATTTGTCATGACGAAATGCTCGAAGACACAAATTTGCTTGGCGGTGCTCATCTAAAAGATTTAGTAAGGCATCACAAACCTATTGGCAAGACCAAATTTAAACGTTTTTGTCGTCTGAAGTTAAAATGCAATTATTTATCATTTCAAGCAAGGTAAAGTGTACATTTTCTCATGATTAAATAACACATCACGAAAACACGCCTATATAATTTTGACCCCCTTGAACCCCACTTTTATATAGTGAAACTGGGGTTTCCGGGGGTAAACCTTATTTCTCTTATTTCTGCTCTAACATATGGATTGTGGGTACTCGTTAGAACCGCCTCGATGAGGCGGTTCTAACGAGTGCCCGCAATCTATATTTTGAGCAGAAATAAGAAAAATATCACAATTTTTCATCTTAAAATTTTCGTTTTTTCGGCGATTAAGGTGGCAATGTATTTGTATTGGCGTGTTTACGTAATGAGGCCAAAGTTGTGTAGAATGTTGAAAAATCGTATGTAGACAAAATAGACGCGCGAACTCCTCTAGACTTATATTTAACAGGAACTTCAGTATTTGACTTTATTTGACCAAAACATTTTTCCAGACCGTTCGTACACGTTTTCATAGTACAAGAATTTGGATATCGGTAAGGCTTGGAAAGTTCGGTGTAGTGGTGCCAACACTTGAACTAGCAATAAGCCTTGAATTATATGGTCGTTTGTGAATTTTAGGTAACCAGTACATTGTAGAAAGCTAATCATGCTGTTTAGTTACCTTTATAGAAAGGCTATTTCATTGCAGTGCCCAAGGACAACAGTCTTACCGTTTTCTGGAGTCTCTTCATAGGCGTTTGTGCCGCTCAAGTTCCTGTTTCAATATATTAGAAAATGCAATCGTTAAACATCACGTGAACACTTCCGTGAAAATGGATACCCCCTATACGTAACCCCACTTAAGATAGAGAAAACTTGGGTTTACGGAGGTATGCATTATTTTTCTTATTTTTGCTCCAAGACATAGGTTGTGGGTACTCGTTAGAACCACCCCAATGAGGCGGTTCTAACGAGCGCCCACAACCTATGTTTGCAGTATTTATAAGCCAAATATAACGGATTTTCATCAGAAAAGTAGCCATTTTGGAGATGTGAAATATGCACTAAGTCGCACGGTTGTGTTATTGTAATGCAACGACAACATTGCTTGCAGTCTTGTCTGTTGGAACCAATACCTATTTCCAATGAAATTCCTGGATACCCAGGTTCAAAGACGGAATGTTGATTCAGGTGTAGGCGGTAAAAGATCAGTGTTTTGAAAATAAAATTTGATACGCTTATCAATAACTTTGAACATGTTCACTTTCCATTCCTTAAAGGCATCAGATTCAACAGGCTCCCGCTTACACCATCGATTGAAAAAATCGCTTAAAGGAGAACGCTATTTCTTCTCTACATATTTTTAATCAATACGGTGCGGTAACCTATAATTTGATCATTTCAAAATTATGGTACGAATGTTTGAAACTATTTTCCATACAATCACGAAAACACGCCTATATTATTTTTACCCCATTAAACCCGACTTTTATAAGTAAAACTGGGGTCTAGGGGGTATACATTATTTTCTTATTTCTGCTCAAAAACATAGGTTTTGGGTGCTCGTTAGAACCGCCTCGATGAGCCGGTTCTAACGAGCACCCACAACCAATGTTTTGAGCGTTCTTACGAGTACCCACAACCTGTGTTTTTGAGCAGAAATAGGAAAAATATCTGATTTTTTATCTGAAAATTTTCCTTTTTTTTTTTTTTTTTTTTTTTTCAATATATTTGAAAAGGCGTGTTTTCGAAACGCAACAAAGCTTTTCCTGTAAGAACCTGGGATTCTTGTTTATAACTTTGCTTGAGAATTGTTCAACGCATTTTTTTTTTTTTTTTTTTTTTCGAAAAAAAAAAAATAGATAGTCATTACAAAAACACGCCTGTATAAATACATCGTAAATTTTACCATCGAAAAAAAAAAAACACGAAAATTTTAATATGAAAATTGTGATATTTTTTATATCTGTTCAAAATATTGTGGGTTCTCGTTAGAACCGCATCATCGAGGCGGTTCTAACGAGTACCCACAATCAATATTTAAGAGTCGAAATAAGAAGATAAGATTTACCCCTGTTAACCCCACTTTAACTATGATAAAAGTTGGGTTCAAGGGGGTCAATACAATATAGGCGTTTATTCGTGATGGACATCCATGTATAAAGACAGTATAAAATACAATGCTTGAGTCTAAATCACCAGAAAAAGTCATACATGTATTTGGAGACATGTAATAATGTTCTTTATCACATGGATCTGTTATCCTAATGCCTGTTTGTATGTTTTTGCTGTTCTCCTAAGCATATCAAAATTTCATTAAGCACCAAAACGAAAGTAATCACTGGGTGATTTTCTCGCTGATAAATCATACCATTGGGAAATTATAGCGTATGTCGACATCTAAGACTTCAATAATGCTCGTTTTGTGTATCTGAAAGATTTTTCCTTGACGACAGATGGATACATCTTAAATATGTACATGTTGTTACCTCCAATTCCCTATAGTCAAAAGACCCTTCTGAAAAAGGGTCTACCTCAAGAAGCGAATTTGTTGTTTTTATGTCTCATGAAACGTAGATCGTTTTCATACAGAGAAGACAAACCTGAAAGACACCCTCCCCTTGTGTGTGTCCCTTTGCTTTGGTCAAATAATAATAATAACAAATAATACTAACAATAATACTGTCTTTATTTAACCCTTTTTGTACCAGATGGAATCTTCCTCCTTATATATTGCAAGAGTTCATTTCAAAATATAGGTTGTTTTGTTTGTTTGTTTGTTTGTTTGAGGTTTAACTTCCCCGTCAACGCTATTTCGGTCATTTGGTCATTTTGGAGGCGTTGCTTCCAATATTGTGGGCTGTGTTTTCATCTAAATTTATTTGGAAAATGATTGGACTTTTAGCAAACAGTTGAGGCCCTAATAAGACGCCGCGTTCGATCTGGGCCTGCACTGTTTGCCAGGGTACCCGTTTTTGGGTTTCCAATACTAAATGGGTTACAGAGGATTACATATTTAGTACAAGACTAATCTGCCATGTGGTCCTCCATCAAACATCATAAAATTATAAATACATATAGCGAAAGGGCTATTGTCAGTTAATTGGCAATAGCAATTTTAACGTAAAACTGCTATTGCCAGTTGGCTTGCATAATTATTTCATTCCCGTCATTACTTTTTCAGTAACTACTGTTATGACTGTAAAAGCTAACATGAATATGCTTGTTCTTGAGTGGTTGGTCTTGTGTAACTCGACTAAGATACGAATCCTTGCTGTATGACAAAGCATTTCCATATTTTGTACTATGTTATGCTTTGTTGACTTAATTTAGCATTTTAATCACCTCATTTTGGGATGATGTGGATAATTTTTCTGATTGTTTCTGCTATGGACAGCGTCAATTTTCTATTTCTATTTTTCTAATTGCTATTCCAAACATAGATAGCCTTGAATGCCTTTTTATTGCGTTATAAAAAGGCATCTCCAAACATAACCACTGGACACACAACGCGAATGAAACGCCATAGCAACGTCTTTGTAAAGAAATGTTGCATTGACTTTTGTGCCACGTTACCTAGACATCATGCGCCCGCTGGGAATAAACTGATCTGCCTTATTGGTGGCACGGACCACATATAAGATAAGATAAGATAATTTATTAATGCAATAAGCCATATGGCCCATGAGCATATATACAATAAACAAACATACAATGATATGCAGGATAGCAACAACATATATCAACAGTTGATGGCTTTCATACAAGTATACACGACCTACGTTTTTGAAAGAAATAAGAAGACACAGTGTTATCTCTGTAATCCCAACAAGTTGGCTTCCTTCAAAAAAGGAATCCAATACGTGGGCTGGCAATTTTTCTAAACTTTGGGTTTTGGATTATTTTTAAAACACATAAGATCATCAGTTCACCAGCAGTTTATTTGTAGAACAAATAAATAAATACAAAAATATTGAAACTATTTGTTGTCTAATGTATTTTAATTGTCTGCAATTAAAAGAAAAACAAAGCATTTTTAGAATAGCTTATTGGTACTCTTATTTAGCAATAATAATCACATTGTTACAAAATCAATAATAAAGCATGTTTCGGTGAGAGATGTGCAGTCATATACAATCTAAAAATGTTTTAGAAGTTGCTTCTAGATAATTCTTTAAACTGAATGACTTATTACATGCGAAGGTATTTTGATTTGATTTTAATGTTATAGACTAGATTTTGTCTTTACACAAAAGTATCTTTAGGCTAGATTTAACGTAATGTAAGTACTTATCAAAACTGGATCTGCCACGAAAAAATGATTCACTTAAGTGGTTATAATAATGGCGGATAGGATTCTCGCGAAGATTAATATAAAAAATAGCCACCATTTTTTCTGTAATTTATGAAAAAAAAAACACAAACAAATGACAGGAATACCTACACATTATAAAATGCTAAAACTTGCTTAAATCAATGAAAACATTTCAATCGTTTAAACATTCATGTATTCGAAAGCGTTTCAAATTAAACTTAACTGCTCTGTACCGTTCAGTCCATTATATGACTTATTTTGTGCATCGTTTGAGAGCTGTTTCAAAGTAGAAGTAAAACAAAGATCAGGAATTGATACAATTAACTTACTCCATCCATAAAAGACACCAAAGGGAAAGAAATACAAGCATTAAGCGACCAGACCATAATGGAAACCTAAACAAAGGAAGGCCATATGGACAGTTACTTTCCCACAAAATGGCCATATGGCCATCCAAAATTAAAAGACACAAGTGATACACACAGTAAGTAACAAACAACAACATAAATAAATCGCCACAGAAGAGCCGCCTTGGAACGGTCAGTGGAAGATTTCCACTGGGGGGCTTAAATCGATTTTACGTGGCCACAATCCTCGCCCTTACTTCCGTCGCGATTTAGACAAATAATTTGTTCAGTCCGCATGAAGGCCTCCTAACTCATCAGTGCAACATCTCCGTGAACACAGAAATCAAAGAACCACAGAGGTGAGACAACGGTGAGGACTCGACAGCAAGAAACCACTGAAATGCTGGAGCAAAAGAAAACCATAAAATCAAAGTCTGACTTAGGCTAAACTAATGTAAATGTTTATTTTACGTCAGTTTTCCTATGTGGTTGAATAGTCTCGATGTATTAGTAGTATTAGTGCCTACGAATTCCCAAACCTTTTCTGCCCATTGCTAAATGAATACTACATGTATCCAGCTTCAATCTCCATTTGTCTATTACATTATATTTATATACAGACGTCTCAAATCCGAAGATTTGGTTTCATATTTACCAAAAGCGTAGAACGGCGTCTCGGGTTAGAAGTCTTAGTTACATGTTTTACCTAAAGTTTTACATACAGTTACATGTTTTATTTACCCAAAGAAGTAGAAAGCTACACAGACTTCTATTTTAAAAACGGACGATTGTAGTTGATGGCTGATTACGTGATTTGTCCAAGCGCTACTGTAGGTCAATGAATATACGTCACCGAATTGTAAAGCTGTCTGATGGTTTCTCTTCGTTTGTTTATATAGAAGCCTCCGTGGTTGAGTGGTTACGCTTCTCGCCTTGTAAACCAGGGGTCGCAGGTTTGATCCCGGGCTTCTCCAGACTTTCGGATGAGTCTATAAACCGAGGTCCCGTCTCCGTATGACCTTAGCTAATGGTGGGACGTAAAACTGAAACACTCACTCACTCACTCGTTTGTTTATAGAAAATTACTCTGCAACACCGACAGGGATAAGAATCCAAATACCTACATGAATCTACTTTCACCTAATATGTAAATCATCGTAATAAATGCAGCTTATAATAAAGGAATGAAGTTTAACCGCATTCTGCTTTTTCTGATCGGTTTTATGCAGACCTTGTATTTTTCTGAAAAACAAAAAGTTTATTCCTTGACATTCCCATCACGTTACAAAGTTAAAGTAATATACACCCCTGCAAACATTACTTTATTGAGAGAAAATGTGGAGTGGGCAAGGGGTATTATTCCTCAAAACATTACGATAATACACCTGTGCGACACAGTGCATTCTTTCTTATTTATATTGCAAACATTGGTTGTGGGCACTCGTTAGGTCCACCTCTGCTAGGCGATTCTTACACACAACCTATGTCTTGGAGCAGAAATAAGAAAATAATTTGTACCCCTATAACCCCAGTTTTCTCTATATAAAGTGGGTTTGATGGAGTGTTCATTTCACGGACTTTTCATTTTTGTTATAGTGCGTACATTACACTAACACCCTTGCAGTGAGCACTGCTGTTAAGTAGAAGAGAAGGCAATGATTTATATAATAAAAAGTGGGGATTGCAGAGATAAGGATTAGTATTGTAATTGTTTTAAAAGAAAGTTTAGAATGGCTCCACTGAGGCGGTTCTAGCGGACCTCAAATGATCGAGAATAAGGCAAAGAAGACGAATTCTAAAACATGCCACTACATGTAGTTTTAAACCTGTATCAGAAATGTAAAGATTCAACACCTGTTTTTGGGTCGATTGTTTTAAAATCGACCCAAAGTTACTAAGAGGCAAATCAAAAAATAATGCTGTTGCCCACGTGACAATCACTGATTTGGGGAAGCCAATATTATCATTATAAATAGAAAACGTCGCGCTATTTTTGTCGATGTTACATGTAAGTCAGAGCTATCTATAGAGTCTGGTAAGGAATCGTGTGCTGGGTTCCGCAAACACTGAATACCCAGATCAGAATGTGGCGCTGAATGTGGCGTCTGCTCAGCCGGCTGCTCAGGACTATACTGTTTGCTTAAATACTGGCATTTAAGGATCAAACGAAATAGGTCAGGCCAATGCCAGGCTGCCTCCGTCATGAAAGGAAAACAAAAACAGTATCTTAATATAGCCCGCGCTCTCACGCGACGACTTTCGGAAAATACTATTAATAAAATTGTTAGAAAGAAATGGACGTTTGCACATATGTATGCTAAGCCGACCAAAAAAAAAAGACAATATAACGTTACTTTTCACACTTCTGCTTATAACATATCTAAGAACCTAGGAATATTTTAGAGCAAATCTTTTAAAGGTGGTATCGTTATTAGACATACAGCATAGACCCAAATCGGAAAGACAGTACATCGCGTCTGATCAGGACCAGCACTGTTCGCCATACATACAGCAACATTTTCATTTTAGAACATGATTCAGGTCCGTACGCAGACTCTATAAAATGTGGGGAGGGTGCGAATTTCGGGTAATTTGCAGAATGTGAAATACTGCATGAATTTGAGATAATTTTCCAAATTAGGAGGGGTGGATGGGGGTTGTCACTCCTGCGTACGGCCTGCATTAACAGGTAGAATGAACAAATTACTTTGTTTAAAAACATTGCACTGAATCACTGTTATTCAGTAGCTGGGATGCAGTGGTGGGACTGAGCGAGAAAATGCCAGAGAGGAGAAACTATGGCAGTGTGGATCCTGATCAGCAGAAGCATTCGATGGATCTACACTGTTTGCAAAGGAGAAGTTGGATAAAATGTTATATTACATGCATAACAGAGAAATACTATGATTTCTACCAGACATAATCTTGGTATTTTCCTTTTTGCTGAGAAGAAATATTTCCTCTTAGCCGGAGAAATAAATCTGATTCTCTTTAGCTGGAACTACTTTATGTACAAGATACAAGATACCGCTTTTGCAGTAAAACCGTTATATTCAAATGCGGGAAAGTTTCAGTCTCGTCGACGTCATTCATGACGTAATTGCAATGGTGTCTGGGAAGACATCAACAGACGTTCAGAATGAGTGACGTTTGGGTCGGATGCAACTCTTAAACAAAAGAAAACATGGACATGCTTTTTATCACTGAAACACGTTGTTTCTTCTGTTTATGTTCAAAACTGTAGAAAGCGCTTTCAAAATGGCGGCCATCCAGTTTTTCTTCCACCCAGCTTCTGTAACACTACGCTGATTGAACCGTTAACATGAGCTGTAAACAGTCATTGGAACGGAAATTCAGACCCCAAATACAAGATCCATTCGGTCCTTAAAGTCTATGGAAGTGCATGTAATATAGAGTATAGAGATTATTCATTTCTTCTATTTGAAATGTGGTATTAATAAACATCGGGGGGGGGGGGGATAAAAATCCGTTATCGGATTGTTCTACATGTACCTCCCTCGGTATTTCAAACAGGAGATATACGTGTACCTGTAATAACTTTTCAAGCACATATCAGTGTATATTGTCTTGCATATGAGGCTAAGCATTATCAAGGAAATATTATAAATCTGTTGAGATGATTGGATATATGTGTATACAGAAGGCGAATAAACACATTAACAAATGATACGTTAATAATTTGAAAAATATCACGAAAACACGCCTATATAATTTTAACCCCCTTGAGCGTGATAGCTCAGTGGTTAGTGCACTTGCCTCTGATGCTAGAGGTCCCGGGTTCGATCCCCGGCAGCGGCGATAAAATTTCGGTGTCCGAACACGCTCCATCGGCATCATTTGCAGGGATGAATGTCATTAAGTGCACCGTCCTTCGGATCGGGACGTTAACTGGAGGCCCCCTGTGCAGGGAGAACCATCCCCTGTGCAGGTTAAAGATCCCTACCGTAATTACATGATTACTGTGTAGGCTTTCATCCTGCAAAACTGGAGTGTATGTAATATACACCTGCGGTAATGGTCAAATGTGACCGACGCAGTATCAGAAGATAGATAGATAGATAGATAGAACCCCACTTTTATATAGTAAAACTGGGGTTTCAGAGGGTTTTACCTTATTTTTCTTATTTCTGCTCTAAAATATAGATTGTGGGTACTCGTTAGAACCGCCTCGATGAGGCGGTTTTAACGAGTGCCCACAATCTATATTTGTGGCGGTTCTAACGAGTGCCCACAATCTATATTTTGAGCAGAAATAAGAAAAATATCACAATTTTTCATCTTAAAGCCTTCATTTTTTCGGCGATAAAAGTGGCAATGTATTTGTATAGGCGTGTTTGCGTAATGTCTTGAAGGAAAATGCTTCCAGTACAACACCAAGAACGTCATTTATTTTTTTATTTTTTTTTTTTTTTTCACTGAATACTTTTCTTATAAAGAAGCGATTTAACGAGCACCCACAATCTACGTTATAAAGCCGTGTTGCTGTTGGTTGTTTTTGGAGCGTAGCTGTTGCAGCGTAGCTCCAGTGAGATGAGAAGTGATTTCGGCACTACTTTCGGTGTTAATGCATATGACCTGAGAATATAGTACCCCGTGTTAACGTAGTAGATTATTACGCCATGCGGTATCTTCTTATAGACTGCTTCACAGGCCACCTATTTCAAACGGAATAGATGAATATTTTTAATAGATGAACTGTGTAGCAGTCTAATCGTTTTATAGTTCAGTTCATATAACCCAGTTTACAGCCCATTTGTACTATAAAATCCCAAACCTGGCAACTTGCAAACAGGACAACCCCAGATCAGATACCACACAACATGGAGTCTCATTATGCCCTTCACTGCATACTTACAAAAAAGGTTCAGCCATTTTTTGCCAAATATTTCGTGGAAGCCACAACCTGACATCCCTGATTTTAAAATGAACTCATCCCATACTGATATAAGGTGTTGAGGATTCCATTCGTTTAAAATGGGTTAAAAGTACGCAGTGTGGGACGATAATGTATTACCAAAATAAGACAGTTGGAATGAGTTTGGACAGGTGCACGTCAAGGCTTATACTGAAAGGAGTAAATTTTGCAGTTTAGACACAGATGAGACGCCACTTGTTGTAGCGTCTGATTTGGGTCTGCTATGTTTGTCCCTAAAAAGGCTGCTAGACATATACTCAGAGTATGGGTTAATGTGTGTGTGTGTGGGGGGGGGGGGAGTGTTACTTTTTTTAAAGCGACCTGTCTGCGTCCTAGGCACGTGACCATAAATAAAGCAAATTTTCAGCTCAGACGCAAGTTCGATACCTGCCGGGTTCGGCAACATTCTTTCCAGGAGATTGATCGTGAAATCTGTTCCACGGTGATTCTATCCCTTTCGCTGATCCAAGAAGGGCAGTTGTTGGTTTCCGGTAAAAGACTGTGTACTGTGCTGTATTGACAATATCTAACCAAAGAAATTGCCTTAATGCCAGATCATTTCATAAATGGCCTCGTCGAGGCAATTTATTTTTATATAATAATAACGGAGTATAATGTCTAAACCTCTTCAAATATTCCTATGGATTGATATTGACAATAACTAACCCAAGAAACTGTCGTATGCAAGATCACTTCATAAATGGCCTCACCGATGCAATATATATTTAGAAAAAATGTTAACAGAGTATAATGTTCAAACCTCTCTGAATATTCCGATCATTTTGGGCATTCGGGTTGATATTGACAATTCCTAACCCGTGAGGCTGTTTTATGCAAGATTACTTTATGAATGGCCTCGCCGAGGCAAAATAATATAAAAAATGAATACAGAGTATAACATCTAAACCCGGCTTTGATTATTTTCGGCATACAGGTTGATATTGACAATACATAACCCGCAAAATTGTCTTATGCCAAATTACTTTACAAACGGCCTCGCCTAGGCAAACTGAAAAATTATTTCAAAGTGTAACTTCTACTCTACTTGGAATATTTTTGACAACTGTTAGCATGCAGAGAGATAATGTACAGATCTAACCAACGCGATTCCTGAATGCCCAATTTCTTTATTTTAGCCTCGGCGAGGTAAAAAATTCACCCACTGACACGGTCTTATAACTTTCAACCCGACGGGTATATTTTTATAATGTTTTGCATGCAGATGTAAATTGACAAGATCAAGCTAATGGTATTGTCTAATGCCAGATAGCTTTATAAACAGCCTCACCGAGGCAATTTTTAAAGACTGATTGCGGATGTATAACTTATAAACTGCTGGGAAAAGTATGATAATTTTTCACAATCAAGTCGTAACCAAGAAGAATGTCTACTGCAAGATAAATAACCTCCCAAAGGTAATTTTTCAAAAACTGATTCCATAAAATAACTTTAAAGCCGCCAAACAATTGCGCAAGCCGCAGTTATTGCACGAACTATATCTCAGCAGAAATCTTCAAGTAAACTGTTGAACTGCATGGTTGCTGTATTGCTCAAAAACATTGATTGTGGGTTCTTGATAAAACTGCCTCGCCAAGGCGGTTCAATCAAGTCCCCGCAATCAATGTTTTGAGCAGAGATAAGAAAATATCACAATTTTGTATCTTAAAATGTCCATTTTTTTTTTTTTTGCCAAAAAAAAATGACAATGTATTTGTACAGGCGTGTTTTCGTGATGGTTGTTGCGGGGTCTACACCTTAGCGTGAGTTAATTTCAATATGGGTCTTGTTGCTTTAACACGACTTCTGGCCCAGAATAGCTTCAAACAGCTATGTTCATTGGATCAAAATGAGCCTGAATTAAAATACCAATCAGACGCTAAATCAAATTATCAAAGCTACGCTCCATCAGCACTCTCAGTGCTTTGATTATCCGCGTGACTATTGCTGGCGATGAACAAAACCCAGGCAGCAGTGTTTAGTCTTCTCCCTGTGCCATCAGAGGGCTGTGTAAAACGTAAAATCTAGACTGGACTCATGTACGGGGTATTGACTTATCAATCGACACAAAGAAAATCTGCACTGGGCTCGTGTACGAGGCATTCTCTAATACAGAAACTTCACGCCTGCTGTTTATTGTTGCTGACAATTAACAAAATCGCGGGACTGGTTGTTTATAGCACCTAAGAGGTGCAGTGTAAAAAGTAAATTCTGGGCTGTGCTCGTGCAGGGGGGGGGGGGGGGCTTTAGTAAATAGTGTATACCTGATCAGATGCCACATAACGCGGTGTCTGATCAGGTCTACTCCTACTCTGCTTGCTTTAAATACTGGAATTTAATGGTTCAACGAACAGATCAATTCTCAGTTCAGGATATATTTTCCCAACCTACACTCAGAGACGATCGACCCACCGGTTCTCACAGTGCTTTGACTTAATATTTCCCCAACTAAGCTGTTACTGTTACGCAAACAATTCTGCAAATCAACCCAATACATCTTAGACAATTATGTAGACATAACTCTACATGGAAATGTACCTAGCTATATAAAAGCGGTTAGTTCAGTCCTTATTTGTTTCTCTGTGTGTTCTTACGTTAGAAAGTCTTGCAAACTAATGTGATTTTTCAGGGCCATAAAAGAGTTGAAACCGACCCGCACACGAGTACTGGTAAACAGCTTAGAGAATCTAATCCTGCCCAGGCAATGCGGTGGGAGTCGGCCCATCCATGCTAATAAAATCTATTGGTTTCATTGGACGGCAGGGATTGAGATGAAGGTAAAAGTCCCGCAAATTGGAAGCAACGTCTCCAAAATGACCTTTATAGTGTTGACGGGAACGCTAAACCTTAATTAACCAATCAATCATTCAATCAATCAATCAGGGCCATAAAATACTGTTGCTAAAATATTCCTTCTTTTCAGACCAAACATAGATTTAGATAATATGGATACTCGTTAGAATGGCCTCGACGAGGCAGTTTTAACAAATACATATCGATCTACTCAGTGCTATAGCAGTAGTAAAGAAGTTGCATTCACCCTTGCGAAACCTTGCATTTTTGAAAAGCCCCATGGATAAATTCAACGTATGTGCACTGAACTAATATTTTCAGGTTATTAACCCCAAAACGTTTCTGGAAATGACTACCCCCATTTGCCTAGCGTTCCATAAAGGGCACAAAGAAATATTGAACTAATTTTGCGAAAAGAAGAGACAGAAATCAGAAAAGTAGAGACAGAAATCAGCCTGCGCATATGCACAGTCCGGTCAGGGGTTTTGCTGCTTTTATCAAAATACATGCAGCGAGCAGACGACAATTCTTCCGACTGCCAGTGAAGCGCTTGGCATTAATGGGTTATTTACAGTTCAATGGGAAACCCATTTTATTTATTAACACATTTACGCAGCTGGTCCCTGCTAATGATATAGCAGACTACCAAAGAAGCCATCTAGTAGAGATAACGACGGGGGAACCAGGTATGACTGACTCAGCAGTTAACCTTGCTGAACTCGGGTATTTCCAATACCGCGTCAGTGCTTATGCTATAAATAGACGTAATGGCTACTGCTAGCTACCAATCGTTATGTTGTAGCCACCTAGCGGAGACATTTACGACAAGGGAACCAATCTAGTGGAGGTAATAACGAAGGGGAACCAATCTAATAGGGAACCAATCTATTGATCCACGTGAAGCAAACGCTTGATTTCGTGCTTGATTTCGTGGCTGAGAAGCGTCTCGCAAACGTTGATGTTTTACCATAGACAATTTTCAATCTCGTCCATATTCTTACTGCGTGGGCCTAATAGGCCCACGCAACTTCCCAGTGGAATTCTTTCCACTGACCTTTCAAAGGCAGTTCTTCTGTGGCGGTTTATTTATGTTGTTGTTTGTTACTACTCACTGTGTGTATCACTTGTGTCTTTTTATTTAGTATGGCCATTTTGTGGGAAAGTAACTGTCCTTAGGGCCATCCTTTGTTTAGGTTTCCATTATGGTATGGTCGCTTCATGTTTGCGTTTCTTTCCCTTTGGTGTCTTTGATGGGTGGAGTAAGTTAATTGTATCGATTCCTGATCTTTGTTTTACTTCTACTTTCATTACAGAGACATGCAACATACAGAAAACCACTTCTTGAACTCACTAGTATAAAATATTTTGCATGGAAAAAAATGTATTGCTCAGGCAGACTAAAGTTGTTGTTAAATATCTAAATTAACGAAGACACCTAGGCACGGTCCAGTGTAATACATAGTAGAACTGGGGTTTTACAGGGGCATACATAATTTTCCTTATTTCTGCAAGAGGTACTTGTTAGTTCCTAGAATCTATGTAAAGCAGAAATATGAAAAATATCGAAATTTTTAATTTTTGGTGGTAAAATATTCCAGTAAATTTGAATAGGCGTCTTTTTGTAATGAATATTTCATTGTATTGAATACATGTGCTTTAATAATGTTTTGTTTTTAGCGAGTAGAAAATATTAGAAAAAAATAGACAGAGTCTTTAATCCATTCGCACACATGTAGAACTACAACAGACAACTGATCTCTGTAGCATATAGCTTATTATATTAGATGGGTATATGCCACTTGGTTTTTGCTATAACCTTTTACCAGGTAATAACTGGCAATAGCAATTTTAACGTAAAAACCGCTAAAGCAAGTTTTACGTAAAACTGCTTTTGCCAGTTAACTGGCAATAGCAATTTTAACGTAAAACCGCTGTTACCAGTTAACTGTCAATAGCCACTTCGTACATATATACACAAACAACACATATCACCGCGGTCTAAGAATGTTAAAATTATACCAAAGTACTGAAAGTACTGAGGAAAGTTGATTATTGAGGAATAATTATTATGGTAACAATGCCAGTCGTAGATCAAGCAGTTATCTAGACATTTTGTGAGGGTTAAACAATGCGACGAAGAAAATACAAATGATTCATCGATTGTTTTGAGTTTAACGACATGTCAACCCTTGTGGATCATTTTGTCTTCTCCAAGAGAAAGGGGGGATAGAAGAGAGAGCAGAGGAGATGAAAGTGAGGGACAGAGTGAATGGAAGTGTATAAACAGAAGAAATATCAACACTCACCATCTACCGTTACCTGCTGCAAAGAGAGCAGGCTTTGCCCAAATGTAAGTCAGTATCAGCTGGACTCCCCAGTGGCACAAGATACACATCACCTGTGCCACACCCAGCTATCCCCACAAAGAAAAAAGGAAGAAAGGGAGAAAGATAAACGTGTCTGCTAATTTCTTCATGATTTCTAAATTAGTTCAGTACATTCTGTGCTGGTCCCATCTGCTAATTATCTTACAGAGAGGTTTTCCTAGCGGGCACATTACGTCTTAGCAACGTCGCATCAACGTTGCGTTGATACGACGATGCACATACGTTGTGCAGCCGCTTAGAGCTATGTTCCTTCGGGCGTCGGGACATAAAAAGGAGAATAACTTGGACGAAAATAAAAAAGATCATTTTTAAACCATTTGATTTAGACAATATAACGCCGCATTTAGCGAACTTCGACTACCCAAGGCGAATTAAAAAAACGTTTATTCCAAATAAAAACATTAACAGCGGAAGTGGAGTAACGCGGTCCAGTACCGGAAGTAGAAATGTAAAGACATAGATACTTGATTTTATAAATCAACTTTCAAAAATGAAAGAATTACATGTACATGTAAGAAGGATTACAATCGTTGCCTAAGTTAAGGTCGACTTAACGATTTAAAGAGGAATTCTTATCTTAGTTAAGTATTTCCTTAAAACGTGGATTCGAAAGCCGCCTATTTCATTTACTTAGCTAAGTATTTAACTTCGTATGAAGATCAGCGCGTAAGTTTCAATTACACATTCATGTTGGCGGCGATCTGTCAAAAATCGCTTCTTCTCATCACGATAACATGTCCGTGAAACGAAGACCCCCCTAAACCCCACATTATATAGAGAAAAGTGGGCTTTACGGGGGTAAACATTATCTGCCTGATTTTGGAAGCATAGATTGTGTGTACTCGTTAGAACCGCCTCATTGAGGCGGTTCTAACGAGCACACACAATCTATGTTGAAAGCAGTATTAATAAAGATGAAATAATTTTTACCTTATATTTATCATTTTCTGACACCATGTTGGACGCCATTATTTCTTACGGACATGTTTTCCTAATGTGTTTCATTGAATTGAGACAATAGAAACTATGATGGCGTGGTTTCCATTTCACAACATAAACCATGAAAGAAATGTTTCAATGTCTCATTGAAGGATCACTCTCCATCTCGATTCGTTGGTCACAATGTAGTACCACGACATATTCAAAACGCTGTTTCTATGGGGTCCCTTTGGAAGAAAGAAATCATACAAAATTTGAATAGGCAGAACTCGGTTTAATGGAGTCCGTCCATCAGAAGTAATTATAAATGCAAACCTTCTGACGCCGTCAGGCGTATACATTAGCAGAATTGCATTATTCAAAACAATCTGGTAGAGTCGATATGGTGAAGAACAGAGAGGCCTCCTGCAGAAACCACCACACGCTTAACCCCAGCTACAGTATTGTTTTCGAATGTCATATAAACATGTACGTATTAAGGACAAGATCCTACATCGTACAGACAAAGACGGAGTAAATCGTAGCTCCAGTCGGAGTAAAAGGAACAGGAAAATAACTGTACAATCGATCTCGGATTTCCCTGTCTTTTATGAGAGAGGTATAAACTTACTGACTCACTAACACACTCAGTTGCTAAATCATATGCACGAGCTTACATGGGATGTGGTTCAAACTTATTTATAACTGAGTGTTTTAAGGCAGTAAAGTGAGGGGCGGAGGAGGAGGAATAACAACATTCTCCTCTACCCTTACCTGCTGCTAGGAAAGCAGGCATTGTCACAATATAAGTCAATGTCAGTTGGACGCCTCAGTGATACAAGATACACATCGCTTTTGCCTCACACAACCTGCCCAAACCGACCACACGAGACTTCCAGTAAACCACACGAGACTTCGAGTAAACCGCTTAGAACGTCTGAGCCCGCACAGGCAAAGTGGTGCCAGTCGAACCGTCCATAAATATAAATCTTGCTGGTTTCTTTCCTGGCTTAAGATGTCATTTCATCTGAATGTCGGGTAAAAGTCCCACAGAATTGGAAGCAACCTAAATAGTGTTGACAAGGACGTTAAACCTCAAATCAATACAACAAACAAAACTGCTTTGTATTTCATAAATTTTGATATGAGAAACTTACACAAATGGTTTAATCATATAAAAGTGACGAAACGAGCATTCGAATTGAATTTTAAATTGGATTTTGTTGCCTTTACCATGACCATTTGCCTAGCAAAAGTACATCGTTGACATACTTTACTTGTTCACGCCAAATTGTTAATATTTACATTTCAAGTGTAAAGCCTAATGTAAACATATAGAAAACAATGATGTTCATACTTCTATGAAAACACATCGAGTCACATGATTTTCTGTGACATCAAGTGACGTCAGTTTAAACATGGTTCTCTATGATCTCATTGGGCGTTCTGCTCTTGTAGAAAAACAGCGTGTAAATGTTATTCAGCCTTAAAAGTTTGTCCTATAAGCATTTTTAAGCCCAGTGAAGAGGAAAAAAAAAGATGTGAACACAATACATAAACTCGATTTTTCTGCAGTTCATGAAGGTCTGAACGACAGCGGGTCGATTTCAAAGTTTACATGAACCCCTCGGGGTGGTTCATTTACTTTGCATGCGACTCTGGTTAGACTATATGGATGCGCAGGCTGATCTAAGTCTTCGGTGGGCGCACATGTCTTATGTCACTACAGCTGTTGTATGGGAATGTGTGGTGGCCGTAAAAAGTTTTCGTGCCCTACATCATAGTGTAGTTTATATTTTCCTGTCCTATGAGATCATTGATTCCATTGTGGAATTTTGAAAATATTTGAGGGTCACTGATGAGGCCTACACGTAAATGGTTAAACTAGCTGGCCCAGAACACATGTTCACTCCCTATTTTCAGTTCTGTGGTGTATTCCTTGCTTCCAAAGGATAACCCTTTCTGGAACATATTTGTCGTGCGCTGGCTCAAATTCATTCAGTCAGCAGAATAAAGATTAGGTCTATGACCGCTAGTGTCGTTTTTGGCTTGCAGCGACGGCTGCAAGCCAATTGGATTGGAAAAGTGGTTCCGGTTTAAGACTTCTCTTTCTATGTTATTTTGGATCCTCGGGTGTTTTTTTTTTAAAACAAAAATCAGAGATACAGTCAGCTTTTTCCGGTGTTCTGGTTCCCTCACCTATAGCTCAATAGCTTTCGCAAATTTTAATAGAATACAGGGTACCAGTTAAATGAGAGATGGCCTAGTGACAGAGTTATCGTTTCTGTGCGAAAGTTTTAACTAAACACCGAAGCGAATTTATCCACTAGGCCACGGTCTACTCAGCACTACCGTCAATACAGTTTACCTTCAATAACATGTGCAAGTACATATTGGACATAAAGGTGAATGTTATACTTTATTAGGGCCCCGGACTGAAAGTGTGGGTGCTCTATATTAATCATTCTGTTCGTTCGTCTGTCTGTCCGTCCACAATTTTTTTATCCTCCATAACTTTCTTATTCTTGGATGCATTTAAATATACACTTGGCAGAAATGTTAACCATAATGTGATGGAGTGTTGCGCGCAAGACTCAGGTCCGTACCTCAAAGGTCAAGGTCATACTTAGAGGTTAAAGGTAAAAAAAGGGTCTTTGTCGTGTCCAATCAATACTTTTGTTCTTCCTGGATTGATTTAAATATTACTTGGCAGAAATGTTAACCATAATGTGACGAAGTGTCTTGCGTAAGACCCACAGCCTTACCTCAAAGGTCAAGGTCATACTTAGAGATAAAAGGTCAAAAAAGCGTCTTTTTTATTGTGTCCAATCTATAACTTTCTTATACCTGGATGGATTTAAATATTACTTAGCAGAAAATTAATATTAACCATAATGTGACAGTGTGTCACGCGCAAGACCAAGGTCTGTACCTCAAGGTCATACTTAGAGGTGAAAGGTGAAAAAACGTCTTTTTTATCATGTCCGATCAATATCTTTCTTATTCCTGGATTGATTTTAGAATCTTATACTCCCTTGTATGTATATTTGTGTCGTCACCTAACAATTACATGTTTACTGGCCACATGACATGAATGTATACTCAGTATGTATGGAAGACCGCCTCCATGGTACAGTGATTAAGGTCGCTGACTTGTAATCACTGGAGGGTCATGGGTTCGAGCCCCGCTACCGGCCATGATCGTTTATGTGAGAACATTTGGTAATTTGTGTCGGAGGATCGGAGTCTAGTACTGGTACTTTCCAGGAACGATGGTTAGGAAACTACCCGCCTGTATATGACTGAAAGATTGTTGAACGGGCGTAAAACCCAGCAAAACAAACAGTATGTATGATGTGTTCTACCACATTATTGTCTGTCATAAATCTGTAAGGGACATTTATTTTGTTTTGTTTGTCCATTTCTATTTGCCAAATCGCATATCGTCCGTGCTCCATAAGTTCATTATTCCTCCTGTCTGTCTGTTAACAATGTCTTCTTCCAACTACTTTTCAGATACTACTGAGCAAATTTCAATAAAACGGGGTCATCACATTGATCTCTTACTTTCATAGTTGGTCAAAACTGAGAATGTGATCATTGGGTCACATGTCAATGCCTCAGTTACCTTAACTTGAAATTGAAATATTTCTTCCAATAAATGTCAGGGTAGTGCCACATAGAAAATTGACACCTCATGGGTCTGTCCATTCCAGTGTGTACGTAGATAAACCATATATTGCCTTTGAGTACACTGCATCAAAAGTCTATGTCCCATTAACAAGAACAGTGCAACTTGCTTCCTCAACAATACTTTCATCTACATCAACTCGTACATCCATGTGGCGGCAATATGGCTACATTTACACCAGGAACAGTACCCTTAAAACCAGGCAAGCCTTTCCTTTAAAAAGGAACCTTTATAATGCCTTCGAACGAGAACGAAGGAATACTATTCTACAGGTGACCTCGAAGAACTACAATGTTCACGTTTTAATGTTAGTGGTGTTTACAAAACCAGCATGTCGCCTCCTACATTTGTCTGTTGTTACTTGCGTGCTAGAGCTCAGTTAATTTCAATTTAATAGAGGCATGCCTCTAACAAAGCTTATAAGCGAACGATTCTTTGATCACATTCAAAGAATGTACTTCAGACGGAAAAAGCAAAGTGCAAGCATTTAAACGAAATGTACATTGACAGAACAAAAACAAGCATCGTAGCCTGTCTGTCGTAGGGAATGGGCTTACGGATGCGTCACCTAAATGACCTTTACAGTGTTGACAGGGACGTTTTACCTCACATTAAACAAACAAATCCTGATCTGGGTCTACATTGCATATGTCCCAGCACATAGACCAAGTCAACAAGCTTTTTTACACAGCACTCTGACGTCACAAGAATAAGAATATCATGGCTATAAATAACAATTACCTGGATCTCTTACATATCAGAAATGTAAAGCTACTGAGTTTAGTAACTCGGTAAATTGATCAACAATCGTCGAAATAATCGTAACAAGAAGGCATGCACAAAGCCATCACGTGAACAAGTCCGTGAAATGAACACCCCCTAAACCCCAATTTATATTGGAATTAACGGGGTATACATTATTTTTCGTATTTCTGCTCCAAGACATGGCTATGGGTACTCGTTAGAAGGCGGTCCTAAGGAGCACCCACAACCTATATTGGCAGTATAGATAAGAAAACGATCACGGATTTTCGTCAGAAAAGAAGCCATTTTGGAGATGTCAAAAATGCACCATGTGGCACGGGTTTGTTATCGTGATGACTATGCGAGCACTAACGCAGTGTCAAATGTGTAAAAAAATGAAAGTCATAAAGAATTTATCCCCTTAAAAAGTCAATGTAACGAATACCCGTGTCTAAGGCTGACACGATCAATCGTATAATCGATTAATCGATCGATAAATTCCACAAAAAATGATTATCAGTACTGATTTGCTTGTAATCGATTATTTGATAAGTGCAATTTACTACCCAAGGTTGTGCCTAAAATAGCTGGATCAGTGGCAAACAGTGCAGACCCTGATGAGACGCCGCATTTTACGGCAGACAGAAAGCCAGACAGGTAATATTATGACAAAAACCTTAGCGATTACTAATCGATTATCGATCGCAATGTCAGAACTGATAATCGATTATCTTTTCAGCTCCGATTAGTCAGCCCTACCCGTGTCAACACCACTTTGTATAATGGTCGAATCGCAAATATCGACATCACTTTTTTTACTTCTGCTTTAAAACAGTGTGGCTACATGACCCCGGCAGGTATCGAACCCGAAACCATTCTTTTACGTAAGACATACTATTTTGCCGGCCTCGGTATCTCAGTCATGTGCCCGTCTGACTGATGATCAGGAGGACGCGGGTTCGATACATGTCGGGGTCGGCAACAGTCTTTCGTGGAGATTGATCATGCAATCTTTTCTACGGTCATTCTTTCTCTTCCGCTGATTCAAGAAGGGCAGTTGTCAGTTTGTCGTAAAAGAATGTGCACTGTACTGGTTAACCGCTTACGTATACGCCTGTCCAGGAAAAGTGTGCATAGGTAAACTGACCGGCTCAAAAATGACCTGAAATAGTGTTGACTGGGCCGTTTAACTCCAAAAGAAAGAAACAAACAAAAGACATAATATTTGAAAATATAAGGCACTCTTAACTACAAAAAACAACGCTTGTAAAACTGTCGAAATTCGTGGATATTATCATGCAGAATTATTCCTAATAAATTTTTAAGATAATTACGGTTTGCCATAGGCCTAAAATCATTTATGTCTCCAATCATTATGAAAACACGCGTATTCAGATACATTGTAAATTTTGCCGCCGAAAAAAAAAATGAAAATTTTCTGATAAAAATTGTAATATTTTCTTATTTCTGCTCAAAATATAGACTGAGGGTACACGTTAGAACCCCCTCAACGAGGCGGTTCTAACGAGTATCCACAATCTATATTTTTTAGCAGAAATAACAAAAATACTGTTTACCCCCTATAAACCCCCAGTTTTACTAAATAAACGTGGGGTTCAAGGGGGTCATAATTATAAAGGCGTGTTTTCGCGATGTTCCTATGGTAAATTGGCGTATGTCGAACATGTTTCATGTGCAAATCTTCAATTTTCATATAATGTGCATGTATTTCATGTTTTTTCTCTTACGCCACATGCGTGTGGCCTGAGGCAAACTGTTAATTGAGCCCCGCCAAGCGAATTTGTGTGTACGAGCATTCCGACATGACAAATTTTAACTGCGCATGCCCAGCCATTCAGAGGGGCCAGGGATATGGCTTTCTGTCTGAAGGTTCCTCTTGGTTAACTGCTTGTATGGGCGAGCAGCGAAGGTTCTGGCGAGACTGCGCGGATGCGCAGGCTCGCCTGAACTTTCGCTGCTCGCATAGGCGATAAGTACCAAAATCGCTTGACGGGGCCCAATTAAAGTTCTGCTCTGTTTAACACATATCGGGCTTTTTCCTTGGTCGGCACTAGTATTCCCAACTGAATTTTACAACTTTATGCTATTTCGAGATTATATTTAATAGTCTGTTAAACTGTCATTAAAGTTTGTTTCGATCGCGACATTAGTCTGAAAACAGCAGATTAATAAAATAAAAACAAACAATTCATCACAAAACAAAATTCATTCGATCCGGCAATAGGAAAATCGAGCAAAAAGATGCAAATACTCGGATAGTTGGAGACATTCTATGATTCTGCAAAGCTAGTTATACCCTAGATATGAACAAAATGCTCAAACACGAAAACAGTGGACCTTCAGAGGCTCGAACGAAAAGTTCATTACGAAAACACGCCTATACAAATACCTTGTAAACTTTACGGCCGATAAAAAGGAAATTTTAGATAAAAAATTTGTGACACTTTTCTTATTTCAGCTCAAATAGAGCAGAAATAAGAAAAAAATAAGGTATACCCCTGTAAACCCCAGTTTTACTATATGAAAGAGGGGTACTATATAGGCGTGTTTTCATGATGAAATCCACAAAAATGATAATGCAAACCTTATAAATGCTACAAAAAATGGACTGTTTTTTGAGGAATTCTTTCGAAAGCGTAAGAATGCACTTACCAACGACCGCGGCGGAATGATTATTTAATTGGAAGCTGCCATCTTTGATAGAACTTAAGTGAAAAAAATCAAGTCTTTAAAATCAGTTTATTTGTCTCCTAAAATGTACGTTTTCAAAAGTTTTCCATCATTTAATCCAACGCTGTTGACATCGCTTCATAAACAACGAGGTAATGCGCGGGTTCTAAACGTGCTCTTTGACGTCACGTTATATTACTACCTGTCGCTATGTGAAACAGATCTGAGATTCTTGCTAATGAAATTTATCGAAGTATAAAACTTTTATTTTAACCAATGAAATCGCCTGAAATGCACATAACGATGGAGAATTGGATTCATTTATCTGTTATACTCGAATATGGCCTGGACTAATGTTTAGACTCTAGCAAACGGTGTAGACGCGGAAGGCGGCGTCTGATCAGGGTGTACACTATTTATTTAAAGTATGAGAATAGTAGGGTTTAACCAAACAGGCCTAGTCCCCGTTCAGGACCATGATCCAGACTAGCCCAACTTGAGATAATCACTCCAACAAGGCTGACAGGAATTGGATACTCTTTGTTAAGGCAACAAATACTGAGTATGACACATTCCATTAGGTGACAAGTATATGTTTGTACTTTATCAGGTCTGTAAACGGCTGATTTTGATTAATTACAAATTGTAATGATCTGATGCTGAGATAAATGGGGGAATTGCATCTAATTCATCCACCAGTCAATACATAAACGACATGAAATATCTAGTTTTTGTTCTATCATGAAAACACAGCATTTGTGACTCCGAGAATAAAGTTTTCAGGTATAAATTCGTATATTTCGTTCAATTTATACTCCAGACATTGGGTCTTGCCAAACAAGGAATGAAGGCGATTTGTTACATGTGCAGCAGAATTCCTACAATAAGACCATCTTTGTGACTGTTCAAAAGTGGTCTTTCAGACTACTTTTGAACAACCTCAAAGGTGGTCTGTGAGCAGAGGACACTGTATGCAGCAAACACTAAGAAGGAATAAATGCAACCTACTGAATAAGATTTTTATGGGAGAATTAGTCATACTTTTAGGTGGTCTTAATAGCGGAATTTAACTGTACATGTATCATCTACGTTCATCAAAGTACGAATAATAGCAGGACCGTCGTCGGATGTTGAAAGGTTGTTCGGCCAAAGGCCAAAGGCTTTCCCCCAATACCAAAGGCACGAGCAGGGATACAGCACGAGAGGGGGTGCACCCTGCAAAAAAACATATGCGGCCTACACAATATTCGATCAAAACGTGGTACGATCATGGCCAGACTGACCTGACCACCAACGACTTTGCAAAATCGGGTCACGCGCAAAGTATGTAAAACCTGGTGTTGTCCAACCTCCAATGAAACCTTGATAAATTACATTACGTTATTTAATAGAAGTCCCCATGGTGCTGTGGTTATGCTGCTCGTCTCATAAACCAGGGGTCTTGGGTTCTATCCCGGGCTTCATCAGACTTTCGGATGAGTCTTTAAACCGAGGTTCCGTATCCGTATCATGCGTATGACCTTAGCTGTTAGTGGGACGTAAATCTCAAACACATATTTGACAGGTATCCGCATTGTGAGATAGGAGAGCTCGCTTTGCGGTGTATCGACTTCTGCTGACCAAAATCTTCATGGTCCTTCTGACCGGATGGATGCTCAATCTGATTTTTGTCTTCAATTTTCGTCCATTTATGAACCTGCTCGATGTCACTGTGGCATCCTTCTTGTCAGTGATCTTATCAGGGTTTTCATCATGTTTTCATTTCCCGTTTAAATCCAACATTATGTAGAGAAAAACGGGACTTGCGATGGGTATACGCTGTGTTCGTTATTTCTTTCAACAAGACCTAAATTGTAGGTACTCGTTAGAACCGTCTAAATGAGGCGGCTCTAACGAGTGCTAACAAGTGTGCCAACAAGACATAGATTACAGGTACTCAAAAGAACCACCTCCATGAGCGATGAAGCGGTTCTAACAGGTACATGTATCAATCTATGTTTGTAGCAGACATGTGAAATTTGTCAATCATTTTCACCACGCAAATGTCTGTTTTGGAGCTATGCAAGAATGTTATGTTAAACACTATAAGCATGGCGCCCTACAATGCATTTGCTTGATCAGCCCAGATAGGCCCAGGGTCCAACACTTGGGACAGTGTTACTGGATTGTGATGAAAATGTGACAGTTTTAGTGTTTCAGTTCCGACTCTGCCTTTCGGTGCCCGTTAGAACCATTCTGACCGGCGAGGACACGCAATATATGTTTTAGGAAGAAAAGAACATATTGTATTCTATAAAGACCCTCGTATCGTCTTATAACATAGGGTTTACAGGTCTTAGGACGCAGAAAAATTCTTATATTCAGCCCATCTTTGGAACTGTTCAGAATTGTCTTTAAGACCACTGCATTCTGTTGTATTTGTTGACATTGGCATTGTTTTTTCAGTAAACGTCTAACACCGACATTTCAAAAATTATTTATAATCAACATTTAAATGTTTTTTCTTCTCATCAAAATGTATATCTTTAGCTTTTTGCCAGAGGTGGTATTAATAATGGATGGTATCCGATAACTAAAGTTTGTTTTGCAGAAACCGGTTACCAGGGGCATGGTAATTATGATTTTCTAAGAAAACTCAGCAACGTTTGATGACTGATTCATATGATCAATTACATTCACAGTCTAGACATTTGACAATAATCGAATACTGATGCTCAATCAGAGGTTGGCTGCAGAAATGACCAATTCGTAGAACTAAAAACAATGTTGTGTCGATAGTTGTTGGGCTGGGAAACCAGCCCTGAACGGGGTTATTGTTTGTTTGTTCGTTTGTTTGTTTGATTGAAGGTTTTACGTCCCCGTCAACACTGTAAAGGTCATTTTGGATACGTTGCTTCCAATTTTTGGGGTCTTTTACTCGACATTGAGATGAAATGAAATCTTAAGCCCTGCCGCCCAATGAAACCAATAGGGTTTAAATGTATATGCATAGACACCGCTTTGACTGGGCAAGCTTAGATCCTCTAAGCGGTTTACCAGTACTCGTGTGCGGTTGCTTTCAGCTCTTCGTGGACGCATCATGCAGCCCATATATTTCTTCAAGCCCCGATGGGCGGGGGCCACCTGAACGGGGTTAACTTCCTGTATCATTACGATAACACACCCGTGTGGCATAGTTCTTTTTTCACATCTCCAAAATGGCTACTTTTCTGATGAAAATTCTTGATATTTTTCTTACTTTTACTGCAAACATAAGTTGTTGGTGCTCGTAAGAACCGCCTCGTTGAGACGGTTCTAACGAGAACCCACATCTTAAGTTGTTGGTGCTCGTAAGAACCGCCTCGTTGAGGCGGTTCTAACGAGAACCCACATCTTATAACTTAAAGCAAAAAAAAAGAAAAGAAATAACGTATACCCCAGTTTTCTCAATATACAGTGGAGTTTTGGGGGTGTTAATTTCACTGACCTGTTCACGTGATGTTTATGCAAACATCGTATACCATGATCCGAGGCCGCTCCACCCCCCCCCCCCCCCCCCCCCCCCGTGAAAATGAAAGCCTTCACATATGAAAAGAACCGGCACTGTGTGTTTTATTACAGAGGCATACCAGAAAATAAGATTGATGGCCTCGGTAGCTCAGTCGTTAGCTCAGTCTGATGCGAGGAGCTCACAGGTTCGTGAAGGTTGGTCATAATTTGTTTGTTACGTGCCCCGTCAACACTGTAAAGGTCATTTTGGAGACGTTGCTTCCAATTTTGTGGGACTTTTACCCGACATTGAGATGAAATGACATCTCAAGCCCTGTTGCCCAATGAAACCAATAGGGTGTATTAGCATGGACGGTCCGCCTCGCACGGCGGTTCCTGGACAGGCTTCGATCCAGGTTTACCAGTACTATTGTGCGGGCTGCATTCAGCTCTGCGTGGAAGCATCATAGAGCCCATATATTCTTCAAGCCCCTGGGCGGGGGCCAAAAGGTTGGTCGTGAAATCTTTTCTACGGTCATTCTCTCCCTTCAGATGATTCAAGAAAGATTGTTGTCAGTTTGTGGCGAAAGACTGTGACCAGAGCTGGTTAACCGCTTATGTATAAGCCTACCTCGGAAAAGTGTGTACAGGCTTTGCAATGCATGGTCTTTTGCAATACTTTGTTGCCCATATTTCGTTCTGAATCTTTCGTTTTGGCTCAAAACAGCGAACCCATGTCTCGTCACCTGTGACGACATTAGCGAAAGACCGTGCATTGCAATTTGGAAACTTTTAAGCAACTTCTTGGCGCACTGAACGCGTGTATTTTTCTGCTCATCTGTCAACAGATTGGAAATCAATCTAGCACAGATATTTCTCATTTTCAAATCCCGTTTCAGAATTGTATGAGCTGCTCCTAATGAGATGCCAACCATACTAGCTATTTGCCTAGTGGTGTATCGTGCATCGGTAGCAACTATTTCTTTCACTCTAGCAACCATCTTGGCAGATGTTGCTCTTTACGGCAGAAGCTCATGTGGTGCATCTTCTGTTGAGCCTAGCCCACAGCTGAATTTCTTACACCAACGAAAAACTGTCGGAAAAGACATTTCATTATGCCCATAAACCGAACATATTTCATCAAAAATGTCTTTGCATCGTATACCAAGAATACAACGATTCTTAATATAGGACCGTATTTCAACGGCGTACTCTGACCTTCTTCCAACCATGTTTTGTATTAGTATACAAGAGTAGACAGTGTTTATCGAAAGATATACATGGCTAAAGTGAACGAATTTTAACGGGTTTGGTATCAATGTATAGGTAAAATGTTTTTCTACGCTGTGATATTTATTTCCAGGTGATTTTCGCATTAGTGCATGAGAAAACGTTCTACTTTCATTCATATTTGAACAGTCCTCGTACAGACCACGACATTTACACAATGGTTTCCTTGGTTTTAGTTATCTTTTCTTTTTCCAGTCCGGCGTCTGTCAATAGAATTTTTGCTATAGCCAGACGTCTGGCAATAGCATTTTTATCGAGTATCTGCTGTTGACAAACGTCTGGCAATAGCATTTTTACCGACTTTCTGCTATTGACAGACGTCTGGCAATAGACACTCCGTTAAATATATCTGTTACCTAGATTCCGTATAAACTGTGACAGCACGCGAACATCAGAACGTAGGCTACTGCGCTTAGCAACCACGCATGAAGACTCTGAATCATTTCACTGTCATCAATGCGCCTGCAACTACCTAGAATATCTTTTCTGATAGTATTACTTCTCTTATGTCTCCAGCTTGTATTTACACTAAATTGGAAATTGGTAAACCTTTGTTTTTCGAGATGTTTCTGCATTTGTTCTTTTATGAGAAAAAAGCAACGACGAACGCAATCGCAAAGAGACCGCAGTCTGTTACACCTTGTTGGCTCTTAACGGGAACTTTGTTGAAGTTTAAAGCCTTGTCGTCATACTTTAGAACTGAACAGATTTGGAACTTTCTATCAAGGTCAAAATTAAAAAAGAAACGACCGGGAACTGATACAATCAGATCCCAATTCTTCCCACAATATCACTAGGGAAAGAAGTCGAAACATGGAGTGACGACAGTAAACAAAACGGATCACACGTATACCGAGTCAGCAGCTCTTTCCCAAGCAGATTGTGACTCCGAATATCCAAACCTTACTAAAAAGAAGCAATATACAAAATGGGGGAAAGAATCAGAATCACCAACATGACAAACATTAAACTGGAAGGACAAACGTAACTATAATGAACAACCAAAAAAGGGGGATGTATCAGATTGATCAACATAACAACATAATAATTTGGGAAAGAATCAGAACCACCGACACAAAATGAAAATACAGCAGCAAAGGCACCGACTTCTGACACGAATATACAATTGTAATGACTTCAGCACCCAATTTAGTAAAATCATTCTTCGATATAAAAATATCGGATAAAACATAGATCTTATACGACATATTGCATGCATGGTAGTTAACCCAATTACGGTTGGCAACTTTGATTCCCTCTTAAATTGCACGCCGGTGGGTCAGGTCTGAGATACTATGACGATTCCAGCGTAAAAACTTTCTGAGAATTAGAGAGAATTAAATGTTTGGTAATGTTGGTTGGTGCATACTGCTCTGACTCTCGTAGGGCCCATCGGAGTCTTACTGTTGGTTTTCTTCTGCCCCAGCATTTCAGTGGTTTCTTGCTGTCGAGTTCTCATCGTTGTGTCATCTCTGTGGTTGTTTCATTTTTTGTTCTCGGAAATGTTGCGCTGACGAGGAGGCCTTCATGCGGACTGAACAAATTATTTGTCTAAATGGCGACGGAAGTAAGGGCGAGGATTGCGGCCGCGTTAAATCGATTAAAGCCCCAGAGTGGAATTCATATCACTGACAGTTCCAAGGCGGTTCGTCTGTTGCGGTTTATTTTTGTTATGGTTTGTCTTTGAGTGTGTGTATCGCTTATACTTTTTGTTTTGGATAGCCATCTGGCCGTTTTGTGGGAAAGTGACCGTCTTTTTGGCTTGTCGCTATTGTTGTTTCCATCAGGGTCTAATTAATTTATGTTTGTGTTTCTTTGGTGTCCCTGATGGGAGTTGTGGGTTAATTATATCGATTCCTGATCATTGCCTTTCTTTTCTATTTCGAACGGTTAGTAAAAAGTACTTGTGGGTTAAAGTTAACTTTACGGGATCACAACCCTCACTCTCATTTTCACTGAGGTTCAACCAAGTACTCGTTTGGTCCGCGTGAAGGTGTTTTAACTCATCAGTGAATCAAAGCCATTGTATGACTTGTCATAACTGTTAACAGAACATTTTCACAATAGACAGTGGAAACAGTAAACCAGAGTTCGGATTTACTATCACCTCTATCATATTGGTGTTAATATTTTGAAGTGTTTCAAGTTCTGTACAAATAGACACGGCTGAAAACGATTGACATTTTTGTATTGGTGCTTTAGAATCTGTTGCGCAGCATAGATATCTTTGTCATTTAGATGTGTGTTGCTAAAAATGTCACTTTTCGGCTTTAAACCCGGAGATCGTTTTCATTATCGTTTGATTGAACACATTACATTTTTACTGCTTTTTCTTAAGTGAAGTAGAAGTAAAACAAAGATCAGGAATCGATACAATTAACTTACTCCACCCATCAAAGACACCAAAGCGAAAGAAACACAAACATGAAGCGACCAGACCATAATGGAAACCTAAACAAAGGAAGGTCATAAGGACAGTTACTTTCCCACAAAATGGCCAAATGACCATACAAAATAAAAAGACACAAGTGATACACACAGTAAGTAACAAACAACAACATAAATAAACCGCCACAGAAGAACCGCCTTGGAACGGTCAGTGGAAAGAATTCCACTGGGGGGCTTAAATCGATTTTACATGGCCATAATCCTTGCCCTTACCTCTGTCGCGGTATACACTAATTTTGTTTAGTCCGCATGCAGGCTTCCTAACTCATCAGTGTAATATCTCCGAGAATATACAAATAAAAAAACTACAGAGATGAACAAGGTTGAGGACTCGACAGCATACAACAACAGAATTGCTGGAGCAAAAGAAAACCAACAGTTAGACTTCGAGGGGCCCGACCAAAGACGGAGCATCAGGCGCCAACCAACATAAAGAATACTAAAATAAAATAAAATTCAATTTATGCTTTTACGCTGGAACCGTCATATAATCTTAAGCCCGACCCACCGGTTTGCAATCAAAGAGGGAAGCAAAGTTGCCAACCGTGATTGGGTTAACCACCATGCATGCAGTCTGATTTATAACATTTATGTTGTACTCAATCTTTATATATCGACGAACGATTTTACGACATCGGGTACTAAATATGTTCTATAAAAGGGTTATCCTTTGGAAGCAAAGAATACACCACAGAACTGAAAAAATATGGAGTGTACATGTTTTCTGGGCCAGACTAGCTAGTTTCGGCCAATTAGGCCTCATCAGTGACCCGCAGATATTTTCAAAATTCCACAATGGAATCAATGATCCCAAAGGACAAGAAAATATAATCTACACTATGGTGTAGGGCAGGGAGACGTTTTACCGCCGCCACACATTTCCACACACCAGCTGTAGTGAAGTTAAATATGTTCTATAAAAGGGTTATCCTTTGGAAGCAAGGAATACACCACAGAACTGTAAAAATATGGAGTGTACATGTTTTCTGGGCCAGACTAGCTAGTTTCGGTCAATTAGGTCTCATCAGTGACCCTCAGATATTTTCAAAATTCCACAATGGAATCAATGATCCCAAAGGACAAGAAAATATAATCTACATTATGATGTCATTACGGGCATGTATTTTTCTAAATTTATATACTAAGTCACCATAGAATTCGGGTTCCGATTGGCCATGCTGCAGAAGTGTTTAAATTCCAACATTGAATTTTGAAACCAAATCAGAATGCCGTCTATAAAACTTAGAAAAGGCTTTACGTAGTTTATGATACTGTTACCCCTGATTAAGGAGTTTAGCGGTTAATAATTTATTACAAGTGTTGACACTCTAGCGAATCGAATTAACTGCGAAATATAAACCCCGTACGATGTCGCACGAGGAACATCACCTTTTCATCACGTGAACAAGTCCGTGATATGAAGACCCCCTTAGCCCCACTTTATATAGTGAAAACGATTTCCAGACACTTCGGCCCCACTACCACCTCGGCCCCTAGACAGGTCGGCCCAAAACCAAGTCGGCCCTAGACACCTCGGCCCTAGTCACTTCGGCCCTAGACACCTCGGCCCCAATGTCACCTCGGCCCCTAGACATCTCGGCCCCAAAGACACCTCGGCCCCACTTTTGATATCTGTTATGGTATGGGCATTTATATCATGTTAAAATCGGCCCCGCCCATCTGGACTTCAAGAAACCGACAGCCTGTGACATGAGTACTGGTAAACCGCTTAGAGGTCTTAAGCCTGGTCAGGAAAAGCGGTGCGGTTCATACTTATAAACCCTTTTGGTTTCATTGGGCTGCAGGGCTTGAGAAGTCATTCCATCACAATGTCGGGTAAAATTCCCACAAAATTCGAGGCAACGTCTCCAAAATGACCGAGATAGTGTTAATAGGGGCGTTAAATGTCAAATCTAACAAACAAAACATCATATTAACAAGCTCGTGTAATGAAGACCCCCACTCAACCCCAGTTTATATGTGGAAAACTGGGGCTCATAGGGGCATACATTATTTACATCACGATGACACGCCTTCATCAACAAAACACGCTTATATAATTTTGACCCCCTTGAACCCCACTTTTATATAGTAAAACTGGGCTATACAGGGGTAAACCTTATTTTTCGTATTTCTGTTCTAAAATATAGATTGTGGTACTCATTAGAACCGCCTCGATGAGGCGGTTCTAACGAGTACCCACAATCTATATATTTTGAGCAGAAACAAGAAAAATATCACGAGTTTTCATCTTAAAAGTTTCGTTTTTCGGCGGTAAAGTTTTCAATGTATTTGTATAGGCGTGTTTTCGTAATGTGTAATTTTGACCCCCTTGAACCCCACTTATAATGTTCGTTGTTTCGGCGGTAAAGTTTACAAGTCATTTGTATAGGCGTGTTTACGTAATTCTTACATCTGTTCCAAGATACAGGTTGTGTGTACTGGTTAGAACCGTCTCAATGTGCAGGACTGATCAGAATGCGTCTGTGACAACCTTTAATCACAACTAGTTTAATATTAATCTGTGTTTATGCAAACTAGTCATTTCTTAGATCCCTTTCATATAAGTTAACAGGTCTGAGCGATAAACCATATCCTTGAGAACGATTGAACCAATATCAAAGACTATGTTTTCGAGCAGAAGTAAGAAATATAATTTTTATCAACCGTTCGTTATATAATTTTGGTTTTACGGAATCTTCTATTAAGTTGTTAGGAAATAAGATCAAATTATTTTATTGCTATTTTTATTTCATATAAAAAATAACAAATAACCAATGAGACTTTTTATGATAAATATAACAACGCATACACGACATTTAACTTGGACTACACTCTTAAGGACAGTTAATGCCCCGCCGCCTTCAACCGTGACGTTGACCTTGAGTCAGCATCACGAAAAGTGGGGTGTAGCGGGTTGTTCTAATTGTAAATATTTCATACTGATAATCAATGAGCCTTTTCTACAAAATATATAGGGCCATGAAGACTTTGCACTCAGTGTACTTACAGATCCATCTGATCTGGATATACACTGTCATTCAGTTTGCGAATTTTAGACGAATACAATATAAATGCATCAAGAAATTTGAGGGTCTGATAGTCAGAAATAAATAAATAAATAAATTATACAGTATACTTGTTCCTGTCCGTCTTTAAATATGTGCTGAAATAACAATCAAATAGGAATTTCTAAATGTGTGAAAATTGATAACAATGGAAACATACTGTTAGTATTGCATGTTGATATATTTCTCATGTTGTTTGCTAAATTGTAAACCTGAGATTGAAAAATAAAGTTGAAAGTTGAGCAATTCCTACAAAAATACGAGCAGTGAAGACTTTGCACACAGTGCACATCCAGATCTACACTGTTTGCCACTAATATATACATATAGTATACATGTATCAAGTAATTTGAGTGGCTGAAAATCAGAAATGTGACTAATAAATAAATAAATAAATAAATAAATAAATAAATAAATAAATAAATAAATAAATAAAAAATAAATAAAGTATACAATATACTCGTTACTCTCCGTCTTTAATATGAGCTAGAATGACAATCAAATGTGTGAAAATTGATAACAATGATCTGTTTATCATCAAGGATCTCTTTATTGGGGAAGAGGGATTAGTAACGCCTGGTTGTTTATTGAGCTTCACACTTTACTAATTTATGTCAATAACTATTTGTTCTTGTAAAACTTTTTGCTAAATAGTGTACTAACCTGAATTTCATTAATCCTTACCCCGCTGAACACGATAATTCTTAACTTTGCAAACAGTGTAGATCCTGATCAGATTGCTTCTGCCCTCTGAACCGGATCGCACCATTTTTCATGCAGTTTTTGAATTGCATGCATACATTATATTAATTGGTTTACTTACGAGGATAGTTCTAGTTCAGCGAACCTGAACACTGTTAATTTCCTAATAAATAAATAAATAAATAAATAAATAAATAAATAAATTGTTTGTATTGTAGTTTAACTGCCCACTCAACACTATTTTAGTTCATTTTCGAGACGGTCAGTTTACCTATCCACACTTATCCTGGACAGGCTTATACGTAAGCGGTTAACCAATACAGTGCCCTTTTTTCGCCAGAAAATGACAACTGCCCTTCTTGAATCCGCAGAAGGGATAGAATGACCGAAGAAAAAATTTCATAATCAATCTCCACGAAATAAAGTTGCCGATCCCGGTATGTATCGAACCCGCGTCCTCCTGATCACCAGTCAGACGCGCATCCGACTTAGCTACCGAGGCCAAAAAATAAATTAATTAATAAATAAATATATAAATTTGTTAACAAATATAAGATTATCCCCAATCATCACCATTTTGACGAAACAGAGAAATGATTTTTCTTTTATTTATTTATTTTCTTTTTTTTTTTTTTTTTTGGGGGGGGGGGGGGGTTACGGCCCCATCCATCAATCCATCCAATTAGTAAGGATAATTATGTATCCTGTTGTTATTGCAATTAATTTAAACAGTATTTTAGCGGTGTGGAATTATTTCGGATAATAAAAAAGCCTATAGATGATCAAAAGAGCAGAAATGTAGAAAAAAAGCCTGCTCTAAATCATTTCGCAATGCAATTAGAATTATACATTGAAAGAAAAGAGGGGAATTTTCAAATGTTTTTTTTTCCATTCTTCTTAAACACTGTTAATGGGCATATAGATTTTCTATTTAGTAACTTTATAATATATAATAAATATATATATTATAGGTTCAAATATTCGTGGCTCCCTATCAAAATAATCAAATTAGCAAATAAAAATGAAAATAAACTCATCGGGCATCCAACTCGATCTCCTATTTAAGCGGAAGCCCCGTGAAACGCAAAGTGGGGCCGAAGTGTCTAGGTATATGGGGCCGACGTGTCTAGGGGCCGAGGTGTCCAGGGGCCGACCCGTCTAGGGTTTCAATTTTATGTGGGGCCGAGGTGGTTTTGGGGCCGAGGTGTCTAGGGGCCGAAGTGTCTAGGGGTCGAGGTGGTTTTGGGGCCGAAGTGTCCTGTTACCGTGAAGACAAGGGTTTAAGGGGGTATAGGTTATTTTTCTTGTTTCTTCTCCTAGACATAGGTTGTGGGTACTCGTTAGAACCGCCTCGATGGGGCGGTTCTAACGAGCACCCACAACCTATGTTTGCAGTGTACATAAGACAAAAGAAAACACGGATTTTCATCAGAAAAGTAGCCATTTTTATGATGTGAAAAAGGCACTATGTCGCACGGGTGTGTTATCGTAATGTTTGTGTGAACACCAGGGGTATCACGCTTTCTCTGTTTTACAGCTGTGTCCTTCCACTCATTCCACTCAACACCATCCATTGCAAGTTTGCAAATGTGGACTCTTTGGATCAGTATTCCTTTGGAGAGTTTACCTCAGCGTTTTCGAGGGATCGCAGTTCTTAGTTGGTCGAAAATTTGCAGAATGCGCACCTGTTATTTTACTTTTCTTTACTAGAAAGTCCAACAGCAAGACGCCTTATGCATCCCAAAATAAAGTACAGTTGCCAACACCTTGCCAGCATGGGATTGCGTTTTGAACTTCTTTGGCCTCGGAGACCCCGGCTGTACCAACTAGCGACTTTGAGTTTTATTCTCTGGCTCGTAATAATGTACCCAGTTCTCGTCTACAGTCACCAGACGTGAATGAAAATCATCTTCCCCAAGTTTTTTTTTTTTTTTTTTTGTTGTTGTTTTTTTCGCGCTTGCGTAAATGTGTGTCTGACATTTTTGGCTTGCAGCGACGGCTGCAAGCCATTTAGATTGGAAAAGTGGTTCCGGTTTTAGACTTCTCTTTCTATGTTATTTTGGATCCTCAGGTGTTTTATTTTTAAGCAAAAAGCAGACATACAGTCAGCTTTTTCCGGTGTTCTGTTTCCCTCACCCTATAGCTCAATAGCTTTCGCATATTTTAATAGAATACAGGGTACCAGTTTAGTGAGAGATGGTCTAGTGACATAGCTATCGTTTCTATGCGAAAGTTTAACTAAACACTGAAGCGAATTTATCCACTAGGCCACGGGCTACTCAGCACTACCGTCAATACAGTTTACCGGACCACATTCATAAATCATCTATGTAGCAGTCTACAATTCACTCGAAGGTCAAAACTCGATGGGTTTTTATGCCCCCGCCTATTCGGAGAATAGCGGAAGGGCATTAAGTTTTACCCCTGTCCGTCCGTTCGTTTGTCCGTCCGTCCGTCTCGACATCGTGTCGGGGCCATAACTCCTAAACCGTATGGAATATATTCATAAAACTCCACAGATGCATTCATCACACTGAGACGATGTGTCATGAACAAGGAAGACAACTCTTGCATTTTTGGTTTTTGGATTATCTGCCCTTGACTTAGTACCATATAGAAAACCGTGTCCGGGCCATAACTCCTAAACCGTATAAAATAAATTCATGAAACTTCACAGGTGCATTCATCACACTGAGACAATGTGTCATGAACAAAGAAGACAACTCTTGAATTTTTGGTTTTTGGATTATCTGCCCTTGACTTAGAATCATATAGTAAAGCGTGTCCGGGCCATAACTCCTAAACAGTATGGAATATATTCATGAAACTTCACAGGTGCATTCATCACACCGAGACGATGTGTCATGAACAAGGAAGACAACTCTTGCATTATTTGTTTTTGGATTATCTGCCCTTGACTTAGTACCATATGGTAAACCGTGTCCGGGCCATAACTCCTAAACCGTATGGAATATATTCATGAAACTTCACAGGTGCATTCATCACACTGTGGCGATGTGTCATGAACAAGGAAGACAACTCTTGCATTTTTGGTTTTTGGATTATCTGCCCTTGACTTAGTACCGTATAGTAAACCGTGTCTGGGCCATAACTCCTAAACCGTATGGAATATATTCAAGAAACTTCACAGGTGCATTCGTCACACTGAGACGATGTGTCATGAACAAGGAAGACAAATCTTGCATCTTTGGTATTTGGATTATCTGCCCTTGACTTAGTATCATATAGTAAACCGTGTCCGGGCCTTAACTCCTAAACCGTATGGAATATATTCATGAAACTTCACAGGTGCATTCATCACACTGAGACGATGTGTCACGAACAAGGAATGCAACTCTTGCATTTTCGGTTTTTGGATTATCTGCCCTTGACTTAGTACCATATAGTAAAGCGTATCCGGGCCATAACTCTTAAACCGTATGGAATATATTCATGAAACTTCACATGTGCATTCGTCACACTGAGACGATGTGTCATGAACAAGGAAGACAACTCTTGCATTTTTGGTTTTGGGATTATCTGCCCTAGATGCATATATTTTATGATTGATTTGAAGTACATTTGTAATATTTTTATGAATGGCTTTTGGCGGGGGCATCCGTGTCCTATGGACACTTTTCTAGTGTTGAAATTTTATAGGGTAGATTCCTGACGTCAGAAGTGTTAACTAGAGTAGGTCAACTGAACTGCTGCGTCTTTTTTTATCGTGTCCGATCAATATCTTTCTTATTCCTGGATTGATTTTAGAATAACTTGACAGTATTGTTAATCATCATGAGAGGATGTGTTGTGCTCAAAACCCAGGTTGGTTTCTAAAACCGAGTTATCATGTTCAAAATAATTCTTTGAGCTACGTTCTTTCATTTCCTTGTTCTTTATAGTTTTTTAACATCAACATTTTCTTACTCCTCTGATAGCGCTGTCGGGGCGCTAGTCAGTTTCACTGACAGCTCTAGTTATATTGAAGGTACTCCCACCAATAAATGAACAAAGTTTACGGCGTACTGACAGTCAATTGGTCCAGTTTTTTTTTCAAGATTAAGATTAACCTTAAATAGCTTTATACTGTTTATTTCTTTTTAGACTTTCAGATAAAAACTGTTAACATTGGTAACAATGTTTACTTTGGCTGTCGCTTGTTTATAATATTTTTATACTTTGCTAATAAAAGATGTTAAAATTTAATGTCTCTTCCACCTTTGTCTAATACTCCCTTGTATGTATATTTGTGTCGTCACCTAACAATTACATGTTTACTGGCCACATGACATGAATGTATACTCAGTATGTATGGAAGACCGCCTCCGTGGTCCAGTGATTAAGGTCGCTGACTTGTAATCACTGGAGGGTTATGGGTTCGAGCCCCGCTACCGGCCATGATCGTTTATGTGAGAATATTTGGTAGTTTGTGTCGAAGGATCGGAGTCTAGTACTGGTACTTTCCTGGAACGATGGATAGGAAACTACCCGCCTGTATATGACTGAAAGATTGTTGAACGGGCGTAAAACCTAGCAAAACAAACAGTATGTATGATGTGTTCTACCACATTATTGTCTCTCATAAATCTGTTAGGGACATTTATTTTGTTTTATTTGTCCATTTCTACTTGCCAAATCGCATATCGTCCGTGCTCCATAAGTCCATTATTCCTCCTGTCTGTCTGTTAACAACGTCTTCTTCAAACTACTATTCAGATACTACTGAGCAAATTTCAATAAAACAGGGTCATCACAATGATCCCTTACTATCATAGTTGGTCAAAAGTGAGAATGTGATCATGGGGTCATATTTCAATGCCTCAGTTACCTTAACATTGAAATATTTCTTCCAATAAATGTCAGGGTAGTGCCACATAGAAAATTGACACCTCATTGGTTTGTCCATTCCAATGTGTAGATAAACCATATATTGCCTTTGAGTACACTGCATCAAAAGTCTATGTCCCATTAACAAGAACAGTGCAACTTGCTTCCTCACCAGTACTTTCATCTACATCAACTCGTACATCCATGTGGCGGCAATATGGCTACATTTACACCAGGAACAGTACCCTTAAAACCAGGCAAGCCTTTCCTTTTAAAAGGAACCTTTATTTATCCTTCGTATTCATTCTGATTAGGTATTTTAATACTCAAAGATGTGTGGTTTTAGATTGCATGGACAGTCATACATCTTGAAACTGTTTTGTCCATTGCGCTGTTACTATCCGAGGGACTGGTATTGCAGTTTGTGCGTGCGTTCTCTCGTGCGTTTCTTTGTTTCATTTTTTTTTTTTTTTTTTTTTTTTGCATCTGACTGGCAGATAATGTCACTGATGAGCGGCGTCAATCTGTACTTTTGCTTTTTCTTGACCTGTACGCTTTATTTATTTATTTATTTATATATTTATTTATTTATTTACGAGGTATTTAATTAGGTTTTAGGATTGTCATCCCATGCCGTGAAAATTCGTTTTCGATGGCGGAAACATTAAGAAAACACGCCTATATCAAAACATTGTAACCTTGATCGCCGAAAAAAATGAAAATTTTGAGATGAAAAAATCGTATTTTTCTTATTTCAGCTCAAAATATAGATTGTAGGTACTCGTTAGAACCGCCTCGATGAGGCGGTTCTAACGAGTACCCACAATCTATATCTTAGAGTAGAAATAAGCAAAATAAGGTTTACCCCTACAAACCCCAGTTTTACTATATAAAAGCGGGGTTTGAGCGGGATCAAAATTATATAGGCGTGTTTTCGTAATGAAATTCAGAATGACATCTCTAGTTTTTCTTTCTTTGTGTTTTCTTTACCCAGGGTCCTCTGGTACGAGAACAATTTGGGACTTTTCTAAAGTGGTCTTAGTTTATACTAATAATTTTAGTTCGATGCGATGAAAGCAACCAGCTAGCTTATAGAATCGCTCTCGAACACGCATTCCGGGTGTTGTCACTCGCGCGAGAGAGAAAGGCAGTGGCTTTTACACCACTGCTTCCCATTTACACCTGGGTGGAGTGGGGCAATGTAATTACGTGTATTGCCCAAATATACTCCTCGATACCGGTGACCGGATTCGAACGCCCAACCTCTCGATCATAAGTCGAACGCGTTAACCACTTTTTGAACACTCTCGAAGGTGGTCGTAATAAAGTCTGTAGTAGAAGACCACGTTTGAACATTCGCAAAGGTGGACTGAATAAAGGAATGTAAGTGCACATGACTCTTTCTAATACATGTATATGCCTATACATTAAGCTATTACTGATTAAGCTTCGACCAGCCCGTAATGCAGTAATCAGTCATAAAACAAAAAATATTCAATTCTCAAGACACTAATAAATTTCATTGTACAAATTGAAACAATCGCCAATTTATCTATTGTCAGATTTGTTGTTTATTAGAATCGCGTGCTCGAATCACCAGGAGATTTGATAGAGTAAATGCTGTGGGAATGTTCTCTCACGCACAATAACCATTAAACAGTTATTGTCTTTATTAACAACATGTGATATATTTCATAGTGTAATCGGCCCCCGCCCATCGGGGCTTGAAGAAATAGATGGGCTGCATGATGCTTCCTCGCAGAGCTGAAACTAACCGCACACGTGTACTGCTAAACCGCTTAGAGGATCTACGCCTGCCCAGGCAAAGCGGTGCGACTCGGAGCGTCCATGCTTTTAAACCCTATTGGATTCATTGGGCGACAGGGCTTGAGATTTCATTTCATCTCAATGTCGGGTCAAAGTCCCAAAACTCGAAGCAACGTTTCCAAAATGACGTATACAGTGTTGGCGGGGTCGTTAAACCTCAAACAAAACAAACAAAACAAAATTAATAGTGGAAATACATGTATATAACGTGTTTGTCAATCGGCCTAGTGTTACGAAGCGCAGTAGCTTTACGTTGCTAATGTCCACGTGACTATCACTTAATGTACGAAATCCAGCTAATGGTTATTTATAGTCGGGCTATTCTTGTCGACCCTTTTACAGTGAACAACTTAACTTCGCTTTTTGTTGCACGGCGGTGGGCCGGACTCCGGACTCTTTGATGACGGTCCCGCCCTAAATCATTTGAATTCGGGAAGAGTGGAGCCGGATATTTCCTGGGTTCGACCCTCCGTGATTTAACTGGTGGTTTACTTCTGCTCTGACATCGGATTGTCGTTGCGTCCTCAACCCTGATTCATGATAGTATTAATCTATACATTACCATCTTATCGCGTATTTTATCATGACTCACTGTTGAGCTAGAAAGCCTCCATGCGGATCAATTTGTTGTTATTGTGTTTGATACTGTACTAGAAATGAGGGCGAGGGTTGAATTTCATAAACTCCGGAGTTTAAGCCCCCCCCCCCACCCCCACCCCCATATTTTTACTACTGGCGGTCCCAAGGCGGTCGTTCGTTTGCAGTGTCTTAACTGTTAGTTGGCTTTGTGCCGTTGGTTCATGTTTCGTCTGTTTTGTGTGTGCGTCCGTGTCATTTTCTATAGGTGACTTGGGACGGCTGCCACCTTGGATTGTGGCCTTGCCTGGGTGACCTTTTCTTACTAGTATGTGTCGTCATTGGGTTGAGAAAAGAGAGTTATCCCTAAAAACTAGACTTGACTTGATATACCATGTTAGGAAAATAGTGTAGACCCAGATCCGACGCCGCAGATCGCGGCGTCTGATCTGGGTCTACACTCTTTGCTTAAAGAACATACACTTTTGCAAAATTTACCAAACACGAAACAAACCGACACCCCTATGATTGAAAATAGATCAATCCAAACTGATTGAAATATGTAGGTCAAACCTCTCAACCTATAGGCAGGTACCTATCCATCACGTGAACAAGTCTGTGAAATGAACACCCACTTGAACCCCACTTTATATACAGAAAACTGGGTTGTACTGGGGTATACATTCTTTTTCTTATTTCTGGTCCAAGATTTAGGTTGTGAGTAGGCCTACTCGTTAGAAACGCCTCAATGTGGCGGTTCTAACGAGCACTCACAACCTTTGTTTTCAGTAAAAATTAAAAAAAAAAAAAAAAAAAAAAAAAACGTCACGAATTTTCATCAGAAAAGTAGCCATTTTGGAGGTATGAAAAATGCACTATGTCGTACGGATGTGTTATCGTAATGCAAACACTGTTGATCAAGAAGATTCTTTATGCGCTGTTCCATCATGGCCAACTCTGCTTAAAATCAAATTAAAGATTTTTACAAGGGCACCTGTTTGACACGAATGGGCATGTTCAGTTTAAAAAAGAAAGATTCCACTTCAGACCTTCAGGATTGAAAGGGTATTATACAATGCCTTTTCATGATTAGTTCATTCCAACAGTTGGAAACGCCAGAGCAGACGCATGCATATGTGAAATAATGACGTCAATGAGCAATGGGCATTGTTTTCCCTTGTCATTGTCTACGCCCACGAGCGTAGACTATCTTAAGGATAATTTTTGCTACGAAGGTCATGACTGGTTTTCTATTGACTGGTTTCACTTTCCTTAGACAGACTATTTTTCATCTGATTACCCCCAGGACACCCAAACTCCAACACCCCTTGCGTATTAAAACCCGGGATTACCGGAACGCTTCCTTAACTTTATCACATGTACATGCATGAGTGCGCTCACCGTTAAGTAAGTAAGTAAGTAAATTCTTTATTTATCGAGGGTAACCCAATTAGTTTATCAATCTTCCTTGGGGCCCCCAACAACATCACATATCAACACAAAACATACATATTATACAAATTGCAAAAAATCAGAATTGGAATGCAATGTTGAGAGATAAGGAGTAAAGAGTGAAATGCAATCTTGCAGAATTTTGTATAGAACATCGTATACGACATAGTATACGACAAAACATGAGAGAGAGAGAGAGAGAGAGATGAGAGAGAGAGAGAGAGAGAGAGAGAGAGAGAGAGAGAGAGAGGAGAGAGAGAGAGAGAGAGAGGAGAGAGAGAGAGAGAGAGAGAGAGAGAGAGAGAGAGAGAGAGTAATTGTATTCAATGTTAGGGTATAACAAACAAGACATGCCTAATACAACATACATGTATATTTATAAATGAGTTGGCGACGGAAGCTTGAACTATGATAATGCATGCGAGTTTCATCAAGTCAAGTAGATCATTAAATTGTAATCTATTCTGTATAATTTTTAATGAAGTGTCAAGCGACTCAGCTGTTTAATATGAACGGGGATACTATTCCACACTACGACGCCTGTGTATGATAGTCTTCCTTTGAATAAATAGCACTTTGGCTGTGGCAATAAATAATTCTTATGAGTTACAGATCTTAAATTCGACGCAGTATTATCTGTATTCACATCGCGCATTTGAAATAACTCCTGTAAATAAGTGGTTGCTTTATTGAGAAAAACGCTCTGATCAAATGACAGAATATGCTAGTTTCTGAAGGGCGCCATGAAGACCTTCGTATTTTTAGAAAGAATTAATTTACAGGCTCGTCGTTGTAACTTATTAATGTGTGAATTCGGGTTGTAACTTATTTAATTTACAGATATTGTTATTTGACGTATTAAACCAAATCGTGCTGCAGTATTCAAATGCGGCTTGATATAGGCTTTATGGAATAAACGTTTATGATATGTTGACAAATATTGGCGTGTTTTGCTAAGTAGCCATAAATGAGATGATACCTTTTTAGAACATTGGCGCACATGATTATTCCATAACAACCACTTGTACGCCGAGTATTTTACTACCGCTTGTCATTTTTATGTCAATATCATTGTATCTCAAGGAAAGACCAGGGTTTTGTAAATTAGTTCGTTTTTGTCTACTAGTAATTAGCATAACGTTCGTTTTGTCAGTATTCAAAACCATACCATTCTTTTTGCACCAAGCATCAAGTGCATTTAGCGAAACCTGCAAATTAGATTCAAGTTGATCTGTATTAAATTGAAAATCATATATGATAGTGTCATCAGCATAAAGGACAACATTTGATGATTTCTTTAAAGCTAGTGGCAGATCGTGAATAAAAAGTAAAAATAGTGAAGGTCCTAAAATAGAACCTTGAGGAACACCACATGTAACAAGTGCAGAATCAGACAAGTTGTTATTTAAAGAAACTCGCTGTGTTCTGTTTGTAAGGTATGACTCAAACCATTTAAGACACATTTTATTGCATTTATAAGATCGTAACTTTGTTAACAGAAGTTTATGACCGGCAAGATCGAATTCCTTACGGAAATCCACCACTACACATCCAATAAGTTTTCCGTCATTTATAGCTTTTAACCACGAGTCAATTATACGAGTAAGTGCAGATTCCGTAGAATGATTCGGACGAAAACCACTTGAGACTTATGAAGCAAATTAAAAGAGTTTAGACAGTTCATTGATTGATTATTACCCCATTTTTCGATTAATTTGGATAAAGTAGGGAGAATAAAGATCGGCCGGTAATTGTTGATATTATCCTTTGCACCGGACTTAAACAGAGGTTTCACGTTGTTTGTTTCCATGAAGTGGGAAATTTACCAGAGTGTATGTTTTTATTCACAATAAAAGTGAGGCTAGGTGTTAAAACATTTGCTTGTATCTTTAGAGTTTTTGGCCCTATATTATCTAGACTGACTGATTTATTTACATTTAATTTGTTATCTTTTATTTTTTTATTTTATTTTTTTTTACAAAGTTTCGTTTGTCAGTGGAATGGCGAATTCGGTATCAGCGGGGATTTTAGACTGAACATAATTTTACAAATCTTCAAAATGGGAAGAAACAGTTGGCTCTTTTATATTTGAAGCGATAGTAACGAAATACGAATTGAAAAGCCGGGTCAATTCAGACTCTTTCGTCACTAATTGTTCACCTACCTTGATATTTATATCTGACACAGAGCCATTGCAATTACCATTGGCTCCAAGTTCCTTATAAAGATTCCACACTGACATGGGGTCTGATATACACTCTTCAATTTTAGACTGAAATGTTTCTTTTTTAGCTTTCTCAATCAAACGTGATACTTATCACGCAGAAACTTATACCTATCAATGTTACCATTTAATTTACATTTATTTCTTTCTTTCATATAATCTAAAATGTCAGGAGTTAGCCAGTCAGGTTGATATTTCTTTTTTATTCTGTGATTTTTAATTGGGGCATGCTTATCAAGTATTTCCAAAAACAGAGTACCCCAAACTGATACAATGTCATCGACTTTGTCAAAATTTTGAATTGTTTCCCATGGTACAAGACATAAGTCATTATGAAAAATTAATTCATCAAAATGTTTGAATGATCTGTAAGTTATGACTTGATGGGTGTTGGTACCCACGACAGATTGCGGTTTTCGATTACAGAATATTCCAAAGTGATCACTCAGGCATATTTGTTTTACTGGTACGCATTGTATATTTTCCTCAGTATTAGTATAAATGTGATCAATCAAGGTTTGTGATTCTGATGTGACTCTTGTTGGTTCATTTATCAGCTGAGTCAAACCAAGAGCAGTTGTAAAATTTCCCCACTCTATTTCGGTATCTACGTTTAATAAATTTTTGTTAAAGTCTCCCATCAAAATGTATTCTTTGTCTTCATTAATCACCTTATCAATAAAGTCCTCAAATAGATCATTGAATTCTATTTTTGATTCAAAATAAACGTATAGTAGTGGTTTACATGATGTTGACTTCGCCCTCATAGTACAGCACATCTAGTTCTTTTTGTTTTCGTTTTAGACGGCAAGCTATGAAGAACTAAGCTTCAACTATAATATGAAATGAAAGAAACCGTAAATGTAGGCATGAGGTACAAGTATTTGTAATTGATAGTGAAAGATTGGTAATTTTGTTTTTATGCCAAACTGGAGAGAACATTTTTGTTTGTTTGATTGATTTGATGTTTAGGTTCCCGTCAACACTGTATATGTCATTTCGGAGACGTTGCTTCCAATTTTGTGGGACTTTTACCCGACATTGAGATGAAATGGCTTCTCCAGCCCTGTCGCCCAATGAAACCAATAGGGTTTATAAGCATGGACGGGCCGACTCGTACCGCTTTGCCTTGGTAGGCTTAGATCCTCTAAGCGGTTTACCAGTACTCGTGTGCGGTCGGTTTCAGCTCTGCGTGGACGCATCATGCAGCCCATCTAGCTCTTCAAGCCCAAATTGGCGGGGTGTGGGCCCCATGGCAGGGGCAATTGAGAGAACATTTGGAAATCTTATTTGTAATCTGTGACTGTAAGACAATTACATTGTTAACTGGCACATTATTGAAGCATACGTACGGTAAGTTTTATCATTTTAGTACTACATAAATTAATGTATGCTTAGCGTAGACTCAAGCTTTTTGTAAAAGTTAATACTTGTAGAAGTGTAAATATTTGTACATGTAACTGAACGAATTATTGTTTTATTATTATTACTATTGTGTAGCAGATTGAAGCAATACGGTGGTATATTGAGGACATTCAGTAATATTTTTTCAACAATATTATATCGAGCGCTCGACATAATATCTCGAGAGCCCTACATAATATCTCGAGCGCTCGATATAATATCTCGAGCGCTCGACATAATATCTCGAGCGCTCGACATAATATCTTGAGCTCTCAATATAATATCTCGAGCGCTCAACATAGTATATCGAGAGCTCAACATATTATTTTGAGCACTCATGATATTATTTCGAGCGCTCAAGATAATATGTTGAGCACTCGAGATATTATGTCGAGCGCTCGAGATATTATGTCGTGCGCTCGAGATATTATATTGAGAGCTCGCGATATTATGTTGAGTGCTCAAGATTTTATGTCGAGCGCTCGAGATATTATGTCGTGCACTCGAGATATTATCTCGAGAGCTCGCGATATTATGTTGAAGGCTCAATATATTATGTCGAGCGCTCGAGATATTATGTCGTGCGCTCGACATAATATCATGAGTGCTCAACATAATATCACGAGCGCACGACATAATATGTTGAAAGCTCGAGATGATATGTTGAGCACTCGAGATATTATGTCGTTCACTCGAGATACTATGCCGAGCACTCGATATATTTTGTTGATCGCTCAAGATATTATGTCGAGCGCTCGAGATATTATGTCGTGCGCTCGAGATATTATATCGAGAGCTCGCGATATTATGTTGAGTGCTCAAGATATTATGGCGAGTGCTCGAGATATTATGTTGAGCACTCGTGATAGTATGTTGAGCACTCAAAATAGTATGTTGAGCACTCAAGATATTATGTCAAGCGCTCGAGATATTATGTTGAGCGCTCGAGATATTATGTTGAGCGCTCAAGATATTATGTCGTGCGCTCGAGATATTATATTGAGAGCTCAAGATATTATGTCGAGCGCTCGAGATATTATGTCGAGCGCACAACATAATATCTTGAGCGCTCAACATAATATCGCGAGCTCTCAATATAATATCTCGAGCGCACGACATAATATCTCGAGTGCTCAACATATTATGTCGAGTGCTCAACATATTATCTCGGGCGTTCGACATAATATCTCGAGTGCTTGACATAATATGTTGAGCACTCGAGATATTATGTCGTGCGCTCGAGATATCATATTGAGAGCTCAAGATATTATGTCGTGCGCCCGAGATATTATATTGAGAGCTCAAGATATTATGTCGAGCGCTCAAGATATTATGTCGAGCGCTCGAGATATTATGTCGAGCGCTCGAGATATTATGTCGAGCGCTCGATATAATATTGTTGAAAAAATATTACTGAATGTCCTAAATATACCAACGTAAAGCAATGTCTTCTTGAACTGTACATAAGTTATCAATAAGTCCAATTCTCCGAATTTATGTCTTAGATTAAACATATTTTATTGTTCTTCAACACAATGGGATCGGACACAAGTTATGATCAACAATTAGATAGTCCTCTCCCTACCATAACATCATAGATATTCTGTAAAAAGTAATGGTGTTAGTGGTAAACAATCTATATATTTATGATTAGAAATTAACACCTCAAACACTCTCCATACATTCATCCACCCATTCGTTGGTAGCAATACTCCTTCTTCGCTAGCCATGTTAGGCTTATCAAAGATACGATATATGTACACGAAACATAGAAAGCTCATTCTTCATTTTCACTTATCTATAACAAATACTTTTGTGCATTTATTTATATTTATAAATGGTAATATATTATTATGTTACGCTAATCAAACCTATGTGTATCCTTAATGAATTTTAGAACAGATAATATTATTTTTTGTTAGCTTCGAATTTATGTCTGTAATGTATTGTTTGCTTCAGAAACTTACCCTTAAAACAGCCTTACTAATAGCTTTATGTAAAACGTTCTTTACTGGGAAAAAAATGTCGAAATGGTTCGTTTGTAGGACGTCGTATGGCTTCTAACATATGTCTGCTTTGAACTCAAGCCGTCTAATGTACAAACGATTCCGTTCTTGTTATTAGCGACATCCTACATATTTGCGTTTGTGCACAAAAAAGCTGTACACCGGCATTCGGGACAAGTGCGGACTCTGATCAGACTGCGCGTTTGCATTTTCTATAGCCTCTTTGCTACCCCATGAGTGATGAGCGAAGACACTGTCAAAACTGGATTGAAGTGCAGGCTGGTGTGTGTCTCTCCCGCCTCCCGTGTCTTCCTCGGGGTTTTGCTTTGCCTTGGTCTGTTTGTAGTTGAACATTATTAGAGACAAAGTGTGACAAATTCTGCTCCATTAACGAGTGTTTCAGTCAAAGCATCCATCTCGAAGTAATTTGTGTGACTGCTAGTTAATTAGTTTCAACTCGCGGATCTCCGAGATTTTTGTGTTAAAGTAGAAGCCTGGAGAGAAGACAACGGCTCATAACTCTATCATTCCTATTCTTCATCATAATGTTCATTTCGAGCGATTTGATTGGTTTAAATACATGTTTTATACTTTGATAAATTCTATGAGCAAGAGTCTCATATAGCGAAAGGTAGTTATATAACGTGGCGTCAAATAGCACGTTTAGAACCCGCGTGTTACGTTATTGTTTATGAATCGACGTCAACAGCGTTCGATTAAAAATGAAAAACTATTGACAACGTGAAAGCTAGAAGACAAATAAACCGAATGTAAACACTTGACTTTTTTTCGCTTGGATTTCTTACAAAGATGGCAGCTTCTAATTGAATAATCATTCCGCCGTTGGTACTTTCGAAAGAATTGCTAAAAAGTACCATTTTGTTGGCAGTTTTAAATCTTTCGATGATAAAGTTGGGCTGATTATAAGGAATGAATTATCATTTTTGTGACTTTTGTCGATGTGTTATCTCCGGCGAATCATGCACAAACATAGCATAAAACATTCGGGCTTCATGCAGTTTGTGAGCGATACACCGGAGTTTCCACGTCGATAAAATCCACAAAAAAAATCATTCCTATAGTAACAACTGAAAGAAAAATCCAGAGGAGATAAAACCACAAGACTTCATCACGTGCACAAGTCCATGAAATGAACACCCGACTAAACCCCACTTTATGTAGAGAAAACTGGGGCTTACGGGGTAGACATTTTTTTCTCATTTCTGCTTCAAGACATAGGTTGTGGGTGCTCGTTAGAACCGCCTCATCGAGGCAGTTCTAACGAGCACCCAAAACCTATGTTTTCAGTATAAATAAGACAGATATCACGGAATTTCATCAGAAAAGTAGCCATTTTGGAGATGTGAAGAAATGCACTATGTCGCAAGGGTGTGTTATCGAACTTACAGCAAGGAGGAAGAGAGAACACCCCAAACATTACGATAACACAACCGGGAACCATAGTGCATTCTTTCATATCTCAAAAACGGTGAAAACTTTCTACTGAAAAATTGTGATATCAGGCTTATTTATATTCAAAACATAGGTTGTGGGTGCTCGTTAGAACCGCCTCATTGAGGCGGTTCTAACGAGTACCCATAACCTATGTCTTGGAGCAAAAATAACAAAAAAATGATGTATATCCCTGTAAACCCCAGTGTTCTCTATATAAAGTAGGGTTTAGAGGGTGTTCATTTCACGGAGGTTTTCACGCGATGAGGAAACGCACATAGCAACAAGCACTAAACGAGCGGACCAGTTAACCCTCTCTCCCTCAAACGAGTAGATAAGACTGCTAAAAACACTTAGCAGCAAGGCGCACAGTACAAAACGCAAAACGGTATTGTTAAAAAAAAAAACAATAAAGCAACAGCGATATACGAGTAACAACAATGTTTTGTTTGTTTGTTTGATTTGATGTTTAACGTCCCCGTCAACACTACTTAGGTCATTTAGGAGACGTTGCTTCCAGTTTTGTGGGACTTTTAGCCGCCATTGAAATGAAATGACATCTCAAACCCTGCCACCCAATGACACCATAGGGTTTATATGCAATGCACGGTCCGACTCGCACCGGTTTGCTCCTGGCGGCTTACCAGTACTTATATGCGGTCAGTTTCAGCTTTTTGTGGAAGCACCCTGAAGCCCAATCTATTTCTCCAAGCCCCACTGGGCGGTAACCGATATCGACAACGGTATCACGGCACTAGAACGTAGGACAGTATAGCCCATCGGGGCGGGGGTGAGGCGGGGAAGGAGGTGTGATTGGGCTCAAAGACCGTTTTACTGTTGGCACATCTTCGCCCTAGGTTCAGGTGTATAATACCCAGTATTAAACATAATCTTCGTTCTTAGTTAAAATCGACCGATATATTTTTAAGGACTGATTACCGCATAAAAGGTCTAAGGTGTTTCCTACCCAACTTTAAACACGATTTCGCCATAGGTTCAGGTATATACATGTAATACCCAAATGAAACAAAATATTCGCCCTAGGTTCAGGTATGTAGTACACAACATTCAACACAATCTTCGCCCTAGGTTCAGGTATATTAAACACAACCTTCGCCATAGGATCAGATGTATAATTCCTGATATTAAACACAATCTTCGCCCTAGGTTCAGGCATATAATACCTAACGTTTAACACAATCTTTGCCTTTGGCTCACCCAACATTAAACACAATATTCGGCCTAGGTTCAGATATATAGTACCCAACATTAAACACAATCTTCGCCCTAGGTCCAGGTATATAACACGCAACATTTTACACAATCTTCGTCATAGGTTCAGGTATATATTACCCAAGATTAAACACAATCTTCGCCCTAGGAACAGGTAATTAATACCCAACATTAAGCACAATCTTCGCCCTCGGTTCAGGAAAGTACATGTAATATGTAACATTAAACACAATCGTCACCATAGGGTCAGGTATATACCCAATTTTGAACATACAATATTCGGTCCACATCATGGTTTACTAACTCAATCACTGCTTCCCCGCAAGAATATGTAAATCAAATTTAGTCACTGAGACGAAGTATAGACGAGGGCTGCTGCCTTTGGAAGCACATGACACATTAGAAACCGGAAAATGAAGTCTTGGTTTTACGGAGATCTTTCATAGGTAGTGTTGTAGTTTGCAAGACAGGTTACGCCTTCTGGTTGGTTTCGTTGGGCGGTAGTGATGCCATTTCATTCCAATATCGGGTAAAAGACCCACAAAACTCGAAACAACTTCTTCAGAATGACGTGAAAAGTGTTGACGGGGACATTAAACCTCTAATCAAACAAACAAAAAAACGCCCTCTGGTATGCGCATTAACCTTTTAGACGCTAATCGCAGCAATTGTCGGCTGCTTTGATGTCTGCTGATCAGTTTAAAAGTCACTTTTGCATACATTGTGGACCGATATCGATATCATACTGGCCCTAAGGGAACAATCTGATCAATGCGTATACTGTTTGCCTGTTAACCCAGATCAGACTGCGTGGAACAGTCTAATCAAGGTCCACACTGTCTGCCTGTATGCAAAAATATGTTGCAAGTTTGCATAAACAGACCATATTTTCAGATAAAGTTTTTCCCGGCATTTGAACGATTATAAGTAATCTTCTTTAAAAATACATTCGAACTTCAATGACTCAAACAGTCTTGGAACCATGAAAATCATCACGAAAACATGCCTATATAATTTTGACCCCCTAAAACCCCAGTTTTACATATTAAAACCCCAGTTTACATAGTAAAGCTGGGGTTTACATGGGTGTATATTATTTTTCTTATTTCTGCTTAAAACATAGATTGTGGGTACTCGTTAGAACCGCTGGCGGTAAAATTTTTAATATATTTAATAGGCATGTTTTCACAATGGTCTTCATGACAATGTCATATATAGTTAACCGTTGAGAGTTACAAAAACCGCCAGAGCAGAAGTCATGTGGAACAAAGCGATATATTTTTTAAGGACTGATTAACCGCATAGCAGGCCTAAGGCTTCCCAGGAAAAGTGGTGCGTGTCGGGTGGTCCCTTAAACCTAGCGGTTCCTTTGGGAGGTAAGGCTTGAGATGTCATTTCAAGTCAATATCGGGTCAAAGTCCCACTACACCGAAAGCAATGTATGCAAACTGATACACATAGTGTTGACGGGGACGTATATTCAAACATGAACCTGTGAGAAAAAAACTTTTTTAGATATTCTATAAAGTACATATGTGTTGTTTGACTTATTAGAAGCGCCTCATCGAGGCGATTCTAATAAGAACACATAACAAACATTTTCAGACAAAAGAAGAAAATCTCCCCAAATGACAGTGTGTCCCCTACTGTTTTATCTGGGGCTGTTGGAAGAATTCCCAAGGAACTACAATGAGCCGCGCAGTCTGATCAGAGTCTTCGTTTTGCGCTCTAAGGAGAGCTTAGGGCTCAGTGCTCCTTCATGCACCAAGAGAAGTCTCTGGTTAGACTATATGGATGCGCAGGCTGGTCTTATTCTTCGCTGGGCGTGCATGTATGTTGTAGGAAATGCTGTGCTCCGGTTCAAATTTGTTTGACGCAACCATGGTAAGCGGACCATAGATGTTAGAGTCATATAAGTTTACCTGTAATACAATTGATTGATTGATTGATTGATTGATTGATTGATTGTCTGATTGATTAATTTGTCTGAAATTGCTTCCTCTTTATCAGCCCCCTAATAAGTTTGGAGTGGTCTATTTCCACATACAAGGGTGTATTTGTTTGTTTGATTTGAGGTTTAACGTCCCCGTCAACACTGTAAAGGTCATTTTGGAGACGTTGCTTCCAATTTTGTGGACTTTTACCCGACATTGAGATGAAATGACATCTCAAGCCCTGTCGCCCAATGAAACCAATAGGGTTTATTAGCATGGACGGTCCGCCTCGCACCGCGGTTCCTGGACAGGCTAAGATCCTCTAAGCGGTTTACCAGTACTAGTGTGCGGGCCGGATTCAGCTCTGCGTGGAAGCATCATGCAGCCCATATATTTCTTCTAGCCCCTATGGGCGGGGGCTCATACAAGGGTGTAATAATTGTTTTTGATTGTGGCACATTTTACAAAAAATGCTCTTAAAGCAAACGGCGAGGATCCGCATCAATCTGCGATCGATCGTATTGTTTAATTGATTCATCCTTTCAAAAATGTTTACTGTACTACAACTGATTGCTGATTGATTGATTGATTGATAGATAGATTTGTGTATGTGTGTGTGTGAACTCGGGTTTAACGTCACTTTCAACAATTTTTCAGTCATATCACGACGGTGTCTGGTTGTGACAGGGAGCTCAATGCTCACTTTTATAGTGCTGCCTCACTGAAGTATCATGTCCCAGACGAATTACATGATACCACACCCAGTCATATTATCCTGACACTGGGTCGACAAGTCCTAGCTCTACCCCGTAAATCTGTGTGCCAAACGAGGAGCAGCTAGTACCATTTTTAACGACTTTGGTATATCGCGGCCCGGTATCGAACCCGTGACCTCCCGTGCCCCGGAGCGGATAGATAGATAGATAGATAGATAGATAGATAGATAGATAGATAGATAGATAGATAGATAGATAGATAGATAGATAGATAGATAGATAGATAAATAGATTGACTGATTGATTGATTGATTGACTGACTGACTGACTGACTGACTGATTGATTGGTTGATTGATTGATTGATTGATTGATTGATTGATTGATTGATTGATTGATTGAGTGAGTGAGTGAGTGAGTGAGTGAGTGAGTGAGTGATCGTACTGATTTATTTGATATGTTTTTATGTACTATAATTGATTGATTGATTGATCGATTGATTGATTGATTGATTGATTGATTGATTGATAGATTGATTGATTGATTATCGTACTCCATAATGTTTCGGCAAATGACATAACACGTGCAGCGAATCTGTTCATACTCTAGAACTGTATAATGTTGTTCCCTCATTTGTTCCTGTGTAGTGAAATCGACAATTATCTGTACTAAATTTAGGCCTGGAATTCGTAATGAAAATAGACTGTAACTGTGAAGTTGGAATAAAAGTGAAGTAAAGTCTGATCAAAACAGCAGATAATATTGTAAAGGGGAAGCAATTTCAGACAAATTAAATTACAGCTCTGTAATCAAGAATGAGACCAAAAATGAAGACTTAATAAAGGTGTAATAGAAATTTACATGTGCTGTTCCACGGTTGCGGAATTTAGGATTCGCCTAAACATGGCAGCGGGCCATTCCACCTAATAAAGTAGAAGTAAAACAAAGATCAGGAATTGATACAATTAACTTACTCCACCCATAAAAGACACCAAAGGGAAAGAAATACAAACATTAAGCGACCAGACCATAATGGAAACCTAAACAAAGGAAGGCCATAAGGACAGTTACTTTCCCACAAAATGGCCATATGGCCATCCAAAATTTAAAGACATAAGTGATACACACAGTAAGTAACAAACAACAACATAAATAAATCGCCACAGAAGAGCCGCCTTGGAACGGTCAGTGGAAGATTTCCACTGGGGGGCTTAAGTTTGGAGTGGTCCATTTCCAATACAAGGGTATAAGAATTGTTTTTGATTGTGGCACATTTTACGAAAAACGCTCTTAAAGCTAACGGCGAGGATCCAAATCAATCTGCCAAAGGACGAGTATTTTTGTTTGTTTGTTTGATTGGAAGTTTAACGTCCCCGTCAACACTATTTAGGTCATTTTGGAGACGTTGCTTCAAATTTTGTAGGACTTTTACCCGGCACTGAGATGAAATGACATCTCAATCCCTGCCACCCAATGAAACCAATAGGGTTATATGCATGGGCGGTCCGACCCGCACCACTTTGCCTGGGCAGGCTTATACCTTCTAAGCGGTGTACCAGTACTCATGTGCGGTCGGGTTCAGCTCTGCGTGGAAGCATCATGCAGTCCAATCTATTTCTCCAAGCCCCGATGGGCCGGGGGCCCAAAGGACGAGTATAAAAAATGTAAATTTTATCTCGGTTAGTTAAATGTTGATGCTTTTTGTTGGCAGTCAAGAGTATTAATTCAGTTATATATTTAATTTTATACATAGTCATTGGGCACAAGGGTAAAATTTTAGCTCCCCTGGGTCAAAGGCTCCTGAGGAGATATTAGGAGGTAGGCCTCCGTCGTCCGTCCCTTCGCTCGTCCGCCCACGAAGTAAATTTCAAATGCAGCATCCTGACAGTGGGGGGAACAAACCTTTTTTAGAATTTTCCATTGGCAGGACCAATGTGGCCGCCATACCCAAATAAGAATAAAACAAAACGTAAAAATCTTTTTCTCCAGAACCACAGGGTCAAATGCCTTGATCCTTGGTATTGCACATCAGGAATTTGTATTACCATGTATGTTCAAATGAAGACCCTGGGTTGACCTTGACCTATATTACGGCAATATCAAATTTGCTACCTTAGGCTCAATACCTTCACTTCTATCTTGAAAGGGAAAAATGCATGTTTCGTGATCTATTGTGGTCTTTGACATACATGTAGGTAAAAAATGAATGTCTATGCATGTCACATGTCAAGGTCATTCTGCAAACGTATGTGATTTTCTAAATCTATTTCATACAAATCCAATACTATGAGTTTCGAAAAACAATGCAGTTTTATTGACAATAATCTTCCATCAGTGTCAATTCATTTTACAATATACCAGCATGAGGCAGCGGAAATTTAAGAACTTTGATAAGCAATGCCTTACCATGCAGCAGACATCTGATATTACCAACGTATGTGTTAAATGCAGCGCATAATAATAATCATCATCATTTGTTTGGAATCGGGTACTTTTTAGTTATTATGGTTGACTTGCTTTCTCAGTTCATGAGACCTTGCGAAACTTTGCTGAACACATATGCATGCTAGCTTGTACAATGTGGTATACGTCACCCGGTATTTACCAATCAGTGCAAATCGTCCGATTCGCCTAAATTTTTCTGGCAAAATAAGTATAGCAGGTTGTGAAAATCAGACTGTATCACTGTTTTTGATAGTGAAATACGCAAGTTCGAACAGTCTATAATAACTACATAATTGAGTGAACCAAGGTAAGACGGGTAATCTCAAGCATGCTTTCTGTAGCATATTATCGGTGCTAAAACCATACTTATTTACGCTATCCAACATACTTCAAAAGAATGTGTAGGGATTCTCACTTTGCGTAACGATTCCGGAATGGTACCGGTACAATTCTAGAATTGCACATGGGAGTGGTGTTAACACATCGAACAGGAAATTATCTCTGCGCAAAGTACGAATTATTTGGACTACGTAAGAATCACATTTCGATGAAAGAATGACTCGTCGATTTTCATCTAATTTCTTTCTTTCCATTTATTCAGTACCAGTTTTCGGAAATAAACATAATTTTTAAATAAAAATCGAAAAAAAAAAACGTGAAAGTACCACAATTTCAGGAAAATAGTAGTTATTTCAAAATAAATTACACAAATCCAAGATTATTCTTACGTCATGACCGGTTATTACATGTATGCCATGTATGTATTTTCGGGAAGGCACATATTAGCCTGCATATTAGCTTTTGTTCTTACGACATGAAAGCCGTAACAATACATGTATCTCTGTCGTGTTCTGGGCTGCCGTCTGTGGAATTCGAAACTGGGCCGCTTGGACGAAAGCCCAGTGCTCTAACCACTGAGCCAAAGAGTCGACTCCCTGACGTGGTTGTCACAGATAGGTTGCATGTATAAACTGATAAGTTATGCATAATCTACCAATGTTGATGATTGACCATTACGATGACACACCCGTGCGACATAGTGTATTTTTCCCATTTCCGATTATGAAAATCCGTGATATTTTTCTTATTTATACCGCAAGCATAGGTTATGGGTGCTCGTTAGAACCGCCTCCAAGGCGGTTCTTACGAGTACCCACAGCCTATGTCTTGGAGCAGAAATAAGAAAAATACGAGAATACCCCGTAAACCCCAGTTTCCTCTATATAAAGTGGGGTTTAAGGGGGTGTATACTTCTCGGACTTGGTCAAGTGATGAGGAGAACTTGGGATTCCGTAACATTTGTTAAATATGCATTGTGCTGTCTACATATCGGTATGAGAACACACCCATATTTAGGCAACCAGACATCACGACAATCACGTCTATATAATTCTGACCCATTGAATCCCACATTTGTACAGTAAAACTGGGGTTTACAGGTGTAAACGTTATTTTGTTCTTATTTCTGCTCTGAGATATACATTGTAGGTACTCGTTAGAACCTCATTGATGCGGCGGTTCTAACGAGTATCCACAATCCATATTTTGAGCAGAAATATTTTTTTTATTTCTGCTCTAAGATAAAGATTGCGGGTACTCGTTAGAACCGCCTCGATGAGGCGGTGCTAACGAGTACCCACAATCTATATTTTGAGCAGAAATAAGAAAAATATCGCAATTTTTCACCTTAAAATTGCGTGTTTTTCGGGGGAATAATTCTTAATGTATTTGTATAGGTGTGTTTTCCTAATGATCACTCTGTTTAAACTGAATTCATTGACTTCCGGAAATAAATAAAACGTCGTATGAGACTCGTCGTGCTTCGTCACCTAACCTGCAGAAAGCATTTTCCCGAAACCGAGACACCTTGTATGGTATCCACTCACATCGAGCGAGTCTCAGCCGATACGAGTATAAATCGACTGTAGTTATATCATTATCTGCTCTTTTGCACTGTAGTCAAAAGCCACTGACTTCGAAAGAAGCACACTACTCTCAAATACCATAAAAAGCATAATGAAACTACAATAGAACTTCGATGGCTCGAACACCGATAGCTCGTTTACCATGGCTGAGTCGAACCCGTTCTTGAGCCCCTAGGGAAATTCTTTACATAAGAAATGGTGCGAGATAATTAAAATAAGGAGATTTTCGTCTTTTATCTTGCAAATGTATGCTGTGTGTACTCATTAGAATCGCCTCGATGAGGCGATTCTAATGAGTACACACAGCATACATTTTCATTACAGAACACCGAAAATATGTCCAAAAGTATCTCGTTATGCCTCCTGGAAGTAATCTCGGTGGCTCGAACATCCCCTGTCTCGAACAAATTTTCATGGTCCCAAAGGGGTTCGAGCCATCGAAGTTCGACTGTATCATGAAGGCCATTCCACACACTTGAACATATACAGCCACAGAGCCTGCTGGTTTCTTACTCTGCCAGTGTTACTACACAGGTTCCAACCGTGGAGGATCAGCCTACTACGTACGACCCAATCTGTTAAATGCAGTAGCTAGACGACACTTCATCGTCTTGAACCCGTTGCAATTTGTCCTTACTGAGCTCAGTCTAAACTGAACCACCAGCCCCGGCCTTATTTTACACATAATTGACACCATTCAGACTACGGTTTGGGAAATCAGTGCTTATCAACTGATTTATCATGAGACTTTGTTGACAGGCGGAGGTTCTAGAACATTATGAACAGGTTCATGAAGCCACATTACCTGAGCTGATATTTGAAACCCTAGTGTCATCCAAGTATCGGTCTCAGACCACAGGGTGAACGATCAACCAGATTTTACACTTACTAATAACTAGTTTTTAATGTAAGATTCTATCTGCCATTCTATGCGGGCACACGAGTTTTCAAGATGTTTCTGGTTTTCACCACCATAGCAATGTGTGTCCGCAGAAAATGTAGTCCGGCGTATATTCAGTTTTACTATGAACAAATTATTTGTCTAAATCGCGACGGAAGTAAGGGCGAGGACTGTGGCCACGTAAAATCTATTTAAGCCCCCAGGGAAATTCGTTTAACTGACCGTTCCATGGCGGTTCTTCTGTCGCGGTCTATTTTTTGTTATGGTTTGTCTTTGAGTGTTTGTATCGCTTATGTTATTTTATTTTGGATAGCCAATTGGCCATTTTGTGGTAAAGTAACTGTCCTTTTGGCTTTCCGCTATTGATTTTTCCATTACGGTCTGTTGTTTCATGTTTGTGTTTCCTTCCCTTTGGTGTCTCTGAGGAGCTGTTGGTTAATTATATCGATTCCTGATCATTGCCTTCACTTCTATTAAGCGCAGTTTCATTTTAATGATACGTTCGAACATTTTCTCGCTTATGGTTGTAGCAGGTATTGGTTTAATTGAAAAAAAAATCATGAATGATCAGACGACACACGCTATTGGGATAACAAAAACTGGGTTTTCTACGAAGTGTCAGCTGAGCAAGCGTGTTATCCTTAAAAGGTCAAACAAAGTTTAAAAGCAGACGACTTTCTGGGTTTTCCTTATATTTCAGAGAAGATCGGACTCAGCATTACATAGGAATCAGCTCTACTAAATGAACCGCATGCAATGTGTAGTTACGTTTTCTGTGACGAAATATAAGAAAAGGAATGAGAATCGCATTTATTTTAGTAAAAAAGAATACGCAGGTTAAGCTTTAATAAGCCCTTTCACCCCAGAGTTTTTAAAGTACACCGACCATCTCTGAATCTACTACATGTAAATATAGCCTAATAGGATGGATATTCAATAACCGTCAACAGGTTGGCAAGTCATGCAGACCCGGATGAGATAGTTCAGACATAGCCTGTTGGTTGTAACGAGCACTCACAGCCTATGTTCGGGACAATAACAAGAAAAATATCACATTTGTTACATCAGCAAAATAACTGACTTTTTATATCTATGAAAGAATGCTGAATATGTTACACGGTGTGTGATCGCTCCATCTATTTTTGGAACCAAGCACGCATTATAGCTGACTCTCCACTTAGCCTTTACTGCGACATTTACATACACCTTGGAAGAGACATTAAGTTAACGCACCCGTATCACGAAAACACGCCGCTCTTGAATCCCACTTTTATATAGTAAAACCGGGGTTTGCAGGGGTATACCTTATTTTTCTTATTTCTGCTCTAAAATTTAGAATGTGGGCACTCGTTAGAACCGCCTCATCGAGGCGGTTCTAACGTGTACACGCAATCTTTATTTTGAGCAGAAATAAGAAAAATATCACAATTATTTCCTCCTTTTTTTCATTTTTACGCGGTAAAATTTACAGTGTATTTGTACAGGCGTGTTTTCGTAATGTTGTTCTAAAATGGCGTTTTCCAGCATTTTTCAGCTGAAAATAATCGACAGTTTTGCTTCAGGCCTCACATTTTTCAGGCATGTGCAGGATTTCAGGCTTTTACAGCTTGATTTTTTCTTGATTTCAGGCTTTTAGATTGTGATCCCCTCCCCCCCCCCCCCCTATATTCTGTTTAAAATGAATATTTAACCTTAATATATTTAGCCACATACTTTTCTGACAATCAGCCAATCAAATTACTAATGATATAATGTTTTCGTTAATTCACAAACTGAATAACAAACTGTGTAGATCCTGATCAGATGGCTTCTTCAGAAGCCATCTGATCTGGATCTACACTGTTTGCAAAGGTAATGGTCATCGCGTTTGGCACAATAAGGGTTATGGATGCAAAATCGGACCTTTCAGGCATGGAAAAGCTTGGTCAGTATGAGGCCTGTTGCTTATGTCTTGCTCAAGTGATGATTGTTAGTGCTCTATAGAACGGCCTCAACCCCACAATCTATGTCCTGAGCAGAACAAAAATAGTGTATACGGCACAAAAACCAGTTTTCTCTACATGCAGTGGGCAGCCGGATTTGAAGGAGAATTCATTACAAAGACTTGTCAACGTGATGCCGATAGAACGTTACTCGCTTGTATTTTTTTTTTTTTTTTTTTTGGGGGGGGGGGGTGTTGTTTAGTTTTTTTTTTTTTTTTTTTTTTTTTTTGTTGTTGTAAGTTGGTTCTTTTGTGAGTTCCGTTTTTTGTTACTTTAGAATAAAGTAAAGTTTAGAATACTTTAGTTACATGTACTTTTGAAAACAACGACAGATATAGCCTTCAACATATTACTATCAACAAGACCTTGTTATGTTTCCTGGGAATGCCAAAATAAGTTTGTTTCGTAATTCAACAACAACGCGAAATAATCTCATTATCTTGTATTAACATCATGGCTTCTTAACGATGTGATTAACAATCTGTTCATTTTTTTTTTTTTTTGTTTGTTTGATTCAAAATTGGATACAGTTCATGAAACTGGACTGAAAATATCAATATCAAAAAATACCCTTGTGTATATAATTAGGCTTTCTTCATGACTTCACATCATGTTAACAAGTCCAAGTAATGAGCACCCCTCCAAACCTTACTCAGTTAATTAAAGAAAATTCTTCTGATACCGAGGCCCGTTTTGGATTTACATCTGTCTAATTGTAGACGGGTTTGTTATATGCAAAATTTATGATAAATGCGACGATTTTGATTTTGAGATTGTAAACTTTCCTATACGTATTTCGATGGTTTGAGCAGTCAAATCTCTTCTGCAACAAGGTCATTTAATGGTGACTTAGTATATAAATTCAGAAAAATATATACTTGCAATGGTTTCAGTAACCAGTTTCGTGAACTCACTCTTCATTACGCATACACGCCTATACAAATACATTGCCACCTTTATCGCTGAAAAAAAAATTGAAAATTTTATGATGAAAAATTGTGATATTTTTCTTATTGCTGCTCCAAATATAGATTGTTGGCACTCGTTAGGACCGCCTCATCGAGGCGGTTCTAATGAGTACCCACAATCTATATTTTAGAGCAGAAATAAGAAAAATAAGGTATACCCCGGAAACCCCAGTTTTACTTATAAAAGTAGGGTTCAAGGGGGTCAAAATTATATTGGCGTGTTTTCGTGATGTGACATAAAAAGATTGGCTTCAACATAAATATTGTACGGCGTAGTTAACCTAGTCACGGTTGATAACCGTGCTTTCCTCTTTAATTGCAAGCCGGTGGGTCAGACTTCAGATTCTATCACGGTTCCAGCGTGAAGGCTTACTTATCTAATGTTGGTTGGTACCTGATGCTCTGTCTCTGGTTGGGCCCATCGGAGTCTAATTTGCTCCAGCATTTCAGAGGTTTGTTGCTGTTGAGTCCTCGCCGTTCTTTCATCCCTGTGGTTGTTTGATCTTTTGTGTTCTAGGAGACGTTGCACTGATGAGTTTGGAAGCCTTCATGCGGACTGAACAAATTATTTGTCTAAATCGGGCGAGGATAGCGGCCGCGTAAAAATCTATTTAAGCCCCGAGTGAAATTCTTTTCACTGATGGTCCAAGGCGGTTCTTATGTCGCGGTTTGTTTTTGCTATGGTTTGTTTTAGTATGCGTATCCCTTATATCTTTTTGTTTTGGATAGCCATGCAGTTGGGCATTTTGTGTAACTCCTTTTGGCTTTCCTCTATTGATGTTTCCATTAGGGTCTAGCCATTTAATGTTTGTGTTTCTTTTCTTTTGGTGTCTCTGATGGGAGGTGTGGGTAAAGCAGATGTGTGAACAGAAACATATTGAGAACATTGTAAGACAAATAGATGTAATAGTTTGCTCTTAAATAACAATGTCAAATTATTAAGTTGTCTCAGTTATTCTACATTACATCCAGTGGCTCCGCTTAGCTTTTTACGAATCTTGCAAGTTTGCATTACTGTCTTAAATTAATATGTACATGTACTAAGTTACATTATATAGTTCGAACAATTTGACATGAGACTGACCTTTATGCAAGGAATAAATTAGTCAATGCTATCGCCTAATACGTTGGCTTTCGTAAACTTCTCGTAAATTTTCGGCATCTCGTGAAGTGCGACCCATTTACTGAGCCCTATGTATTGCATAACAATATCGCGCTCTTCGGAATGCGGCGAAGATAAATACATGCATTCAGTCGGATGTGAAATTATGTTAATAGAGTTCACCAGTCTCAGGTCAATTTGTTCGAACTATACAAACTGGACGTAACCAAATATGTTCTTGAAAGGGTTATCCTTTGGAAGCAAGGAATTCACCACAGAACTTGAAAATACGGACTCTACATGTTTTCTGGGCCAGACTAGCTAGTTTCGGCAATTTAGGCCTGATCAGCGGCCCTCAAATATTTTCAAAATTCCACAATTGAATCAATGATTCAAAGGACAAGAAAATATAAACTACACTATGGTGTAGGGCTGGGAGACTTTTTACGGCAGCCACACATTCCCAGACAACAGTTGTTGTGACGCTAAATATGTTATAGAAAGGGTTATCCTTTGGAAGCAAGGAATACACCACAGAACTTGAAAATACGGAGTGTACATGTTTTCTGGGCCAGACTAACTAGTTTTGGCCATTTAGGCCTCATCAGTGATTCTCAAATATTTTCACAACAGAATCAACGTTCTGCTCCATTCTGATCAGGACTAAGTATTTTTCACCCTAGTATGAATAGGTCAATATAGGTTAAAAATAACAAAACATAAATATGCAACACAATAGTTAGTCTACTAATATTATTCATAACTAATGTTGGACCATTTATCATATTAATATATACTCATAGAACAATTATCTAAATCCTACAGTGAAAGTCGACTTGACATCATATTAACACGCCCCTGTAATGAAAACCCCTGTAAAACCCGGATATAAACAACACTGAGGTTTACAGGAATATACATTATTTTCTTTTTCTGATCCAAGACAAAGATTATGGGCACTCGATAATGAGGCGATTCTATCATGTACCCTCAACCTATCATTAGTGTTTTGAGTGTAAACCAGAAAAATATAAAAAAAAATAAATCATCATAAAAGATAATTGATTTGGGGATATGAAAGTATCCACAATGTCACACGGGTGTGTTACATGGTAATGATTTTGATTTTCGCATTTCATCAACATCGATAAAAGCGGAGGCGACACAATTACTAAAGTTTGTTGTATTTTTTCCTTTCTTACTAATAAAAGTCGTTCATTATGACCTTTTGTATACAGTCGGACATCATCAATAACGCGAAAACTTCTGGGACCATGAAGCATTGTTTTTGACAGTGGTTTGATAGCGTCAAGCAAGGAATTATACTTGGATATATACACGTTTTGGATATCATCTCGATCTTCTATAAAACAAAGGTATGCTAAAACAACCGCTTGGATATGGCATTTCTAATTTCTCACAACATACAGTAGAACTTTAGTGGCTCGAACTCCGATCGCTCGTTTACCATGGATGGGTCGAACACGTCCTTGAGTCCGCAGGGATATTCTCCAAATACGATATTGGGATAATGTATGGAGATTCTCATCTTTTATCTTTCAAATGTATGTTGCGTGTACTCATTAGAACCGCCTCGATGAGACGATTCTAATGAGTACACACAACATACATTTATTATATAGATTACCGAAAAGATGTACCACAATTATCCCCATTATTTTTTGTTTGATTTGAGTTTAAACGTCCCCGTCAACACTGTACATGTATAGGTCATTTTGGAGACGTTGCTTCCAATTTTGTGGGACTTTTACCCGACATTGAGATGAAATGACATCTCAAACCCTGCCGCCCAGGTAAACCAATAGGGTTTATATGGATGGACAGTCCGACTCGCACCATTTTGCATGGACAGGCTAATTATCTCCATTATGCCTCCTGGTATGGTACTAAAATGAACCCTCCGTTGCTCAAACAACACCTGTCTCGTGCCAATTTTCATGTTCCCATTACGAAATATACAAATACATTGTAATCTCTATACCACCGAAAAAGCGAAAATTTGAACATGAAATATTGTTATATTTTCTTATTTCTGCTCAAAATATAGATTGTGGGTACTCGTTAGAACCGCCCCAACGAATACCCACAATCTATATTTTAGAGTAGGAATAAGAAAAGTAAGGTTTACATGTACCCCTGTAAACCCCCAGTTTACTATATTAAAGTGGGGTTCATGGGGGTCATATGTATATTGGCGTGTTTTGGTGATGCCAATGTGGTTTGAGCCATAGACGTTCGACTATACATTCCTTTCAGAGGTAAAATAATTTTTTCTGTTTTTTTTTTTTTTTTGTTGTTTTTTGTTGTTTTTTTATGTATTGTAGTTAAACGACCTGGTCATCTCTACTTTAGGTCAAGTTTTCCTATCCATACTTTTCCTTGGAGGATTATACGTAAGCAGTTAACCGGTACAGTGCACATTCTTTCGTCAGAAACTGACAAATTCCCTTCTTGAATCAGCGGAAGGGAGAGAATGACCATAGAAAAGATTTTATGAACAATCTCCACGAAAGAATGTTGCCTGCCATGGCAGGTATTGAACCAGCGTCCTCCTGATCACCAGTCAGACGCGCATCCGATTGAGCTACCGAAGACGACAAAATAAGGAATGCATATCTCCTTTTTTTTCCTGCGCAATTATTTTCTGGTGCTAATGTACATGTAATGATATCTTAGGGTTAAAAAAGGGTTATCCTTTGGCAGCAAGGAATACGCCACAAAACTGACACGTATGAAGCGTACAAGTCTTCTGTGCCAGACTAGATACTTTCGGCCAATCAGTGACCCCCAAATATTTTCCAAATTCTACAGTCATAGCAACAGATAAGTATTTTGTGATAATTGAAGGTTTTTTTTTTATTTCTCCATATAAATCTTTGTTATGGATACTTAGGCGGCAAGGCGGTTCTATTGAATACCCACAGCATAGGTTTTTATGGAGAGTTGACAAAACTATCCTTCTATTATCACAAAATACTTACCTTATATGTTGCTATGACAATCAATGAAGTTCGAATAAGTCATGGTATATGTATATAGTTCATCACTGTTCAAGTCAATAAACTTTCACAGTATTTATGCTTTACAAAATATGTTCACACCAAAGGTCTTTGTCAAGACGGAACGTGTCCGTAGATCCCCGCCTCTCCCCATACTTCACTTAAGTGATAGTGTCATTTACATTTTATTTCCTCGATGAGGGTGGAATTTACAAGGATATCTACTGTGTTCCTTGTTTCTGCTGAAATAACATAGCCCTCGGTGAGGCCGTTTTGACGAGCTACCACAAACAATGCGTAACGCTAATGAGGCGAGTCTAACGAATACCCACAATCTATGTTTGAAGCAGAAATAAGAAGATTACAAAATCTGCTTCAGAATAAAATTTGATTTTCGCGTAATTAACCCTTGTCCTGCTGAATAAATTAATTGTGCCGCACCCATTTCTGACTATCAACCGATCAAATTGTTTGATGCTATCTATTCATGAAAATTCGCAAACTGAATTACGTATTTATACTGGAAACATAGGTCTTGGGTGCTCGATAGAACCGCTTCATTTTTTAATGAGTACCCACAACCTATGTCTTGGAGCAAAAATAAGAAAACTAGTGTATACCACGTTAACACCAGTTTTCTCTATATAAAGTGGGGTTTATGGTGTGTACATGTCACGGACTTGTTCACGTGATGTGGTTGCAAACCCAAGAGACAGATTTTGTTGTGGCGAGGTTTATATGACTCATGTAAAAGGTATAATTAAAACGATTTATGACTGTTACAACTCGTCTCTCTCTCTCTCTCTCTCTCTCTCTCTCTCTCTCTCTCTCTCTCTCTCTCTTTCTCTCTCTCTCTCTCTCTCTCTCTCTCTCTCTCTCTCTCTCTCTCTCTCTCTCATCTATAAAACTGACCCAGTATTGCATCTGGGCCTTGATATTCAACGTATCATGTTAACAAGTCCCAGGCAAATCAAGCTTTTCATCACGTGAACAAGTCAGTGAAATGAATACCCCCTTAAACCCAATTTTATATATAGAAAACTGAGGTTTACGGGGTATTCATTATATTTCTCCTACCAGTGTGTATATGAAAATCTTGTTATGAGCTATGGCACAGGGTGGTGGTGCTTTTTATTCATAAAAATAAGCAGGATCAGAAGTTAGTTTGGAGGGTGGCAAAACGTTTTGCAAACAGTGTGGGTCCGGATCAGGTTCCACATTTTACGACATCTGTCCTGGGCCGGCACTGTTAGCCAAATGCCTATTATAGGGTTTCCGGTACAAATTAGAATAAAATGTATTGCCATATAGAGCCGGTAAGGTTGGCATTTGTTGTTTTTGTTGCAGTGGGATTGGACTGTTTTTTTGGACCAGGTTGATCTGTGGCTACACTGTGATAACACACCAGTGTGACATTGCTTATTCTTTGAGATTTGAGAAATGGCTGAGTTTCTTTACCATGTTTATGGTGGATATATGTGAAAACCATGATAAGCCATGGCATGGGGTGGTGGTTCTCTTCATTTTAGCTATTTGTGGAGACCTAGGTTGCGGGTTTTCATTTGGACCGCCTCGCTGAGGTGGTTCAGATGAGTACCCGCAGCATGGGCCGGTAAGCAGTGATTGGGGGGACTAACCTCCAGTTATCACGGATACAGTGGCCGTATCTGTTGTAATGGGAACATTATACGTCAAACTCATCAGAGATTTGAAATATTTGCATTTTAAATTTTGAATGAGTGAGTGAGTGTTTTGGTTTTACGTCTCACCGGCGGCTGAGGTCGTGCAGGGGCGAGGCCGTGGTTTGAAGACCCGTCCGGAAGTCTTGGGGGGCCCGTGATCGATCCTGCGATCCCTGGTTTGCAAGGCGAGTGGCGCGGCCACTGCACTACCGAGGCTTCCTTTTAAATTTTGAAGTATAGACATGTCGGCCCCTATCCTGCTGCATCGGATGGTTGAGATTTTCCCAATGCTGAGTATTTACATAATTTGGTTGTCTGTTACAATTTATTGTTTGGTTCGTTATGTTGACTTAACTAAAATGTGGATCCTGATCAGATGGCTTCCGAGATGAAGCTCTCGGAGGCCGTCGGATCTGGATCTACAATATTTGTTGGGATGGGGTTTTCGCGTGCAGCACGATGGGGGTATGGATGTCTAAGAATTTACTGAATAGATTTGTAGGCGGCCAGGGAAATTTGTTGGTTTGCTGTCTGACTCATTAATAAATGTACACGTAACTCAGTAACTATCTTTCATATGGGGATCGATCCTGATTTGCAGTTTTCAACTGTGTTGAACTTTGCCATGTGTGTTTTGGGCAGACGGGTCTGAGCAAGCAATTAGACCCAGATGGGGTGCCGCAGAATCCGGCATCTCATTCGGGTCTGCACTGTTTGCCACTCATTTAGCTACTACAAGCACAACTTTGGGTTGTTAATTGTACTTATTGAACTATTAATTACAAGCAAATCAGCAATGATAATTAGTTTTGTGAAATTTATACGAATAATCGTCCAGCCATATCGTAGACTGTGTAAACATTTTAGGTTTGGTCCTAATTTGGTCTTATGTACAGAAAATATGTTTAGTTTTGCCCGAGTTTAGACATTGACCTTCAGTTGGTTTTATATACTGAAAGAGTTGCAGAGAGACTCCCCAGTTTTGCCTAGGCATTTCATTTTAGCTGTGTAATGGATGGCACATTCAGAAGTAAGTCTATGTACCACAAAATTTCCCATTTATGATGAAGTGAATTTTGATATTTATTATATTATCATCATGAAACCATAGCAGCAGATTGGGTGGATGTTTTGTGATGGTTTATGCCTGTTTTCTATGAAGATCTAGGTGTTGGTATTCATTGGAATGGCCTCGGTAGGGCGGTTCGGGTGAGTACCCGCAGCATGGATTTATATGCAGAAGTGGGGGAACTATTCTGCAGTTATCGCGGATTGCGGTTGCCCGCAGCTGCATTTATTGCAGTGGGACCATATTTGTCAAACTCCTCCATTAGAGTTTTGAAATATTCACATTTGACCCTTTTTGTACCAATTGGAGTTTTCCTCCATGTATATAGCAGGAGTTCACTTCAAAAGTTAGAGATGTCAAGGTGTGTTTTCTTCAGGGTCTATTTGGAAACTGGCTGAGCATTTTGCGGACGGTGTAGGTCCTGATCGGATGCCGCGTTCTGCGGCGTTTGATTTTGGGCCTGTACTGTTTACCGGATGCCCATTTGGGGTTTTCTGGTGCAAAATGGGTTAAATGAAATTTTGGTGTATGGACATGCTGGCCCCTATCCTGCTACATCAGTTGGTGAGACACCCATTGCTGAGTTTCAGCCTTTCCGGATGTCTGATACAATTTACTTCTCTGGTTCGTTGTGGTGGCATAACTGACAGTGTGGACCCTGATCGGATGGCTTCTGAGAAGCCCTTAGAGACCATCTGGTCTGGAGCTACACTGTGTGTAGAGGCGGGGTTTTAATGTCCAGCACGATGGGGGTATGTATGTTTATGAGGTGACTGAATATTTTTGAAAGCCAGCTAGGAGAATCTGTGAGTTTGCCGTCTAATTTACCAATAAATTTGACTTGGTAACTTATATATCTTTTAGACCTTATTTGGAATGGGGTTTGCCTTGTACAATTTAGAGCCACTTTTTGTTTTAAAGACGGCTGACTCACACATTCTTTATAAGGCCTAACAAAATTAATTAAGTTCAAGTAGCTGAATTAAAAATTATTAGATTTGCTCGGGTTATGAACAGCATTAGTTAAGCCTTTGCCTGCCGTTGATAAATGTTACGCTTGAAATGGGCGATATTGTTTTTGAAAAGGCAGTAAAAACTATCCACAAAAATTCACAGTTATAGAGGATCTTGCATGAGTGTCCATGTATTGTTGAATTTATTAAGCGAGTTGAGGAAAAGGGGTAGAATGCGAGGCTGTGCCGAGCATTTTATCGCTTTTCCTCAACGAGTTTGATAAATTCAATAATGCATGAGCACGAATGCAAGATTCTATTTATCATTTGACATTTAAAACGTTTTTTTTTTTTTTTTTTTTCACGATTGTTTACAAAAATGTCAGTGTTCCGCCATTGGTAAGCGCGACGTCGTTAAGGACGTCGTACATGCAACGTTACGGGACGTATCTAGCTAATTTGCATATTTAGTCCACTAGTGGATTATTGAAAATATTACATGGCGTTGTTGCACTCTCAGACGCGACGTCGTGTGATAAATTGTCATAAAAATGTATAAAAGAATCAATACGATATGCTGGGAGGACTTTAGCTAAATTTTAACCCTTTCTGTACCGGATGGAATTTTCCTCCCTGTATTTTAGCAGGAGTAACGGGCCTCCGTGGCCTAGTGGTTAAGGGCGCTAACTCTTGATTATTAGGTATCTCACCGCTGTGGTCCGAGCTTCACTCGGGTCACATGTGAGACGCCAAGTTTTGCAACGGAAGGTCAGGTGGTTTTTCTGCGGGTACTCCAGTTCTCGCACACCTCTGATTAACGACCGGCTCGGCATGAGTGAAATAGTCTTGAAAGGGCCGTAATACCCCCCCAAAAAAAAAAAAAAAATATATATATATATATATATATATATATATATATATATATATATATATATATATATATATATATATATATATATATATATACAGGAGTTCAATTCGAGATTAAGGAGTGTTAGGTAGTATCTCCTTGGAACAATGCTTCCGTATGAGAGCACTGATTCTTAACCATTAGACAGGGAGGAGAATTTTCCCCTTTTCAGAGGGTTTTTCCGTTTGACTGGAAATTGCTGAATTAAAAACTATTGGATTTGCTCTGGTTAGGAACAGCATCACTAAAACCATGTGTGAAACGGCAAGTCCTGCAACAAAGGGTCTGGTAGACTTTCTTTGGATACTGAGATTTTTGTCTGCATTAGATAAGTGTGAAGCATGGGATGTCGGGTGTTGTTTTCCTGAAAATTTGTTCGGAGAATGACTGGATTTTTGCAGGCACTGTTGGTACTGTTAAGATGCCGCGTCCTGGTATGGGCCTGCACTGTTTGCCGGGATACCCGTTTTGGGGTTTCTGGTGCAAAATGGGTTAAAGGTGATAGTTTTATACCCAGATAATAGCTTATAAATAGATTACACCACAATCTCGCCGTGACACTGTTTGTGTGGCGCGTTTTTAGATATAGTATGGTATAAAGGATGGAACCTTAGGATTTGTGGTTTTTATGTGGAAGTGGCCATAGGCAGTATAGATAATTGTAGTTTTTCTATATAAGCTGCGCATGTTTAACTGAATGTGACACAGTTATATATCTAACAAGGTCGATGCCCTGGACACTTTTTTTGCCTTAGACATTCATAATAGTGATATAGAGTTTGAGATGTACAGTAGAACTTTGATGGCTCGAACACCGATGGCCCGTTTACCATGGCTGGGTCGAACTCATACTTGAGCCCCTAGGAAAATCCTCAAGATAAGAAGTGGTGGGGGATGATTGGGGGATTTTGGTCTTTTGTCTTGTGGATGTGTGCTGTGTGTACTCATTAGAGTCGCCTCGGTGAGGCGATTCTAATGAGTACACACAGCAAACATTTTCATTATACAACATCGGAAGATGTTCAAAAGTATCTTGTTATGCCTCTGGGCAGTGGCCTAGAGTGGCTCGATCTACCGCTGTCTCGAATAAATTTTCATGGTCCCAAAGGGGTTCGAGCCATCGAGGTTCGACTGTATATAGAATATTAACATATGACTTCAAAAACCTCCACATAAGAAATAGTGTGGGATAGTTGTTTTGTACCCGCTTTTTCGACGAAAAATCGGGTATAATATTTTCGTACCACAGTTCACTCTGGCGTCTGTCCATCCGCCAGTCCATCCGTCCGTCACGTTTCTTGTGATTGGAACTCCTCTGCAACCACTGAAGTTACACTTTTGAAACTTTGTATGTGGATGGTGCAAGGAGTGTGAATGGCGGTGGGCAACTTTTTTGTGACCTTGACCTCAACATGACCCCAAGGTCAAAGGTCAAAATTATGATTTGCCATATCTCCTAAACAATTGGAGTTACACTTTTGGTTAACTCAAAATAAAATGAAATGAATATCACTGCAGAGGTACCATTAATAGCATACCGGAAAATGATCACCTTTTTGGTAGGTAGTTTTTTTAATATTCTTTTGGATATGGATTCATAGAGACAGTTCGATTTGACATCTGAATCGTTAAGGATTTACTCACAGAACTGTCAAGGACTATCTGAAGTAACAAAACGGCGAGATTTGTTTCATTATGTTAAATCTAAAAAATACAACATTATTTGCTTACAAGATGTTCATGTAAAGTCGCAGTTAGAGCCTTTTATTAAAGCCGAATGGGGTTATGATGCCTACTTTAGTTCATATACAACTAATAGTAGAGGGGTTATGATACTTATAAATAACAACTTTGAGCAAAAAGTTGATAAAGTAATGGCAGACAAAAATGGAAATTATATTATTATGGATATAAACATACAAGGAAAAAAGTTAACTTTAGTTAATCTCTATGGCCCAAATCAAGATAACCCTAATTTTTATACCACTTTGTTGCAAAAAATTGCTCAATTTGAAAATGATCAATTAATTTTATGCGGTGATTGGAATTTTATCTTGGATCCAGAAATGGATTGTGAAAACTATTTGCATGTCAATAATCCAAATGCAAGAAGGGTAATTTTAAACTATATTGAAGAAGAAAATCTTATAGACGTGTGGCGGGTGATGAATGAAAATTGCAAGAAATATACTTGGCGGAGGTTAAATCCTACACGTAAACAGGCCCGCTTAGATTTCTTTCTGGTCAGTGAAAATCTATCACAATTTGTGGTTGACACTGATATTCTCTCGGGTTATAGAACTGATCATAGCAGTATTTTGCTAAATTTGAAATTAACAAATAATGAGAGAGGAAAAGGTTATTGGAAATTCAATAACTCTTTACTCAAAGATCCGGATTATATACAGAAAGTAAAAGAAACAATAGAAGAGGTAAAACAGACATACAGTTTAAATCAAAACAACATAAATGATATTGAAAACATTGAATTTAATATAAATGACCAGTTATTTTTAGAAACTTTATTAATGATGATAAGAGGTATAACTATTAAATATTCCTCTGAAAAAAAGAGAAAAACTTCTGAAGCTGAATTAAAACTGGAAAACGATATTAAAGTATTAGAAAACGAAATAAATGCTAACTTTAATAATATCTCTGAAGAAAAAATACATGACTTAATAACAAAAAAAGAAGAATTATTAAATATAAGAAAAGATAAAATAGATGGGGTAATGTTACGATCAAGGTGCCGATACCAAGACTTGGGAGAAAAGCCTACTAATTATTTCTTTAATCTTGAGAATAGAAACTTTACCAGTAAAGTAATTAACAAATTAATTGAGGAAGGGGTAGAGTACACAGATACTAATGATATTTTAAACTGTCAGAAACAATTCTATTGTAATTTATATAATGAAAATGAACAGTTAAATGACGAAGATATTGAAAATATTCTGGGAGAAAACGACAATAAACTTTCTGACCTTGATTCAGATCAACTTGAAGGCGAAATTACTTTCAGTGAACTAGGTGAAACTCTGAAAACTATGAAGAATGGGAAAAGTCCCGGTCAAGATGAATTTACTGTTGAATTTTTTAAATTTTTTTGGATAGATTTAGGCTATTTTGTTTTAAGATCTCTTAATTATGGTTATAGATGTGGAAATCTATCTATAACTCAAAAACAAGGTGTCATAACCTGTATTCCAAAACCAAATAAATGTAGACAAACCCTTAAAAACTGGCGCCCTATTTCATTGCTTAATGTAATCTATAAAATGGCTTCTGCGGTTATAGCAAATAGAATAAAAAATGTTTTAAATAAACTTATTCATGAAGACCAAAAGGGATTTTTATCAGGTAGATATATAGGCGAAAATATAAGAATGATTTACGATGTTTTATTTGAAACACAAAAACAAAATCTCCCAGGTCTGATATTATCGATTGACTTTGAAAAAGCATTTGATACAGTTTCTTGGAAATTTATTGATAAAACTTTAAAGTACTATAATTTTGGACCCTCAATCAGAAAATGGGTAAGAATTTTTCAAAAAGGTTCTGAATCCTGTATCATACAGAATGGCTTTATGTCTGAAAGTTTTAGTCTGAACAGAGGATGTAGACAAGGGGACCCAATATCTCCATACCTATTTGTTTTGGCTGCTGAAATATTGGGTCAGATGATAAGGAATAATCAAGAAATACGAGGCATCAATATTGATAACAAGGTTTTTAAACTAAGCCAATATGCCGATGATACTCAGATTTTCCTGGACGGTTCAGAAAGGTCTTTAAGGGAGACGTTAAATGTTTTAAATCAGTTTTATTTTTTGTCAGGACTTAAGATCAATGTTGAAAAAACACGTGCTATTTGGATTGGAGTGTTGAGTAATTCGGTTACACGCCAATGTCGTGAATTCAATCTCGACTGGAATCAAGGCCCGTTTAAAGTACTTGGCGTTAATTTTTCAACTAATGTTAATGATGTTTGGGACTTGAATTACCACGAAGTTCTGAATAAAGCTGAAAATATTTGTAAACAATGGGCAAAAAGAAGGTTGACATTAATAGGTCGTATAACAATTATAAAATCTCTAGCCTTGGCTAAATTCACTCATTTATTTTTAGCACTTCCCAATCCTCCAGACGATCTCATCAAGCAGATAAACCGAATTTTTTTTAAATTTTTATGGAATAATGGGCCAGACAGAATTAAACGTGATATAATAGTTAAGAACTATAGAGAAGGTGGACTTCGAATGATTAACATCTCGTACTTTATAAAAGCATTGAAAATTTCATGGATACGTAGAATTATACAAAATACAGAAAATAATGCTTGGTATACATTATCTAATATAAATTTTATGTTGTTACTAAGTTCTGGTCATGGATATGCTATCCAAACTCATAGGGATATTGATAACCCGTTCTGGAAAGATTTACTTCTAAGTTGGTGTACTTATTGTAATAAACTTAAAATAGAAAATATTAAAGAGATTTTGGATACCCCAATTTGGTCTAACAGTAAATTGACACATGGTCTGATGTTCTATAATAATTATTGGTTCAATAAAGGTGTTCGACTTATGTCAGATTTAGTAGATCATAATGGTGATATCTATAGTTTTGAAAGATTCAAAGCTGTTTATGGGGTAAGGGGGACCTTTTTAGATTACCAAGCATTAATAGCTAAAATCCCTAATCAGTGGAAAAATACGATTAATGAAAATAAACCGTTTTGCATTATGAATGCTTATAATACAACATGCAGTATATATACACGAAACTTAATAAAAGACAAGAAAGGTTGCAGGAGGTTTTATGACATAATGGTTGGGACTAAAGAAATTATCTTTTCAAATAAATGGGAACGAGAATTAGGAAATATCTCAGCGGATGATTTAATGTGTTATAACTTAGTGGTCAAAGATCTCAAAGAAGCGACGCTAAAAGATTTCCAGTTTAAACTTACAAATAAAATTTTAGTTACTAAATCCTTTTTACACAGAATAAAGAAAATAGATGAAAATCAATGTTCATACTGTGCGAATCAGGCGGAAACTATCCTGCATCTATTTACAGAATGTGAAAAAGTGAATAGATTTTGGCAGCTTTTGAGGGTATGGATACTTGCGCGCACAAATCTGAACCTCGATTTAAGTAGTAAAGCTATCATTTTCTCAAACCAAAATAAAAATAAACTACTGTCATTAATTTCGGTTTTAGCAAAGCAATACATTTACAAAAATAAATTTGTAAACGACGAACTCAACCTGGATGTATTCATTTCGCACCTTAAAAGGAAATTTCAGTGTGAAAAATATATAGGTTTTATAAATAATAATATCGGTAACTTTTTCTCTATATGGGGCCCATTATACAACTATTTTTCAGTGGAAGCATGACTGTCTTGATGAGTTCTTCAATAGTACTGAGGAGCAAGATTGAAGATAACTCTGTTTAGTGAATGGTGAATTGGCAAATATTTTATATATCTGGACATTTTATAAACAAAGTGAGCCAAACACCTGGAAGTTTATCTACTAGCTTGTTTTTTTTTACGCAAAGAGAAGCTGGGGGAGGTAGGCAGGAGAAATGGTGACGGGAACCGGGTCCAATAATGCTTGTAGTAAAAGTTAATAGCTTGAAGGGAAGATATATGGATGTTTTATTATTATTATTATTATTATTATTATTATTATTATTATTATTATTATTATTATTATATTTTTTTTTTAGTATTTCTGTAGAAAATTTGAAACCCTCACATGATTATAATACCATGTATATGATGTGAGCTACACAGTACAATAAAACTAGAGCTGGAATATGAGCTTATTTCGTAGGCATGCCTATATAAATATAATAAAAATGTTACCCCCGAAAAAACACATATAGATGAAAAGCTTAATTTCATTAGTGTTACGGCTTGGGGTGTAGATTATCGGCACTCGTCTGTACCACCTCGTTTGAATAATAATATATACCCTTGTAAATCTCTGCTTACTCTATAATGGTGGGTGTTTCAAGGGACAATATTTATATAGACATGTTTCGTGATATGCTTGAATAGCTGACTGAACAGATAAGGAGATGTGGGGCGGAGTGGTTGTTTGTGGGTGCACCGTCTTGATACCCTGTAGGCTGACATCTGGTACAATTTAAATGGAAGATTTATTGATATTGATACCTTTTTATAAAACTGTACGGTACCGCTTATAAGAAATAGCTATGTATGTCTGGAAGTGCAAGCTTCCAACACCTACTCCGTTACATATTTCTTGCTGTTATTTTTATAGCTATTATATTAGTATTATCAGCAGTAGTAGTGATAGTAATAGTTGAAAAAAAAAGATTACTGATAATATTTAGAAAATGGTGAAAGCTAATGCTTGTATGCTCATAATCATAGGTTGTATTGATACGTCCTTCTTTATATTTATGTGAGATGATTCATGAATAAAATTAAAAAAAAAATATTTCTTATTTCTGCTCCATGCAAGACATAGGTTGTGGGTACTCGTTAGAACAGCCTCAATGAGGCGGTTCTAACGAGCACCCACAACCTATGTTTGAAGTAAAAATAACAAAAATATCACAAATTTTCACTAGAAAAGTAGCCATTTTGGAGATGTGAAAAAATGCACTCTGTCGCACGGGCGTGTTTTCGTAATGGTAGAGAAAACAGGGATTTGCAAGTGAAAAGATTTTCTTCATTTTTGCTCAAAACGCTGTGTTCTAAGAAAAAGTGCATCCGCAATCTATATTTCAAACACAAATAGAAAACCATTCTATATTAGAATTCCGACCGAAAAGAAGCATAGATTAAAACAGTATAATAGTGTATAATAATGTATTTAGTAAAGCCGTACTACTTATATGTTTGCATGACAAAGAGCTGAATGCTTGCCGTATATTCAATTGCTTTGATTGATATTTTTAATTTTTCGGTGTTGGAATAAATAGGGGATATTTGATTTTTTCAGTGTAAGATCGATTTTTATTTCACCGAATGAACGCCAAATGAAGTATTTTCACGAGATGAGTGAAATAGAAATTGATCTTACACTGAAATAACTCAAATTTTCTGTTTCTTTCATGCTTTAAACTGCAATTTGTAACGCAATTTCGAAGCGCCAGCCATCGTCACAGAGAACAAACTTCTACCAGGGCGATTTCGCGTTGATTTAGAGGTGTTCAGCGTGTTACATGTAACTGGGTATAATATTCCACCTGAAAAACGAATTAGAATGTTATTTTCAAACGGTTCGCTTGAAATTTGCATTCAAATAATGTCCGCAGTTGCTACACACGTCTGGCGTCGCGTGCATTATTTACATTGCGTAGGTGCTAAAAGTGACGTCATCAACGTCCGAATGACATGAAAACGTGCGTGACGTAATTTCTGACACGCATTAATAACGTTTAGCTAATTGACATCTAACAAACAGAAAATATGTATTATTCGGTTTCGATTTCACTGAGAAATCTCTATATTTCATTGGTTTTCAAACATTTACATGCAAAATATAAAATACAGACAATATCATAGAATTCAGGATCTGACAGCAAGCAAAAATGCTTGTCTAGAAGTCATCATATATTCCATTGAAAAGCATGCAAGAAAAACTTTGATAATTGATTTCTTACATACATGCAACTCATTTATGACTAGAACGACGATTCATCATCAAGCCTTGGGTTACATGTATTCCATGTGCAGGTTAATTGATTGAAATTTATATGGATGTATGATGTGATTATAATTGTTTAAATAGGCCCCCGCGCATAGGGGCTTGAAGAACTATATGGGCTGCATGCTGCTTCCACGCAGAGCTGAAGTACTGGTAAACCGCTTAGAGGGTCTAAGTAGAATTAAATCAAAGATCAGGAATTGATACAATTAACTTACTCCATCCATAAAAGACACCAACGGGAAAGAAATACAAACATTAAGCGACCAGACCATAATGGAAACCTAAACAAAGGAAGGCCATATGGACAGTTACTTTCCCACAAAATGGCCATATGGCCATCCAAAATTAAAAGACACAAGTGATACACACAGTAAGTAACAAACAACAACATAAATAAATCGCCACAGAAGAGCCGCCTTGGAACGGTCAGTGGAAGATTTCCACTGGGGGGCTTAAATCGATTTTACGTGGCCACAATCCTCGCCCTTACTTCCGTCGAGATTTAGACAAATAATTTGTTCAGTCCGCATGAAGGCCTCCTAACTCATCAGTGCAACATCTCCGTGAACACAGAAATCAAAGAACCACAGAGGTGAGACAACGGTGAGGACTCGACAGCAAGAAACCACTGAAATGCTGGAGCAAAAGAAAACCAACAGTTAGACTCCGATGAGCCTGTCCAGGAACCACGGTGCGAGGTGGACCGTCCAAGCCAATAAACCCTATTGGTTTCATTGGGCGACAGGGCTTGAGATGTCATTTCATCTCAATGTCGGGTAAAATCCCACGAAATTGGAAGCAACGTCTCCAAAATGACCTTTACAGTGTTGACGGGGACGTTAAACCTCAAATCAAAAAACAAAACAAAACATGTTTACAAGAGGCGGTGCTTATGATAACATTACGATAACACAACCGTGCCACATAGTGCATTTTTTCACATCTCCACAATGGCTAATTTTCTGATGAAAATCCGTGATTTATTTTCTTATTTATACTGCAAACATAGGTTATGGGTGCTGGTTAGAAGCGCCTCATTGAGGCGGTTCTAACGAGTACCCACAACCTATGTCTTGGTGCAGAAATAAGAAAGAGAATATATATATACCCCCGTAAATCCCAGTTTTCTCTAAATAAGGTGGGGTTCAGAGGGGTGTTCTTTTCGCGGACATTTTGATTGTCCACGTGATGGCTGACAAGTTGTGATTCGTATGATCTTGGTCTGCATCGTTACAACATGTAAGGTGCCTTTTCTTAGGACACAATGCAACAATGGGTTTCTCTTTTTTTCCAGATAAAAAGTGAATCTTAAATATCTGTTTGAAGATCAAATGCGAGTTTTGCGATTCATTGCTTAAAGGGATTTTATGAATAAAGACTAAAATGGAAGGTTTCAGATTTCCTAAGTTGAGAATTCATTAGTGAGAATAATTTTAAATAACCTGCTTATGACAAAAACAATCTGCATCCTAACAGCATTATTTTCCTTATTCTTGTTTAAAAACATAGATTGTGTGTAGTTGGTTTTGTTTGCTTGATTTGAGGTTTAACGTGCCCGTCAATCTGTGTGTAGTTGGATCAGAAAAATAACTGTTTTGGCGAACTGTAATGGAACTCGCCGAAGACTAGACTGGAAACAGCCCATTCATTTAATCATTTCACTTATAAGAATATGCTTATTAATTTTAATCCAGCTCAAAAGCAATGACTTCCATCCCATAGCACCAAATGAATGCCAAAAGTTTTGGAGATCAGAAAGTATTAGAGAGGAGAAGAATATAAATTCATTGCTTATACAAAGGAGAAGATATTGGTTAAACTTTTGGACTGATTCCAGTCTAGACGAAGACAAACGTATGAGGTATTTTATATCACGCATGAGCATCGTGTCTTTGATATTTAAATCCTTGTAACACCCACTTAACACATTTTGTACCGGAAACCCCAAAACGGGTACCATTGCAAAAGTGCAGGCCCAGATCAGAAGTCTTAACTACAGTCATTCTCTCCCTTGCGCTGATTCAAGTACGAAAGAATGTGCAATGTACTGCTTTACCCTTACGTATAAGCCTGTCCAAGAAAAGTGTGGATAGGTTCGAAATATAGATTGTTGGTACACGTTAGAACCGCCTCACTGAGGCGGTCCTAACGTGTACCCACAATCTATATTTTGAGCAGAAATAAGAAAAGTAAGGTTTACCACCAGTAAACCCCAGTTTTACTTTACAAAAGTGGGATTTGAGGGGGGGGGGGGGGGGGGTCAGCATTATCTAGGCGTGTTTCGTGATGTTTCACTTGTTTCCAGCCGGTCATTAATCAGAGGTGGTCGAAAACCTGAGTACCCGGAGAGAAACGTTGCAGAACTCGGCGTCTGACATGAGGCCCGAGCTAGGCTCGAAATACAGCGGTATGAGCTCTAATGATTAACAGTCAGCGTTCTTACCCACTAGGCCACGGAGGCTCATAAACCCTGACCTAGATTGTGTATGTTCGTTATGACGGCCTCAATAGAGCACCCACAATCTACGTTTCCAGGCCAATAATAACAATAACACGCCATGTTCTCGAACAAAAACAAAGAAAACAATGTAAACCCCCTGAAAATCACTCTTTTTCTACATAAATTGGGGTTTTCAGGGGTGTTCATTACACGGACGTGCTAACTTGATGGATACAACAGTATCAGTAACACACAGACTCAGGATATTGTCTCATTACTGAAGGTAATTGAATTTGTCTGAGTTTATTTCTTTTCTGTATTATTCAGTGTTGTTTTTATTAGATCTTTTTTCAAGTTTACACCTTAAAGCACAGAGCTTCCTAGTTAAAGTCTAGTTTCATTACGCATATTAGGGTCTGTGACTTCTATTTTAGTGTGTTCTGAGCAGAAGCTGTTGGTTTATACAACTGTTTTTACAGATTTTCATTAAAGCTTTGGGCAAGTGACTGACATAGGACACTAGTCCTATTGGCACTGGCGGCACGTGCACCAGTGTAAGTGCTTGGCCACTTGTGAAAGCATCGTTAGCTCAACGAGTTCATTATTGGTCAACAGCAAGTAAGAGCTAATACCCTGGTACGTTGGCTAAATAATATGAGAAGCAAACGCTATTGACATCTTTTTCAGCTACAGGGATAACTAGAGAAAGCGACCAGTGGGTCACGTATACCCCCGGCCAGCGCCACCCTATGATATACATGTATCTTTCGAGCTTGTATGAAATATGAATGAATAAGTCAAAAAGCTATAAGAATCTATTAATGTGCTTGTAAAAGCTAAACCAAACATAATTTTCTGAATGGACCAAGGGAGAGAGGGCACCAAAGTTACTGAAGGGGTGGGGGCATCAATGTTACTGAAGCAGCAGGGTATGGTATGCATCAATAAAATCTTTGGACTGGTATGCAGCATCGATGCAAATATGAATTGAATTTGTCTTAGCGTTTAGAACATATAGGCATCTATAAACTTTGTCATAAAACTTTAACCAGATGCGAAATTTCTAAGTCTGTGACCTTGACCCCAAACCTTGACCTCAAGGTCACTGTTGGGGGACATGTATCAATAAAATCTTTAGACCAGTATGTAACTTCAGTGTAAGTATAAAATGAATCTATCAAAGGGTTCAGAAGATACCATCTCCAAGAAACTTTGACGCAAAACTTTAACCAAAATGTTAACGGACGGACGGACGGACGGACGGGACGGACGCACGGACGGACAGATGGACGAACGGACGAACGGCAGGACGAAAACTATATACATCAATAGCATACTTCGTATGCCGGGGGTATAAACATTTGTTTTCTTATTTCTGTTCAAAAACGTATAAATTGTGGGTACTCGTTAGAACCGCCTCGCCGAGAGTTCCCAAAATCTATTTTTTTTTCTTTGTTTTTGAGGTCAAGGTCACCATCGTTTGGGGAAGGGACATACATCACAAAATTTTTAGACTTGTATGCAACATTGATGCAAGTATCAACTGAATTTGTCTTAGAGTTTGGAACATACAGGCATCTTTAAACTTTGACATAAAACTTTAACCAAATGAAAAATTTCTAAGTCTGTGACCTTCACCTCAAACCTTGACCTCAATGTCACTGTGGGGTGGGGGGCATGTATCAATAAAATCTTTAGACCAGTATGTAATTTCAGTGTAAGTATCAAATAAATCTATCAAAGGGTTCAGAAGATACAATCTCTTAGAAACTTTGACGCAAAACTTTAACCAAAATGTTAACGGACGGACGGACACACGGACAGACGGATGGACGAACGGACGAACGGACGAACGGCAGAACGAAAACTATATACCCCCATAGCATACTTCGTATGCCGGGGGTATAAACTATTGTTTTTCTTATTTCTGTTCAAAAACGTATATATTGTGGGTACTCGTTATTAGAACCGCCTCGCCGAGAGTTCCCAAACTCTATTTTTTTTTTTTTTTTTTTGGTTTCTTTGTTTTTGTTTGTTTGTTTGTTTGTTTGGTATGGCGTTTAACGTCCCCCTCAACACTATATAGGTCATTTTGGAGACGTTGCTTCTTATTTTGTGGGATTTTACCCGACACTGAGATGAAATGACATCTCAAGTATGTCGCCCAATGAACCCAATAGGGTTTATAAGCATGCACGGTCCGACTCGCACAGCTTTGCCTGGGCAAGCTTAGATCCTCTAAGCGGTTTACCAGTACTCGTGTGCCGTCGGATTCAGCTCCGCGTTGAAGCATCATGCAGCCCATTTATTTCTTCAAGCCCCGATGGGCGGGACAATTGTTTTCATTTGGATTGAGGTTTAACGTGCCCGTCAACACAGTATAGGTAATTGTGTAGACGTTGCTTCCAATTTTGTGGGACATTTAACCCGACATTGAGATGAAATGACACCTCTAGCCCTGTTGCCCAATGATACCAATATGGATAATAAGCATGGGCGGGCCGACTCGTACATAATGTACCGCTTTGCCTGGACAGGCATAGATCCTCTAAGCGGTTTACCAGTACTCGTGTGCGGTCGGTTTCAGCTCGGCATGGAAGCATCATGCAGCCATCTGTTTCTCTAAGCCCCGATGGGCGGGGGCCGCCCCAAAATCTACATTTTGAGCAGAAAACTGAAAAACAAAATAAAGGATTTTTCTATCGGAAAATGTTTTTTTTTTTTTTTTTATTTGTTTTGTTTGTTTGTTTGTTTTGTGGAAATAATTCAAATATTTGAATACAGTAGTCGTGTTTTTGTAATGCGAAAACACAGCCATTACAAAAACACGCCTATATAAATGCATTGTAAACTTTACCGCCGGAAAAACGAATATTTTAAGATGAAAATTTGTGGTATTTTTCTTATTTCTGCTCAAAATATAGATTGTGAGAACTCGTTAGAACCGCCTCATTGATCTAGGCGGTTCTAACGAGTATCTACAATCTATATTTTAGAGCAGAAATACGAAGAATAAGGTTTACCCCCTGTGAACCCCAGTTTTACTCTATAAAAGTTGGGTTTATCGGGATCAAAATTATATAGGCGTGTCTTCGTGATGTCTGTGCTGAAACAACGTCTTTCATACACATAATCCCGTATAGCAGAACCAGCATTTTGAATGCTTTTTTTAAATATTTTTCCTTATTTCTACTCAAAGCATAGATTACGGGTGCTCATTAGAACCGCTTCATTGAGGCGGTTCTAACACGTACCCATAATATTAGTTTTCAATTGAAAGAATATAATATATACCCATGTAAACCCCAATTTTCTCTGTATTAAAGTAGGTTTTACATGGATGTTCGTTACACGGATATGTTAATATGATGGGTAGAAAAATACAATTTCAAGAGTAGTTTGTAGGCGTAATGCGAATCCCGTTTAGTGGTGTTTGTTACAATTACTAGCAAATTAGCATTTTTATAATATGAGGAGAAAACACGTAGAAAACAAGCATACATTGACCTCAAAATCGCCAATTTGCCTATTTATTGTTACGAAATTTGTTTTGTTATTCATGCTTATTTTGATGTCGATGACATTGGCAAGCATGAATTATTGAAGCTAGATATTTATGCTGACTGTGGCTGAGGTTAAAATTGTTACATCAAGTTAACAAATCCATGTTAACCCTACGTCATGTGGTGAAAATGCGAAATGAATGTCTACGTCGTTGTCCACAGATCCGGAATCTGGCTAGGCCAAAAAGGAATTCTTATTTGGCACAGGCTGGTTAAATTAATATTTGGTTTAGCCAGTTTAGTCCAAATAAGAATTCCTATTTGGCAAGGCTGATTCTAGCTCTGGCTAAGCTGGTCAGACCAAAAAGGAATCTTGGTTTAATGGTTATAGACCGTCATGGAATATTTATTCATTGGCTTCAGTAACAGTTTTCTATACCATAATTAATGTATAGAGTATTTATGACACACATGTTTTTGTCTTTAATAAGTTATAAGTTTATCACTAAACGGTTTTAATAAAAAGATATCGTTGCATTTTTCTTTCCGAAAAGGATAAACGCAATCACAATGGAGTAACTTAATATGGCGCTTTGTGCCATATGTTTTCTTGTTTAAAGTATGGCCACAGTGCTACCATAACCCAAATTCTGTCGCTAACATCAATATGGAAAGAAGTAAAAGTTTTCAGCCATACATTATTGATTGAATAACAAAATTCCTATTTGGTCTGACAAGCCTAGCCAGATCCGGAATCTGCCTAGCCAAATAGGAATTCTTATTTGTACTAAACAAAGTTTAGCCAGATCCGGATTCTGCCTACTCCACATAAGAATTCATATTTGGTCTAGGCAGAGTCCGCATCTGGCTAAATTCCTATTTGGACTTCGACATCTATATTCTGGCTCAAACCACAGAGGCGGTTCTAGCGAAAACCCGGGCCTCAAATAACACACCACGGTGCGACAATTAAACTCTGTTCAGAAAATCTGAATCATCGATTTTTTCGTTTCTCGCTTTTAAGGTTCCTCAATATATTTGAAGCCTCCGTGGTGCAGTGGTTACGCTACTCGCCTTGTAAACCAGGGATCGCAGGATCGATTCCGGGCTTCTCCAGACTTTCGGATGAGTCTTTAAAACCGAGGTCCCGTCTCCGTATGACCTTAGCTGTTGGTGGGACGTAAAACCCAAACACTCACTCCTCAATACCTTTGCTCAAGAAAAATATAGGTGTGAGATTTGCATGTTATTGTTTCCCAAAATATGATCCTGATTTCCTTTTAAAGTGCCTGTCCTAGAAGAAAAAGCTTTGGAGGTACCAACGGTTATTACAGCAAGTACTTTCGTGCATTAGCAACATCTCTATGCCTTTAAAAATAAATGCAATTATGTATTTTTCACTTTTACCAGGAAAAAAAATGAAACTGCTTTCTAGGCTTTTTACAAGTTACTAAAACAGCTGCAGATCAATAGTTCACATCAAATACTAGCGACTTGGACCAAGCTTTCTATCAAAAAGCCTGCCTAAATTGAAAACCAGAAAAAAACTTCGTCATGTTTTTCTTCATGGGCGCCGCCATCTTCTTCTTTTTTTTTTTTTTTTTTTTTTTTCGGTAAATCTGAATGCTCAGATTTCATCATTTATGCATTCCACATTTTATTTTGCCCATCATCAATGAATATACCTTGACAAATCAGCTATGTAGCCTTCTCCCTACATACAGAATTATGACATCGCCTATCTTGGAAGCCTGTCATCACTGATAAATTATTGTAGCTGTCAAATTGAGGAGATATCCATCTTGCCAACTAAAATTGTATTCATACGCCTTGGAACTAATTTCCCAAAAATAACAATGGTACACCATTGTTTTTAATTTAAAACGTAATATTCATACTTGAAACTGTCTTGCAACTAATTTCAGGTACATTCTAACATAATTTGTTTGTTAATTTATGAAAAGTATGCATTCATTTTCCGAACTATTTTTTATGTGTAACATTGTCCGGATTGTGTTGTTCGGTCCAGCTACAAGTTAACACATTGAAAAAAAAAAGAGATTTTTGAAGCTTTTTTCATCAAAACATATTACATGCATTCTGTGAGTTTTAACCAGCCTACACATTGGTAAGTAGGTGACACAGCAGATGATTTAACAGATTAGATAAATATAACCTTTATGTTGTCCAGAAGTTCACCTGTCAAAAATCACTGATTTGTTTATGGTGGCTCATGTGAACCAATGTAACAAATCAATGGGTAAAAATCATTTCTATACCATTGCAGTTATTGGCAGTTGCACAAAGTTTCTGGTGCTGCACAGGCTGCTTTCAGTCCTTCAGTTCAAATATGGGGATAAACTGTTGGCTTCTCTTAATTTCAATTTTTTTTTTTTTTTTATTTATCAAGTATCAAATCACCCATCCTGTAAACACAATCAGTAACACAGTGAAACCTTGGTGCAGTGATTGCATGAAGGGTTATAAATTGCATGACTGAAATATATAAAATGAATAACTGAAAGCACCAAAGAAGGGCAATCATTTTACAAGCTAAATGCAAGAGATTTCAACACCTCACCCCAATCAATTAGCTTGTTGCCAAATTGGTAGAAATGGTCATTTTTGGCTACCATACACTGAATTTAAAATAGTACCAGGTGAGAAATTACATTTTTTTTTAATTTTTGGGAATCATTAATTTTCAGTACTATTTAGGTATTTTACTTGAAATTCCTCTGTTGCAGTACCTAAAGGCAACCTTGAGCCACATTTCTATGATATTATTTTACACATTGTGGTTCTGTGGATTGAGATATCATTTTTTTTTTTTTTTTTTTTTTTTTGCAAAACCAAGGAAAAATGCAATAAATTACTAAAATGATGACTTTCGAATAAAAATATTTGGCTTCCATATTCTTACATTTACATGGACTTCCATCTGATGAAAAATCTTTTGGGGTAATTATTTGCAAATATGATTTTTTTCAGTACCTCAAATATAGCTAAATAACTGTATTGAGGAACCCTAATACTCATCTTAGCCCATACATCACTATGGGAAAGTTTTAGACCTCACCCTCCGCCGATTTCTCCAGCAAGTCGTATGCCTCTGCGACAGCCAGGAAAGGCTGTGATTATTTGGAGAAAATTGCAAAATCTAAATTTTCTTGCACAAAGACATTCTGACACGTTCGACACACCCTTTTAAACCAAATATAAAAGTGGTTACTGCTCTTGTAAATTACAAGGACATCTATGGCGGTATTCGACTGGTGATTTCGTGGTCCACGAACTGAAGCGTGGAGCACGTTTTGTGTTCGACTGGGAGATTCGTGAAATTTCGAACAATTTCGTGGAGCACAACGACCACGTTTCAAAAAGAGCGTGAAATCAGTCACGTGACTGAATTAATACGCCTGAACATAGAAAAGTATATGGCGTACCGTTTTACTATTTAATACAATTTCGAGATATCTATAATTTTACGAGATATCTATAATTTTACGAGATATCTATAATTTTATAATAGATATCTATAAATCAAATTATATATATCTATAATAAACAATTGGAGGATATTGTAACAAGACATACATTGGTTTGTAAAGAGATAAAAATATAAGTAACTGGCTTATAATATATTGTCATTGATCAAGTAATTTCGCATTGACCCAGGTACAGGTCCGAGGTCTGCTGCATTGGCCCGAGGCCTCGAGGCAATTTTAGAAAGTAACAATAATACAAGTTTTATAAACAAGTACGAAACTTAAGCTTTATTGTGCTTGCCATTTGCAGTTAATATGGAGCTGAGACACAGCTTGGATCTATCTGATTATAAATGATTGGCTTGGAGTGTGACTGTTAATCATAGCCCTCTCACGGCTGTGTTTCGAAACTGGCTAGGATCACATGTGAGACGCCAACCGGAGGTCGGGTGGTTTTTCTCCGGGGATGCCGGCTTCGATTTTCGCCAACCTGTGATTAACGATCGGTTAGATATAAGTGAAATAATCTCAACAAAACAAACAAGGCAACGCAAGCGTAGCATCCCCTCGCAACAGCATACCATTCATCGACATGAAGGTTTGGAGCTTCTACGATGATAGCTGTATATTCTGTCCTGTTCATAAGAGTTTTAAGGTCAAGTCCATTGTGACCTTGACCTCTCACCACTGAACTTGAAAGTCAATACGGTTCAGACAACGTTTGTTTTGGTTTAAACAATATTTTATTTCAAGCAAACATCATGGAGAGAGAGAGAGAGAGAGAGAGAGAGAGAGAGAGAGAGAGAGAGAGAGAGAGAGAGAGAGAGAGAGAGAGAGAGAACGAGAGAGAGAGAACGAGAGAGAGGTTTGACTGAGAAACTGACAGTAGACAGACGACAGACAGACCGACTGACTGAATGACTGACTAACAGATGAACGGACGGACATTTAGACATAAAAATAAACTGATACTGACAGTAGAAAACAACTAATGAGTGGACTGACAGACGGGCGTCGGGTCAACGTTGGTTCGACGTCATGCCGTCGACACCAACTCCAACTCACTTCAACGTCACATGGCCGTTGAGAGAGAGAGAGAGAGAGAGAGAGAGAGAGAGAGAGAGAGAGAGAGAGAGAGAGAGAGAGAGAGAGGTTTGACTGACAAACTGACAGACGACAGACCGACCGACTGAATGAATGAATGACAGACGTACGGACGAACGGACAGAAAAATAAACATACTGACAGTCGAAAAAAAAGCTAATGAGTGGCCTGAAAGACGGTCGTCGAGAAATCGTTGACTGGACGTCATGCCGTCGACACCCACTTTAACTCACGTCAATGTCACGTGACCGTTGAGATGAGAGAGGTTTGACTGATCCGTGTATACAAGAATATATAGTGGAGCTAAGCTAATAAGCCATTAATCCTTTTTGTACCAAATATTGGAATCTTCCGCCTTATATTTAGCAGGAGTCCATTTCAAAATTTAGGCGTGTCAGGTTGTGTTTTCTTCAAAATTTGCTTGGAAATTGGCTTGACTTTTGCAAACAGTGTAGACCCTGATCTGGGCCTGCACTGTTTGCCAGGGTACCCGTTTTGGGGTTCCTGGTAATGTTAGGGCTGGGCAGGTTGATCTACCCGATTTTACTGTAAAATCTTGCACTTGCGAAGGAGTGTTTCATTCTCATGCACTGAAAGGGTGTTCTACGTTTGTTTTGATTTTAATGTTCCAATCCCACCGAGTCTTGATGAGTCCGAGCACTTGGCAAATGACATCTTATTAAGCAACGCCGTATTATCGCCAACGCAACGTTCTGACGTTTCATCGACGTTGCAAAGTCAAATTCAGTGCATCGCTTTGATGTTTGTTTGATGTAGACACGGCGTTGTTGACACGTTACATGTCGGTTGACGTCGAAACTGTAATTTACATCATTTACCTACGCTCGCTAAGTGTTGGTACGCTAAGAGAGAGAGAGAGAGAGAGAGAGAGAGAGAGAGAGAGAGAGAGAGAGAGAGAGAGAGAGAGAGAGAGAGAAAGAGAGAGAGAGAGGACCCTGTTGGGTCGTTTGTACAATATATCTTGAAGAGCAGTTAATTAAAACATAAGACTAGGGATTTGCCATCATGATTTGTTTGTTTGATTTGAGGTTTAACGTCCCCGTAAACACTGTAAAGGTCATTTTGGAGACGTCGCTTCCAATTTTGTGGGACTTTTACCCGACATTGAGATGAAATGACATCTCAAGCCCTGTCGCCCAATGAAACCAATAGGGTTTATTAGCATGGACGGTCCGCCTCGCACCGCGGTTCCTGGACAGGCTTAGATCCTCTGAGCGGTTTACCAGTACTAGTGTGCGGGCCGGATTCAGCTCTGCGTGGAAGCATCATGCAGCCCATATATTTCTTCAAGCCCCTATGGGCGGGGCTATTGCCATCATGAAAAACACGCCAATGCGATTTTGACCCCATCAAACCCCACTTTTATGTAGTAAAACTGGGGTTTACAGGGGTAAACAATATTTTTCTTATTCCTGTTTGTGGGTTCTCAAAACATAGATTGTGGGTACTCGATAGAACCGCCTGTACTTAATGCACAAAATGATTAAATGTAAAAAAAAAACAAAAAAGGGTAAATAAATAAAAAATCTTTATCTAGTAGAGGCGGTTCTATCGAGTCCCCGCAATCTATGTTTCGAGCAGAAATAAAAAAAAAATCACAATTTTTCATCTTAAAATTTCCCTTTTTTCCCCCCGAAAATTGATAATATAGTTGCATAGGCATGTTTTCGTAATGCGAAATTTCACACGTGGTAGCATATCGGTGTTTGTCCCGTTATCTTACATTAGAAGTCGTCAAAAGTTAAATTTACGCTGTATTTAACACTTTATCTGTCCCACTGCCTTGAAGCATATACGACGTTGACGGCCAGGGCTTTTCCCGTTCTATTTTTAGAAGCGGACGTGCGTCACGAAAAAAGCTCCTATTGGGGTCGTCGTCTTTCCATGGGAAACATTTGTGGAAGGCTGGAAGCTTCTACGATGAAAACTGTGTCTGCTATCGTGTTCACAAGGTTCGGGACGGACACACACACACACACACACAAACACACACATGGACGCAAGGTACCGATGCTATATCCCCGTCACAACGTTGTTGCGAGGGGATAAAATGGGGTTGTCAGAAGACAACATAGCTCGCCATTGGTGTCCTAAGTTGAATGAAGGCAAGTTATCAAAAATGAAATTTTAATAACACACTATTTGACCCAAAATGTCGATTTCTTTTCAAAAGAGCCCAACAGATTACAACAATTAAAAGACAATAAGAAAGTGTCCCTATGAACCACTAAACAAGAAATCTCATTTTAGTGCTTCTGTTTCACAAAACAATACAATTTCAGTTTGCTGTTTTTGCCCCTAAAAAGAGCTAAATGATGGCGAACTTATCAGAATGAATTAAATATCATTTTAAAACACATTTTTTTTCTTTTTGACAAAAAAAATTACAAACGTGCAAGTGATAATACCAGTAAATATGTTTAAATAAAAAAAGAAAGAAAGAAATAAACATCCACTGTGATTTGAACTCGCGCCACCCCTTGTGGTGCAAAATTGAACTTTTAGAACATAGTCCAGTAGTTTATCCACTGCGCCACGAGATTCGTCGATATAAGTTATTAAATTCAAGCAATATAGAGCATATATACGAATATATTTGATAATTTGTTTTCTGTTTGTTTGTTTGATTCGAGGTTTAACGTCCCCGTCAACACTGTATATGCCATTGCTTTCTGTGCAACCGAGGGACATACAAGAATGCTAAAATATAACACAGTCACATTAGTTTTTCATTTTCTTGCTTTAGGCATCAAACTGGAAGCACGGATCACATTTGACTGGAACAAAAACGTGGAGCACAATTTTCCACTGCGCATCATTGGCGGAGCTCAGTCGTGCTCCACGAAATGTCTCCAGTCGAATACCGTCTATGTTTAATTTGCACGATCACTCCATGGAAAATCATTAGCTGTGACACCACATCTGATATCGGTATAATTCTTTTTGACGACTGTTAACAGCACACCGCGCTAGTGGCGAGCATCTATCTTGCCATTCGAATATAAGGTGCATTGCATATTTATAAAGTGCATCACATGGATTTGAATATTTATTATTTAAACCTGACAATCATCGTCAAATGGACTTAGTCTGTGCTCTCACTTCTTTGTTTTGCAATTTTCTCCAAATAACCACAGCCTTTCCTGACTGTCGCAGAGGCATACGACTTGCTGGAGAAATCGGCGGAACTTACCCAAAGTTATGTATGGGCTAAAATGAGTATAAAAGGGAAGAAACGAACAAATCCATGATTCAGATTTTCTGAGCAAAGTTTAGTGTATTTATTTGTTCACATTTCCAAACTACATTTATGATGAAAATCCGGGATTTTTTTTATTATTTATACTACAAACACATGTTGTGAATACTCGTTGAACCGGTCTAACGAGTACCCGCAACTTTTGTCTTGGATCAGGAATAAGACAAATAATGTACACTCCCGTAAACCCCAGTTTTCTCTATGTAAAGTTGCGTTTATGGGGCGTGTTCTCGTTATGCACATTTTCACAAGAAAAAAACAACATCTTAGTTTCGGATATTTGAAAGAATGTATACTTTGTTACATGGGTTTGTTATACCAGTGATGAAACAAATTTAATTTATTGGATTAATATATGTACGTTTTAAATGTAGATATTGGTTTCCTTTAAAGGTGCATTATTGAGCTACCGGGTCTCAAATTTTTTTTCTGGTTTTTATCTTCAATGCATACTCCTTTTGTCATGTGTACACTTTTGGAGCCAAATACAGCTTCAGAACTTTGTGAAAATGGTCGTTTTCATTCGTGTTTACCCTTCGCTCTGAACATTTGTTCGGAATCATTCTGTTCTAAAAATAAATCTGTCACTTTACACATACATGGCGACAGTATCGTCTCTGAGTGTCGTTACTTATGGCATGGTATTCAGCGTCATATTTTTTTTTTCGATTCAGACATGGCCTAAGCAAACAAGGCCAAAAATGAACGTCACATAACGTCATATATGGGGATTCTATTTTTGTCACGAACTAAAAATAGATCTAACTAGTGTTCGAAACTTAGTTAGGGAATCCCTCTCAAACTCGTTTACCTGTTATCATAATTGTTCGCATTTTTGCATAAAATGCATTCATTTGTATTGTTTTAAAGAAAAATACCGGCTATATGTATTTTATTTTTGGAAGTATTTTTTCCAGATAGCTATATAATGCACCTTAGTAACTAATCCCCGTTTCTGCCAGGAATTCAAAGTTTGCTTGTCAGAAAATGCAGAAAAAAGTGCATCAGATCACCCTTAGAATCGCAGTGTCACTCTATGTTTATGCATGAGAAATTGATGGTTGTGCCGCCAGCTTTTCGAAGTTTCTAGGTAATTTTTGTAGACACGCAAAAAACTAATGCTTGCTTGTATAATGGTTGATTTATGAAGCAATTTGACAGACGATGTGAATACAAAATGTTTATACATGCATTTTGTGTACAATACCCAGCATTAAGAAAATTGGAGTTTAACCGTTTTTGTACCACATTTAATTTTCCTCCTAACATATAGCAGGAGTCCATTTCAAAATTTAGGGGTGTCAGGTTGTGTTTTCATCAAAATTTATTTGGAAAATGACTGAACTTTACACAAACAGTGGAGGCCTTGATCAGACGCATCGTTCTGTGGCGTCTGATCTGGGCCTGCACTGTCTGCCAGGGTACCCGTTTTGGGGTTTTTGGTACAAAATGGGTTAAACGTGTATTAATAATGTAACACAAAACAACACAACACAATGTAAACAAAAATAACAAATCCGTGAAATGAACACCCCGTAAACCCCACTTTATATAGGGAACATTTGGTTTACGGGGTATACACTATTTTGTTATTTCTGCTCCAAGATATGAGTTGTGGGTACTCAATGAGGCGGTTCTAACGAGCACCTACTGCATAAATAAAATAATAATGACAAATTTTCGTTACCCTTTCTGAGGTATGAATTAATGCACTATGACATATGATAATAAGGTGAAGTTTTAACCCCAGCACGTTGTTGTGTGGTTAAAGCCACATTCGAACATAAGAAAAAAAAATTCATGACAAGGGCCCCACGTTAGCAAGTCTGGTCCGAGGTTGTAAAACTTTGTTCATGCTCAACTCACTCGAGCAGGACAAACAACATTCTTTGTTGATTGATTTGAGCAGGAAAATTGCATGATTTGTTTGTAATTTAATACCAATGAGTGTTACAAATTATAACTCATTTGAGTTGAGCATGAATAAATGCCATAACCTCTGGACTTTATGAAATGATTACCTTGTAGGTGTAAGCCGCGTCTTATATCCTTAGAACGACCTGGCTATTGTGAACTCGTGATTGAATGGTGGTAGGGGATCTTTTGGACCTTGTTTCACCAATATTCTGGTAAAACGATATTTTTGACGAGATCAGAGGTAACTCTAGGCTCAGATATGCGCATGCTCTTTTTTGCGTTTTCTCTACCTAGATTTTCTCCCATTTCCTCTGGTCCCTCGTACACTGTATTCTCTTTTTCTTGTGTTTACATTGTTTATGGAATGGCTTAACTGTGGTCGCACATTTTTAGAGGGTATTTTTTGTACTTTTGCCTTGTTCTGGAAACTTCCGCCTCTTAAGCTTATATGCATACTGTAAACAGTTGTGGAAATACCGTATTCGGAAAATGTATTAAGGAATGAGGGCTGTTCGTAACGTTTTGAGCAGCAATTATTCAGAAATACGCTATTGTAGTCGTAGCGATATGGAGAATTTTTTTTTTTTTTTTTAAGTTTATACTTGTATCAAGTTTTTCTACTTCCGGTATTGGACCCAACTACAGCGCTTCCGCTTCTTCGAACATACACTTAATAAAATAGTCCTTAAAACCAAAGGTGACAGTACTAGGATGAGGATGGAACTTCAGAAAAGGTCTAACTATTTAACATGCTAATATCTCTTACCAATAAATTGGCACAGAAAATATAACAATACTCCGGGACTATTTGCGTACGCGCTTTCCGATGACACAGCATTTTCTGCAGTTTGCATGTGCAAGAATCAGATCAGTTTGCGCATCCCTACAGTCTGACCTGAGACTTCTCTTGCTGCATGAAGGAGCATTGAGCCATTAGCCATCCTTAGAGCGCACAACGAAGACTGATCAGTCTGCGCGGATGTACAGGCTGATCTGAGTCTTCGTTGGGCGCAGATGTAAATTGTAGGAAATGTTGTGTCCCGGCTCATTCATATAACGGGTTTGAGATGTTACCCTTACATCCAAGAGTTTCTCAACAGGACTCTCCTAGCTTTAAATATACAGTCGAACTTCGATGGCTCGAACCCCTTTGAGACCATGGAAATTTGTTCGAGACAGCGGTAGTTCGAGCCACTGAGGTTACTGTCAGGAGGCATAACGAGATAATTTTAGACATCTTTTCGGTGTTCTAATATGAAAATGTATGCTGTGTGTACTCATTAGAATCGCCTCATCGAGGCGATTCTAATGAGTACACACAGCATGCATTTGCAAGATAAAAGACTAAAATCTCCTTAATTTTACCCCACTATTTCTTGTGTAGAGGATTTCCGCTAGGGGCTCAAGAATGGGTTCGACTCATCCATGGTAAACGAGCCATCGGTGTTCGAGCCATCGAAGTTCTACTGTATCCTTATAGAAAGAGATTGCTAATTAGTTCATTTACACGATGGCAAACAGTGCACATGTCAGTGTAGATTCTGGCGAGACTGCTCGCTACGTGCTGTCTTATCTGGATCTACAAGGCTTGCATAGATACAATGTATTTCGACCTCGGGGTCTGCAACGGTCTACAGGGTTAAATGGTTAGTTCGCTTCTCTGTGATTATACAACACTTTACTGACCGACATCGAACAGTTAGTTATTCACCTGCTTTCGAGAGCTCTAATTACCACTGAGGCGGTTCTAACGAGTTCAACAATCTATGTTTTGAGCATAAATATGAAACATGTCAGATTTATTTATCCGGAATTTTTCTTCTTTTTTTTTTTGTGGTGGTAAGTCTTTCAATATATTTGCATAGGCATGGCCTATGGCTTTATCACGCCGGATTTTACTGTCCTCCAAAATGGCTACTTTTCTCATGAAAATCCTTGATACTGAATAGGTTGCGTTTGCGTGTTAGGAAATGAGGCGGTTCCTATGTCTTGGGGAAGAACCATTCCGACGAGTACCTACAAACTATTTCATGCAGCAGCAATGAGAAAATAATGTATACCCAGTTTTCTTTATATAAAGTGCAGTTTATATTTTACTTTTGGTCCTTTGAGATCAGCGTGAATATTCTGAGAAATCAGAAATAAATTATTGGTTAAGACTCATATCGTAGACTTGATTTTAATTATTTGGACCCCATTTTGATTTATATCAGTCTTTGAATCGACTGCCTATTCGAAATTCGCAAAATTGCAGTATGTTTCCTCTGGCTTTCTTTGCCGCATCATTACAGGGTCACTGATGAGGCTTTATTAGCCGAAACTACGTAGTATGACCCATCTTCTTTCTTATGAATGTTTTCATTGTTCTTAAAGGAACTCATTTTTGATTTTTAGGAGTGTTCACTTCACGGACTTCTTCACGTGTTGAAGGCCTTCAAGGATGCCTGGTTGTCATTGCTCTTATTTTGTTCAAAAATTGTTTGGTGTGTGATGACCAAGATATTGTTGTAATAAACACTGTGTGTCTTTATTTGTTTTGGGCTCATTAATCCCAATCCAATATCATTTAAAATGAAGCCATGTTCTAGCTACAGGGTGAAGCAGTTGCGAATTACAGAACTGCTTTTAAGGCGGCTAATAAAGCAGAGACGGTCATTTCCTATATTGAAGGTTGTGCTCATTACGATACTATTGCGCCCCCGCAGATCGGGGCTTGAAGAAATTGATGGGCAGCATGATGTTTCCACGCAGAGCTGAAACCGACCGCACACGAGTACTGGTAAACCGCTTAGAGGATCTACGACTCTCCAGGCAAGGCGGCGGCGCGCGTCGGACCGTCCATGCCTATAAACCCTATTTGTTTCATTAGGCGACATGCTTGAGATGTCATTTCATCTCAATGTCGGGTAACAGTCCCACAAAATTGCAAGCAACGTCTCCAAAATGACATATACAGTGTTGAGGGGAACGTTAAACCTCAAATCAAACAAAAACAAACAAATTATGATAACACACCCGTGTGACATTATGCATGTTCAATCTTTTCTGATGAAAACCCGTGCTAGTTTTCTTTTACACTGCAAATATAGGTTGCGGCTGCTCGTTGGAACCTCCTCATTGAGTGCAAAAAGATTACCAAGATATTGAAGTAATAAATATGTTTTTTATTTCTTTTTGGGCTCAAATATCATATAAAATTAAGCCATATTTTAGCTTCAAGGCGAAGCAGTAGCAAATTACAGAATTGCTTTTGAAGTGGCTTAATAAAAAAACAACGACTATCATTTCCTATGTGTTCTAATATAAACCGGAGCACAGCATTGACTTCAAAGTATATGTGCGCCCATCGAAGAATCAGATCAGCCTGCGCATCCATATAGTCTAACCAGAGACTTCTCGTGCTGCATTAAGGAGCATTAGACCTTAAGCTGTCATTCGAGCCCGCAATGAAGACTATGATCAGACAGCCCGGATGCGCAGGCTGATCTGAGTCTTTGCTGCACGCACATGTAAATTGTAGAAAATGCTGAGCCCCGGCCCATATATTTTTGTGTTTGGTAACAAAAAATACGCTCTAGAAAGAAAATGCAAGTTCCGATTTTACACGTACCATCATGTTGACAGATCCGTATATTACCTTCTGAAAACCCCGGAATATACAGAAATGGGGGTTTACAGGGTTATACACTATTGTTTCTTATTTCTGGTCCAAGTTATTGGCTGTGGGTACAAATAAGAGAAAACAATACGAAAACAAATGAACATTTTTGAGATATGAAAGAATGCATTAAACAGAAATGCTTTTTTCAAGACTGTCTGCATCCTGTAGCGCTAGGTACATTTGGTTTAATTTGTTTGTTTGTTTGATTTTAGGTTTAACGTCCCCGTCGACACTATATAGGTCATTTCGAAGAAGTTGCTTCCATTTTGTGGGACTTTTACCCGACATCGAGATGAAATGACATCTCAAGCCCTGTCGCCCAATAAAATCAATAAGGTTTATAAGCATCGACGGTCCGACTCGCGCCGCGTTGTCTGGGCAGGCTTAGATCCTCTAAGCGGTTTACCAGTACTCGTGTGCGGTCAGATTCAACTCTGCGTGGAAGCATCATGCAGCCTATCTATTTCCTCAAGCCCCGCTGGGCGGGGGAGAGCAAACTAGTATATGTTTGGAGCATAATAAGCCATATTGCCCTTTTGGAAATATGACTGACAGTATCACAAGAATTTACAAGAAGACATGTCTCAGAAATTAAATATGGGGACAGTATTTCTAGATGGCTAGATGGCTAGTTTTCTAGCAGTTTTCCTACAGGGATAAGGGGGGGGGGGGGTCCTAAGGACAGTTTTCTCGGGGGTTGTAGGGGGCATATTTCCCGGTGACAGTTTTCCAGGACCAGTTTTCCGCGGGAGGAGCAGTTTCCGGTCGCAGTACACCTGATAAATAAGACGTCCATGAAACGAACGTCGATAGCTCTTTGTCATGGCAGAGTCAAACTCCAAGGGATCTCTCCCGAAAGATGTAGATCGTATTTGACTTTTTTTTTTCATGTGAAAGTATTAGTTGTATGTCCATTCTTGTGAACCCCCTTCTAAACCTCGCTTTAATTGGAGAAAAGTGGGTTTTACGGGTAAACATCATTTGTCTTATTTCTGCTCTAAGACATAGGTTGTGGGTACCTGTTAGAACCGCCTCAATGAATTATGGATGAATAAGTATGGATTAAATAGTACAATGTACAACGGCACCCGGTGCCTTTAGTCATCACGTTTGTTGGAATTGAGGTTTTACGTCCCCATCAACACTATTTAGGTCATTTTGGAGACATAGCTTCCAATTTCGTTGGCCTTTTACCCGACACTGAGATGAAAAGACATCTCAACCCCTGCCGCACAATGAAACCAAAAGGTGTATATGCATTGGACAGTCCGACTCGCGGCGTCATCACGTTAGCTTGTCTATCTTATGTACAGTCTTGAAAACCCCATTTTATGCAGAGAAACGTGAGATTTGGGTGTGTGTGTGTGTATTTTTTTTCTTTTGTTTGTTTATTTTATAAACTGTCCTTAGCATTACTCTAAAACAAAGATTGAACAGCCTCTCTGAGAAGAGTATTTGTACACACAATCTGCGCTTCCTAAAGAAATAAGGATTCCGAAAATACCACATTCATTTTTTTTTTTTTTTTTTGTCAGAAAAAATGTCAATGTTTTTGAACATTAAAGGTTTCACTTTGTCAAACGGGCATGTTTTTCTAATTTGAAACCATTTCAATGCGGAAATGCCATTAGATGCAACATGTCTCCTTTCCTATGACGAAAGCAAACATGTGTTTCATTGATCTGTTGATGAGTAGAATAAAAGCATAATGAAACTCGCATAACATCACTAAAAGACGCCTATATAATTTTGACCCCCTTGAACCCAACTTTTATACAGTAAAACTGGGGTTTCCGGGGGTATACCTTATTTTTCTTATTTCTGAAAAATATCACAATTTTTCATCATAAAATTTTCATTTTTTCGGCGATAAAGGTGGCAATGTATTTGTATAGGTATGTTTGCGTTATGAAAAAGCTTAAAGGTTGCCTTCGGAAACCAAGAACACATAAAAGAACGAAAATCGGAGTCTCGGATTTATTGAGTTTCTTCATACACAGCAATTTAGTTTGCAAGGCTGGATACGCCTCGTAGCACCGGCTTAAGAGATATTCGATTTTCAATGTAACCAGAATGGGCTCAATGATCGCAAAGGAAAAAAACAATACATGTATAAAGGACTTGTTACGTCCGCCACACGGCACTTAACCCCAGCTGCAGTGAGGTAAAAAAAAAAGCTAAACAAAGAACACATCGGCCCCCGCCCATCGGGGATTTGAAGAACTATATGGGCTGCATGACGCTTCCACGCAGAGCAGAATCTGACCCACACACGAGTACTGGTTAACCGCTTAGAGGATCTAACGCGGTGTGAGTGTCGGACCGTCCATGCTTATAAACCCTATTGGTTTCATTGGGCGACAGGGCTTGAGATGTCACTTCATCTCAATGTTGGGTAAAACTCCCATAACATTGGGAGCAACGTCTCCAAAATGACTTTTACAGTGTTGACGTGGACGTTAAACCTCAAATCAAACAAACAAACACATAAAAGAACGAAAATCGGAGACTCGGTTTTATTGAGTCTAGTAAGCCTAGTGTTCTAATAGAGTGGCACTGGCAATGAAAAGCAGTGTTGGCCCAGATCAGATGCCGCAGAACGCGGTACTAATCTGGGCTGGACTGTTTGTTTGTAGTTGGTGCTGACTGGGCCCATTACGAAAACACGCCTATACAAATACATTGTAACTTTATCGCTGAAAAAAAACGAACATTTTTAGATGAAAATTGTGATATTTTTCATATTTCTGCTCAAAATATAGATGGTGGGTACTCGCCAGAACCGCCTCATTGAGGCGGTTCTAACGAGTACCCACAATCTATATTTTAGAGCAGAAATAAGAATAATAAGATTTACCCCTGTAAACCCCAGTTTTACTATATAAAAGTGGGATTCAAGGGGGTCAGAATTATATAGGCGTGTTTTCGTGTTGCGTTCACACAATCATTTTTATTCAAAACAAGTGCAAGATTTTTGTAAAACTTACAACAAATGAGAATTTTTAGAATCCATTTAATTGGTGATTGTCTGGCCCTTCGCTTTTGTGTTTGTGAATTATATGGGTTACTGTAACTAGACGTTTCCCTATATACTGTAATGAGAATCAATCTGAAAACAGTTGGTTGGTTGATTTGAAGTTTTACGTCCCCGTCAACACTGTAAAGGTCATTTTGGAGACGTTGCTTACAATTCTGCGGGACTTTTACCCGACATTGAGATGAAATGACATCTCAAGCCCAGTCGTCAAATGAAACCAATAGGGGTTATTAGCATGGACGGTCCGCCTCGCACCGCGGTTCCTGGACAGGCTTAGATCCTTTAAGCGATTTACCAGTACTAGTGTGCGGGCAGGATTCAGCTCTGCGTGGAAGCATCATGCAGCCCATATATTTCTTTAGGCCCTTTGGGCGGGGGCCTCAATCTGAAAACAGGCAAAGAATATGCGATATGGCCTGAATAGAGTTAATGAGCCGTTAAACTGCAAACACATTCGTGTGGCATAGTGCTTTCTTTCACAACTTCATTACTCTAGAAATAACATTTTACTGGTGGATGTTTTGTCATATTTTACTTATTTCAGTTACATAAATCGTGTGTACTCGTGAGAACTGATTCTAACGAGTACAGTACCCCAAGTCTATGTTTTTGAACAAGAATAAAGTTAATAATGGATGCATGTATTCTCATGTAAACCCTACTTTTCTTTATTTAAAGTGGGGTTTACATTGGTAATCGTCTTAGGACTCGTTATATTACGGAAATACGCCTATTTAAATATATTCAAAATTTTACCACACAAAAAAATGAAAATTTCCAGATTAAAAATTCTGTTATTTTTCATGTATCTGTTCAAATCAAAGATTGTGGTTACTCGTTAGAACTGTCGCGGCGAGGCCTTTTTAACGAATATCAACAACCTATGTTTTTGTTCAGAAATAAGAAATGGAAGTTACACTATAGTTTGTTTAGGCCCCCACTAATCGTGGCTTGAAGGAATAGAGGGCGGCAAAATGCTTACACGCAGAGCTGAAACCGATCCCACATGAGTACTGGTAAACCGTTTAGAAGATCTAACTAAGCCTGCCCAGGCAACGCGGTGCGAGTCGGGCCGTCCATGCTTATAAACCCTATTGGTGTCATTGGGCGACAGGGCTTGAGATGTAATTTCATCTCAATATCGGGTAAAACTGCCACAAAATTGGAAGCAACGTCTCTAAAATGACCTATACAGTGTTGACGGGGACGTTAAACCTCTAATCGAATCAAAACATCACATTGACCCCCTTGAATCCCACTTTTATATAGTAAAACTGGGATTACCTTATCTTTCTTATCTGCTCTAAAATAAAGATTGTGGGTACTCGTTAGAACCGCCTCGATGAGGCGGTTCTAACGAGTGCACAGAATCTATATTTTGAGCAGAAATAAGAAAAATATCACAATATTTTCTTTTTTGGCGATAAAGGGGCAATGTATTTGTATAGGCGTGTTTTCGTAATGAAATCAAAATCAAACACTGAAGTTTTGAATCACATCGGTTCCCTGAGTAAAGGATGCATTACATGTATTATGTGTCTTTTGTAGAATATGAACAAACATACATCATTCACGCTTAAACCGGCACTCACGATTTTTGAGACGTCATTACGCAAACACGCCTATACAAATACATTGCAACCTTTATCGCCGAGAAAAAAAAATGAAAATTTCATTATGAAAAAGTGTGGTATTTTTCTTATTTCTGCTCCAAATATAGATTGTGGGCACTCGTTAGAACCGCCTCGACGAGGCGATTCTAACGAGTTCCCACAATCTATATTTTAGAGCAGAAATAAGAAAAATAAGGTATACCCCCGGAAACCCCAGTTTCACTATACAAAAGTGGGGTTCAAGGGGGTCAAAATTATATAGGGGTGTTTTCTTGCGATTTGGCTAAACGATGCATTACATGTATTATGTGTCTTTTTTAGAATATGTACAAACATACGCCATTAACGTCCAAACCGGCACTCGCGATTTGGGATTTGTTTTAGAATGACGGAGTTTGACCGTACATGTGAAATTCACATTGAATGCCTAGCCTTCATTTCTGTTAATATTATGACAAAATATGTTGTCGCCTGCTTTACATAATACTTGAATTCTCTGAATTTAGAAATGTCTGCTGTAGTAACATTGTTGTAATATTCTTGGCTATATTAAAGACATAGATCAGCTATAGCAGTGATTTGTTGAGTAATATATCACTAGTTGGATGTCAGTTGTTAGGTAGATCAAATCACGAGCGCAATGCGAGAGTGATTTATCTACTTACAACTGACCGGCAAACTGTGATATATTACTCAACAAATCACGCAACAGGACGGATCTATTCCGATTCTAACACACTGAAAGTCGACTAAATGCTGCTTTTTTCCTTCATATTCTTTCAACATTCCGCCATTGTTTGAGGAAATTCCGCCAGCATGTTTGACTGTAACACATGCAGTTGTGTTTGTGTGTGTGTGTGTGTGTGTGAATTCGGGTTTAACGTCGCTTTCAACAATTTTTCTATCATATCACGACGGTGTCTGGTTGCAACAGGGAGCTCAATGCTCACTTTTATAGTGCTGCCTCGCTGAAGTATCATGTCCCAGACACATTACATGATACCACACCCAGTCACATTATCCTGACACTGGGTCGACCAGTCCTAGCTCTACCCCGTAAATCTGAGTGACACGTGAGGAGCAGCTAGTACCATTTTTAACGACTTTGGTATGTCGCGGCCCGGGATCGAACACGTGACCTCCCGTTCCCCGGAGCGGACACTCTACCAACTGAGCTATCGGGGCCGGTAACACATGCAGTTACCTGTTTTTGTAAGGTAAATGTACTTGACGCGTGAAAAAGAAGTTACTCTGTCTAACGTCAAGGAAACGATAGATGGCGTAGCAAAACGTCATAAAAACGGCGGCGCTTCGTGCCACGCTTTTTCGCCCAAGGATGTGTCATTTAATATACAGTTGAACTTCGATGGCTCGAACCCCTTTGGGACCATGGAAATTTGTTCGAGACGGCGGACGTTCGAGCCACTGTTGCATACTTCCAGAAAACATAACGGGGGTATTTTTTGACTTCTTTTCGGTGTTCTGTAACATAAATATATGCTGTGTGTACTCATTAGAATCGCCTCACACAGCATACATTTGCAAGATAAAAGTCGAAAAGCTCCTTAATTATCCCACACTTTTTCTTTTGCAGAGGAATTCCCTATAGGGACTCAAAAACGGGTTCAACTCAGCCATGGTAAACGAGCAATCGGTGTTCGAGCCATCGAAATTCGACTGTATCAATGGATTTAACCATTGGATATAAGGCGACCAGTGTAAGAATTTTGTATAGAATAACCTATTGGGTCTCTGAGTTCAACGACGTCTGGCATGGCTCTTCACAAACTAAACCAATGTCCCTAATACATGTGTAAATCTAATTTACCATATTAGGTCCCGTGGCAAATTCATGTCCAATGATTCTAGATGAACTTGAAAGTCTTCATTACGGCATGAACGACAGACACTTCGAGAAAGCAGTTACCACAGATCGATAATGACAAATATTTTTTATGATTTTGTTTGATTTGATGTTTAACGTCCCCGTCAACGCTGTATAGGTCATTGTGGAGACGCTGCTTCCAATTTTGTGGGACTTTTACCTGACATTGAGATGAAATGACATCTCAAGCCTTGTCGCCCAATGAAACCAATATTGTTTATAAGCATGAACGGTCCGACTCGCACCGCTTTGCCTGGGCAGGCTTAGATCCTCTAAGCGGTTTACCGGTAATCGTGTGCGGCCGGATTCAGCTCTGCCTGGAAGCATCGTGCATCCCATCTATTTCTTCAAGCCCAGATGGGCGGGGGCCGGATAGTTTTATGAATATATATTTATTAACAGTGCGGTTTGTAACTTTTTTTTTTTTTGGTGGGGTATAGCAGGGCTCATTATAGAATTTCGGTATTTTGAAAAAAATAGGCTTACTGCTAATTTGCACAAAAAAGTTCACAAAGTTTTAACATAACGTTTAACAAGTCCGTGTAATGAGCACCACGGTATATATAGAGATAACTGGGTTTTACAAATGTATACACTTTTTTTTCTGCTCCAAGACATACATGTAGGTTGTGAGTACTCATGAGAGCCGCAGTCATCACGAAAACACGCCTATATAATTTTGACCCCCTTGAACCCCACTTTTATATAGTAAAACTGAGGTTTCCGGGGGTAAACCTTATTGCTCGGAAATATAGATTGTGGGTACTCGTTAGAACCGCCTCGATGAGGCGGTTCAATTGAGTGCCCACAATCTATATTTGGAGCAGATATAAGAAAAATATCACAATTTTTCATCATAAAATTTTCATTTTTTCGGCGATAAAGGTGGCAATGTATTTGTATAGGCGTGTTTGCGTAATGTCTAACCAGCAACCACAGCCCATCACGATAACAAGTCCGTGAAACGAAGACCCCTCTAAACCCCTCTGAAACTGGGGTTTACTGGGTATACACTATCTGCCTTATTTTTGCCCAAAACATCGATCGTGATTACTCGTTAGAACCGCCTCATTAAGGCGGTTCTAACGAACACCCACAATCTATGTTGAAAGCAGAAATAAGAAAGATGTTACAATTTTTATCTCTTACACCAGTTTTAAAGCGGTCAGGTAAATTTTTAACTAAACAAGGCAAACTTACCATTTTTAAATCTTTTATCATGTCAAATTTTAACTATTGACCGCTGACTTGGCATTTCTGTAGCCAAGCAAGTACCAAAAAATGGAAACGATACAAGAGAGGGCTTTAAGATTTATTAACGATGATTTCTCCTCTCCATTTGAAATACTTTTAAGGAACAACAACACCACGCCTTTATATATAAGTAGATTGAAATTAATGGCTAATGAGGTATTTAAAATTTTAAACAAACTTGCACCCTCTTATATCCAAGACTTAGTCATTGAGAAAGTCTCTACATACAACTTGGGGAACCAAAAACAGGTTGATGTTCCTCAAGTTAATACCAAAAAATATGGGATGAAGTCTTTCCGGTTCGGGGCTGCCCAGGTATGGAATAGTCTCCCTAATGAATTTAGGCTGGTTGAAAACTATCCTCAGTTCAAGAGACTACTTCGTTCCTGGGACGGCTACGACTGTAAGTGTATTTCATGTTCTAGATGAAGATCTGTGCATGTTGTATGTTACCATGGCACTCTTGTTTATTGACTGAACTGATTTTACAAGCTCTTATGTCTTTTCTCGCTCGCTAATTGGTATTTCGCATTTCGACACAAGACTCTTGCAATAAAAAATGTTGTCAAGAGAGCTCGTTTTTTTTCAAACCTTTCGTTTTCGACCCCTCCCCATTTCCACCAGTTAAGGGGCATGACAAGGCATAAATACCTTCACACACAAACCCTTTGTCTCCTCCCGGGTCCAGTTGCTGTAAGTCTACTCAGGTCAGACTCTTCTCTGAGAGATGGCTGTTTAACAGGGAAGTATGTTATTCCCTGGGAACAGGACCGGTGGGTTCTAGTATGTTATAGACCCACCGTTCCGACTGGAATGCGGGGGGGGGGCATAAGTCTGTATATATTTAATTAATTGTTAATTGTATACTTTAGTCATGCTTGTGGGACTGGTGACTATTATCCTTGTGAAGCAAACGAACTGAACTTGGATATCACCCGTTCCCTGAGCATGACTGAAGTATATCTCTCTCTGCATGGCATATAAAACTGTAATTCTTTATTATTTTAATTAACAGAATATTATCTTGCATCTTATCCATTATAATGGGATTTTCAAATGCTATAATACCATTAATTTTAAATTTGTCAATGTCTTAATATCAACATTTTATTTCAGATATATGTATATGTGTACAAAGTTGTCTGTGATAGTTTTAAATTCTCTGTGATATTTAACCACATTGTTGATATACCCCTGTTTGTCAAAATAAAAGCCCTACAGGGCTTATGTTGATTTGTTTCAAATATTCGACAATAAAGAAATATTCTGTTCTGTTCTGTTCCATGTTGCACGTCATTATTTCACATGGAGATGTTTCCTAATGCTATGTTTAGGGTATAGATAAGAATAAAGTACATCACAAGTTTCCATCAGACGGCCCCCGCCCATTGGGGCTTTAAGAAATAAATGGGCTGCCTGATGCTTCCTAGCAGAGCTGATGCCGACCGCACACGAGTACTGGTAAACCGCTTAGAGGATATAAGCCTGCCAAGGCAAAGCGGTGCGCGTCGGACCGTCCATGCTTATAAACCCTATTGGTTTCATAGGGCGACAGGGCTTGTGATGTCATTTCATCTCAATGTCGGGTAAAAGTCCCTCAAAATTGGAAGCAACGCCTCCAAAATGACCTTTATAGTGTTGACGTGGACGTTAAACATCAAATCAAACAAACAAACAAAGTTTCCATCAGAAAAAATGACCGTTTTCGAGAAAGAGTTCACCATGTCACACGGATGGAATTATCTTTTTTGTACCAAATGGAATCTTCCACCTCAAGTATTGCTGGAGTCCATTTCAAAATTATTTAGGTGTGCCAGGTTGTGCTTTCTTCAAATTTTATTTTGAAAATGGCTGACTTTCTTGCAAACAGTGTAGGTCCTGATCAGACGCCGCGTTCTGCGGCGTCTAATCTGGGCCTGCACTGTTTGCCAATTATCCGTTTTGGGATTTCCGGCACAGAATGGGATAAGACCGGGAACGCTGTATTCTAAATAAGAAGGTGTGCAGATTAATGTAATTGTTTGGCTGATTACGCATGCTCGAAGCAACCTTTCCGTTTGTCGCGATCCATTTAATTCCAATAACAGTGTCAATATGCTGGAACATCCTTGCAATATGATGGATTAATGATGTTTTTATGACCCTTGAAATAACTGTTTTTCATTTCGAACCGCCCCGATGTGTACAAAGTGAGAAACAAACCACAAATGTTCACCTGATAAAAATGTTAGATCTGAAGCAATGAAAGCCACCAATGTGTAACACGGATATGCTGTGTCGTGGACCACTGCAACCATTGGCCTTACAAAAATAGTGAAATATACATGGGAAGAATGCCATTAACATTCATCAATTTATTCTTTTCAAATGCGCATGCGCAACAAACAGGTGATTTCTTTCCAATATCTACCTCAAGGTCTTTTCTGTATGTCAGCGAAAAGCATAACGTATACAAATCCGTGAAATGAACACCCCTATACCCCACTTTATATGGAGAAAACTGGGGATATCGGGGGTATACACTATTTTACTTATTTCTGCTCCAACGCATAGGTTGTGGGTACTCAATGAGGCGGTTCTAACGAGCACCCTCAACCTATTTTTGCAGTATGACTAAGAAAAATATCACGGATTTTCATAAGAGCATAAGGCATTTTAGAGATGTGAAAAAATGTACTATGTTGCACGGGTGTGTTATCGTAAAAAGCGTCTCGCGAGACTGCTGTGATGCACAGGGTTGCCTAAACTTTTGCTGGCCACCAGCGTGAAATGTACTGCAGATATCGTAGAAATCCTAAAAATGTGGACACCTTTATGACTTGCCGTAATTTTCCTTAACTTTTAACACATTTGTTTCAAGACCCTGTAAGGAGTCAAAACGTGCAGACAGAATAGCAAACAGTGTAGTCCCTGGTCAGACTGCCCGTGAAAGGAACAGTCTGATCTGGATCTGGACTTTTTGCTTAGGCATGTGTGTCCAATACTAAGGGTCATTACGGTAGTTGATTTGTATGCAGCCCAAGGTGCTACGGGAAAAGTCTTGTTCGTTAGCCAGACAGTGCCCGGAAGAAAACCGTATAAAAATACATCACACAACTAACAAATTACGCAAAGAATTACTACTCAAGGGCGCATGCCGTTCCGCGCTTAGGGACAAGATTTCCGTTTCTGTCTGAATGATCGCATACATTAACAAAACACGCCTATACAAATGCATTGTAAACTTAACCGCCAAAAATGAATATTTTACGGTGAAAAATTGTGATAAGCTTTCTTATTTCTGCTCTAAAATATAGATTGTGGGTACTCGTTAGAACCGCCTCATCGATATTCTAGAGTAGAAATAAGAAAAATAAGTATTACCCCCGTTAACCCCAGTTTTACTATATAAAAGTGGGGTTCAAGGGAATCAATATTATATGGGCGTGTTTTCGTGAATAAGACATATACTTGTCGATAGGGTTGAAAGGGTTAAGTGGTGATTTGATATAGTGATTGGGTATAAGACAAGACACGAAAAGATATTGCACAAAGTGCCATATCATGTGACTCGATTGTGATTGCATTGTACCATTTCGGAAAGAAACAGGCAATGATATCTCATTATTAAAGCCGTTTAGTTATAAACTTATAAACTAGTATTACATGAAAACTGAATTTGATACACACTGAATTTGCAGTATCAAATTCTGGTTATAATTTTTTTTTTTTTTTTGTTCTTTTTTGTTGTTTGTTTGTTTGATTTGATGTTTAACGCCCCCGTCAACACTATGTAGGTCATTGCGGAGACGTTGCTTCCAATTTTGTGGGACTTTTACCCGACATTGAGATGACCTGACCTCACAAGCCCTGTCGCCGAATGAAACCAATAGGGTTTATAAGCATGGACGGCCCGACTCGCACCGCATTGCCTGGGCAGGCTTTGATCCTCTAAGCGGTTTACCAGTACTCGTGTGTGCCAGATTCAGCTCTGCTAGGAAGCATCATGCAGCCCATTTATTTCTTCAAGCCCAAATAGGCGGGGAGGGGGGGGGGGGGGGGGGGGCGCGAATTCCATAGATCGAATATCTAAATTGACGTGGAAACCTGTGTTGAATTTAATAATGTATATTTCACCGAGTTGAATTCGACCATGACTGATCAGTGAACACAGCCTTAGCGAAGTTATAAACAGACAAGCACATTCAGCAATAAGACTGGTCTTCTTTATACCATCACGTGAACAAGTCCGTGAAATGAACACCCCCCTAAACCCCACTTTATATAGAGAAAACTGGGGTTTAAGGGGGTAAACATTATTTTTCTTATTTTTACTCCAAGACATAGGTTGTGGGTACTCGTTAGAACCGCCTCAACGAGGCGGTTCTAACGAGCACTCACAACCTATGTTTGTAGTATTTATAAGAAAAATATCGCATATTTTAATCAGAAAAGTAGCCATTTTGGAGATGTGAAAAAATGCACTATGCCATACGGGCGTGTTATCGTAATGCTTAGCACCCAACTTTCCAACATAAAAATACGTTATTATTATTATTATTATTATTATTATTATTATTATTATTATTATTATTATTATTATTATCGTTTGTTATCATTATTATCATTATTATTGTTTTATTGTTAAATGTTCTGTCCTATAAACAAAATTAGCCAGCGTGTATCCACTTTATTTTCATCACGTTAATAGTAATTATAATAATAATAGTTGAAGAAGTGGTAGTAGTACAGTGATAGGAGCAATAGTAGTAGTAGTAATAATAGTAGTAGTAGATGTGGGAGTAGTAGCAAGATAAAATTACTATTATTATTACCATCATTTTGATGATGATGATGATTATTATTATTATAGTAGTACTAAGTTGTAGTAGTGGGAGTAGTAGTAAGAGTATAATTATTATTGTCATCTCTTTTATTTTTAAAATCATTATTTTCGTTATTATAAGTAGTATCATCAGTAGAGGTGGTTCGTTTGTTTGTATTGAGTTTTTATTCTCCCGACAACATATTTAAGGTCATTTTGGAGACATTGCTTCCAATTTGTGAGACTTTTACCCGACATTGAGATGAAATGGCATCTCAACCCCTGCCCCCCAAAGAAACCAAAAGGTATAAATATAGGGACGGTCCGACTCGCATCACTTTCATTCTCTGTTCCGCTCACGAACAGTCAACATCGATCTCATCATGTCTGTCTCTATGAAAGAGTATCGCTTTCCTGAGCCACTCGTGGCTTTCTTGAAGTCATGCCGGCTTCATGGGGTTTCTGAAGTGACCACAGGCCTTCAGCACCAGAGTGTGACTGTCACTCTCCATTGGGACCTGAGCACTCCAGCTCCAGCCAGACCCAAGAAGACAGTCAAGCAGCAGCCTACAGCGACGGAGAAACCACTGCAGGAAACAGCACCTCCCAAGCCTGTGACCATCGAGATCCCACCATCACCAACCATCACCAGATCTCCGACGCAGCCTCCACCAAAGAAGATGCCTCGCCGGGAGTCACCAACAATCACCAAGCCGCCTCCCAAGACGACGCCACCGCCTCCAGTCTTCACCTACAAGCGACCGCCTTTCACTGGGGAAGATCTACGCTTCAACATCTAACCAGTGCCGTACATTCACAGGGACTACACCTTCTCGCCACCACGCAAGTTCGAACATCAGGATGGGACCTACGCCGAAGTTGCGAGAGTAACATACAGGGGCCCAGCACATCCAGACTACCCCGGGAAGATCGCCTACCTGATGTTCGACCAAGCGACGACGACAAGCGGCCAGTACTACCTTCCGCAAACCAGGACAACAACCGAGTATGAACTTGCCGAGTACTACTGGACCTACGGCAAAGATCAAGACCCGGCGCGAATAAAGGGCTTCAGGCTGGACTGGGAGGACGGCGAGGTGTACAACATTCACCCACCAGAGTGCTGGAAGTAGGCTGCTGCGTCCTCCACTGATCGTGAACTTAGGGCCGCATGTCCGAAAACCCTGTTTTCCATGGGTATTGCATGGCTACTTCATGTGTAGCCAGGCCGAAAGCCAATCGCGCGGCCCTAAGAGAGAGCAACATAACCTAGTTTGCTCTCGGGCAAGACAGAGAAATCGCGCTTTGCAGCCGAAATTGGCATTGATTTCTCTGTTGCTTTATGCCCACTTTCGACCTGGCGTTCAAAATTCAAAATTACAGTGCTTCCAATTTACTTAGGATAATTAGGGAAAGGGCACTGGTAGATCAGCACGATTGACACACCGCTGAACTCTACCACGATTCGCAGCCCAGAAGCACTTAAACCTTACGTCCTGTTGTGGGGTAATAATGCTAACGCGCCTGACCGTAGCGGACGTAAAATGCTAAAACTTTACAATACAATATAATACAATACTCGCATCACTTTGCTTGGCCAGGCTAAGACCTCCTAAACAGTTTACCTGTACTCATGTGCGGCCAGTTTCAGCTCTGCGTGGAAGCATCATGTAGCCCAATCTATTTCTTAAAGCCCCGATCGGCGGAGGCCTAATAATAGTACCAGTAGTCAAAAATGTTGTAACAGCATAATTATCATTATCTTTGTTTTATCATCAAAATTATTATCAATAGTAGTAGTAGAGAAGTATCAATAGTAAAAGTATTATTATTATTATTTATTTATTTATTTATGCATGCATTTACTTATTTCCAACAAACAATATTGGCTAATTTTATCCAATTTTATTTTCGTCACATTAACATGCTCATGTAATGCCCTTGTAAATCCGATTTTATGTGAAAAAAACACTAAGGTTTACATTTCAACGCGAAATTTACCTCCGATTGTACCGTTAGAAAACCGGCCCCGATAGCTCAGTTAGTAGAGTGTCCGCTCCGGGGATCGGGAGGTCATGGGTTCGATCCCGGGCCGCGACATACCAAAGTCGTTAAAAATGGTACTAGCTGCTCCTCGCTTGGCACTCAGATTTACGGGGAAGAGCTAGGCCTAGTCGACCCAGTGTCAGGATAATGTGACTGGTTGTGGTATCATGTAATGTGTCTGGGACATGATACTTCAGTGAGGCAGCACTATAAAAGTGAGCATTGAGCTCCCTGTCGCAACCAGACACCGTCGTGATATCACTGAAAAATTGTTGAAAGCGACGTTAAACCCGAATTCACACACACACACCGTTAAAGAAAGGCCATTTTCACAGCAGTATTATAGGTAAATACCAAATTGTTCAGTCCCTTTCAATTAACTGTTATAAACTTCATTTGAAACAAACAAACTAAAACATATTACAAGAAACATAATAAAAAGATATCTTGTGGACAGCTATATACATGTATTTATCATTGTGACTAAAATGCTACATGTTTTAAAATAGCACATTGAATTGCTTCTCTCCAAATTCAGGGCACATTACAATATACGTGTTTGCAAGTTTGAAAACAATAGTACATGTATTAGTGACCTATGAACAGCTTAGGGCAATCAAAAGTTCGCGACACAAAAAAAATGCCCAACGGCATTATGGACGAGTTTTACATTTTCTTTTGCAGGCCACAGCAATTTAAATGGAGGCTGAGATAGTATCCTTTAGAAAAACTGACCCTAATCTCGTTATAAGTGATTTTATTTGAAAACTTAACATTCCAATTTTGCTGGGTTTGCCCCAAAAATTCATTTACTAATGTGAAAGAGTTAAACATACTGCAGCAGTTGAAAGAGTATCAAACAGTACCCCTAAGAGCTAATAAACAAGAATTAATTCCTGTTTTCAAGCCTTTGAATAAAAAACAAAATTTAAATTTGAGAAAAAGAAATCTACAAACTTGCAAGTAATACAGTCATAACAGCTTGCAAGGAAAATAAGGGCGATAATACAGAGCTAACTTCTACTATAATCTTAAATATGTTCTATAAAAGGGTTATCCTTTGGAAGCAAGGAATACACCACAGAAGTGAAAAATATGGAGTGTACATGTTTTCTGGGCCAGACTAGCTAGTTTCGGCCAATTAGGCCTCATCAGTGACCCTCAGATATTTTCAAAGTTCCACAATGGAATCAATGATCCCAAAGGACAAGAAAATACAATCTACACTATGATGTCCGAAAACTATAACTTTGGCCCTTAGTGCCATTAATGGATTGTATATGAAAGGGGTACATCAAATGAAGCAATAGTTCTAATATGAAAGCAATCCACTGAAGAATAAAGTTAAAAAAATGTTAATCTAAAGGTAAACCTGGGACGACACCCTCCCATCCGCCAGCCCGCCCGGACATCGATATTTTAAAGTGCGGACTTTAAAAAAAAAGTCCAAAATTGGAACTCACTTATCGCAAAGGCGACCAGCAATGTCTTAGGCGAGCCTGCGCACATCACGTGAACAAGTCCGTGAAATGAACACCCACCTAAACCACACTTTATATAGAGAAAACTAGGGTTTACAGGGGTATATATTATTTTTCATATTTCTGATGCAAGACATAGAGTGTGGGTACTCGTTAGAACCGCCTCAATGAGGCGGTTCTAACGAGCACCCGCAACCTATGTTTGGAGTATTATTAAGAAAAATATCACAAATTTTCATCGGAAAAGTAGCCATTTTGGAGATATGAAAAAATGCACTATGTCACACAGGTGTGTTAACGAAATGAAAACGGCCCCCGCCCATAGGGGCTTGAAGAAATACATGGGCTGCATGACGCTTCCACGCAGAGCTGAATCCGGCCCGCACACTAGTACCGGTAAACCGCTTAGAGGATCTAAGCCTGTCCAGGAACCGCGGTGCGAGACGGACCGTTCATACTAATAAACCCCATTGGTTTCATTGGGTGACAGGGCTTGAGATGTCATTTCATCTCAATGTCGGTGAAAGTTCCACAAAATTGGAAGCAACGTCTCCAAAATGACCTTTACAGTGTTGACGGAGACGTTAAACCTCAAATCAAACAAACAAACAAAACAAATAACGTAATGAAAAGCACATTCTCATCAGAGCCTATGCTTGTCGCAGACATGCAGAGAAGACGTTGATGTATATGCATGTATGTTATCACGAGCCCAGTCCTATAAGCATTCTGTGCATGCGTATTTAAAAAACGTAAAGTAGAGAATTCCAGGGGCCCTTTTCTAATGTGTCAGCCCTATAAACCCATTTTGTACCGAAAACCATAAATGGGGTAATTGACGATCAGTCCAGACCCAGAATACGGCATCTGATCAGGGCCTTCACTGTTTGCAAAAGGTTCAGCAATTTTCATAATAAATTTTGAAGAAAACACAATGTGATCCCCCACCCCTCAATGTTGAAATGGGCTCCTGTTATATACGTGTACAAGGAGGATGATCCCATTTGATAAAAATTGTTGAAGGCCTGCAAAAATATAATTCTTGATTAGAGAACTTCAAGGCAGTCTGTTTTTTTTTTTTTTTTTTTTTTTTATTGCTGGAATTTCTTGTAAAAGTGGATTACCGTACAGATCTTAGTTTGAGCAATGCTATTATCGGTTTGCTTTATGTGCATTTAAATCCAACTCATTTTATCTCAAATTACTGCTGTCTCAAAGCAAGCAATACAGATTCTTGGAGTTTGAAATCATGGAATAATTTTACATTAGACTGATCATCTTCTCCACGAGTTGCATTGTTTTCAACATTTAAGCAACTAGTGAAGATAATGATCAACACACGCCTCGACAGACTCAGACCAGATTCTTTACAAGTCCAAGGCGCAAACTGCCCTTACAGATTCTGATTACACCATTCGCATGCTGTTATCGCTGTACATAGGTATTAATATGCATACTATACGTTTATGTTAGCAGCGTCCCAATTGATATTTGACGACAATTTTCTATGTTGATTGAATAAAGTCTAAAACGAATCAAAGTCTTAATCTTTCCATTGACTATCTCAGACAGTTAATAGTCATGCACAAGACGCTTTTGTGTGGTAAATTGGAGTCAAGTCGAAGTTTAAATTGCATATTATGTAAAGGACAACATTATGTAAATTCCGGTGTCTAAATGTAAACTGACCACGGCGGATCTGAATTCTGGTAATCGCATTGCATGCAGTTGTGCAATGCCTGTAATTTAGCGCTCTATGTATTCATCACAGCGAGTTCGTAAAATGAAAACCCCTGTAGACCACACTTTCTATAGAGAAAATTCATTACGAAAACATGCCTATATAATTTTGACCCCCTTGAAACCCATTTTTATACAGTAAAACTGGGGTTTACAGGGGTAAACCTTATTTTTCTTATTTCTGCTCTAAAATATAGATTGTGGTACTCGTTAGAACCCACAATCTATATTTTGAGCAGATATAAGAAAAATATCACAATTTTTCATGATAAAATTTTCATTTTTCGGCAATAAATGTGGCAATGTATTTGTATAGGCGTGTTTGCGTAATGTGGAGTTTTATAGGTAAACGCATTTCCTTACATGTGCTCGAACCCTGGGGCTCTCTTAAACTTTGCTCGTGATCCATTGTTATTCTTAATTCAATAAGTTTATTCATTACTTTTACACAAATCTCTATCCTTTGTAATTTAACTAAAAATTCTGGTTTGAGGGATGAAATTTAAAAAAAAAGAATAAAAGAGTTGCATGTAGTTTTTCTTTTAACATCGGAAGAGCGTCGTTGGCGACCACGTGAAGTCACAATATTGTTTCTATAAATGTATTTAGAATGTATAGGGGTGTATATTACATTCCTTATGTTTACTGAAATACATAAAATATTCGCACACCTCAAATTTTTACCATACTTGTTCTAGAATTTGAACAAGTACAATTTACTACACATTACGAAAACACGCCTATACAAATACATTGCCACCTTTATCACCGAAAAAATGAAAATTTTAAGATGAAAAATTGTGATATTTTTCTTATTTCTGCTTAAAATATAGTTTGTGGGCACTCGTTAGAACCGCCTCATCGAGGCGGTTCTAACGAGTACCCACAATTTTTATTTTAGAGCAGAAAAAAAGATAAATAAGGTATACCCCCGGAAACCCCAGTTTTACTTTATAAAAGTGGGGTTCAAGGGGGTCAAAATTATACAGGCATGTTTTCGTGATGAGAAAAGCGGGATGAGTGAAAAACAGGACCCTGCGGCGTCTCATCTGGATCTGTTTGCTCAAGCCTGTCTGTCCGAATACATACGGTAAATTCGGTAGTCGTTTTAAGTAGTCTCTCTCTCTCTCTGTATGCCTCTCTCTCTCTCTCTCTCTCTCTCTCTCTCTCTCTCTCTCTCTCTCTCTCTCTCTCTGGAACTGCTTCTTTACATAACATAACATAATTAACAAACCGCGTCTTTGGAAAACCTGTCTGTTATCAGAAAGGCTTTTGATCACGGATAAATTTTACCAAGTGGGAAGATCATTCTAACTACACCTTCCACCCCTCAGTTTCTAAACTGAACTGTCTAATCTTTGAATTTAGGGAATTTTCATTTTTGTAAATGAATAATTAAGGAGTCCAAATAATCCTTTCGTGGGGCTTCAAGAAATAGATCGGGTTGCATGTTGATTCCACGTAGAGCTGAACTCGACCGAACAAGAGTACTGGTAACCCGTTTACAAGCTCTAGGCCTGCCTAAGCAAAGTGGTCCGAGAAGGACCGTCCATGTGCATAAACCTTAGCGGTTTGTTGGGGCGGTAGGGCTGGAGCTGTCATGTCATCTTAATGCCAGGCAAAAGTCCCACAAAACTGGACGCAACGTCTCCAAAATGACACAAATAGTGTTGACATGGCCGAAAAACATCTTAAACAAAACAAAAACCATTAGCGGGATTGCAAACAGCGTTGATTCTGATTTGAGGCGGCTCCCTAAGAGCCATCTCATCTGTATCGCATTACGCAAACACGCCTATATAAAATACATTTTAAACTTAACCGCCGAAAGTACGAACATTTTATGATGAAAAATGGTGATATTTTTCTTATTTCTGCGCAAAATATAGATTGTGGGTACTCGTTAGAACCGCCTCATGGAGGCGGTTCTTACGAGTACCTACAATCTATATTTTAGAGCAGAAATAAGAAAAATTAGGTTTCCCCTGTAAACCCCAGTTTTACTATATAAAAGTGGGGTTCAAGGGGGTCATAATTATACAGTCGAACTTGAAAGGCTCGAACACCTTTGGGACCTAGAAAATCTGTTCGAGACAGGGGTATTTCGAGCCACTGAGGGTTACTGTCAGGAGGCATAACGGGGTTAATTTTGGGACATTTTTTCGGTGTTCTATAATAAAAATGTATGCTGTGTGTTCTCATTAGAATTGCCTCGACGAGGCGATTCTAATGAGCACACACAGCATACATTTGCAAGATAAAAGTGGAAAATGTCCTTAATTTTCCCACACTACTTCTTATGTTGAGAAATTCCCTAGGGACTCAAAAATTGGTTCGACTCAGCCATGGTAAACGAGCCATCGGTGTTCGAGCCATCGAAGTTCTACTGTATAGGCGTTTTTTCGTGATGGCACTGATTTTATACGCACATTGAATTCATTACGATAACACACCCGCGCGCGGTATAGTGCACGTTTTCACATCTCAAAAATGGCTAATTTTCTTATGAAAATCTGTGACATTTGTCTTATTTAAATTGCAAACGTAGGTTGTTGGAGCGCGATAGAACCCTCTCATTGCGCCGTTTTTTTAACGAGTACCCACAATTTATGTCTTAGAGCAGAAAGATTATGTATACCCCCGTTAACCCCAGTGTTTTTACTATAAAAAGTGGGGTTTATGGGTGGGGTGTTCATTTCACGGCTTTTGCACGGGATGATGTACCGGTCTACAGGGTTGAAGGGGTTAATGAAAAAAAGGATGTCATTTACATTACTGTTCTAGGATAGAAAAAATATATTTAGATAACGACCAATAGACATGCAATCTGACTGTAACAGTTGAGAAAACGTGACTTCGGAATGTAAACTCTTATGCTGTAATGTGATTTTATATGGCAAAACAAAACTGAGATGCTCTTTTTTTTCTGCGGAAAATGTTTTCCCAGAAATGAAACTGAAACAAAAAAGAAGCATAGTGGAAATTAACCCATTTCAGACTGGAAACCCCTAAACGGGTACTCTGGCAAACAGTGCAGGCCCAGATCAGACGCCGCAGAACGCGGCGTCTGATCAGGGCCTCCACTGTTTGCTAAACCTCTAGCCATTTTCCAAATCAATTTTGAAGAAAACACAACCTGACACCCCTCAACTTTGAAATGGACTCATGCTATATATAAGGTGGAAGATTCCATTTGGTCCAAAAAGGGTTCATATAAAAGAAATAAAAAAATGACATTTAAACATGAGAATCAAGAAGGAAATTGAAATGAACATAAACAGAAAAGAATGTAAAACAGTAAAGCATCTCTTGTTATCGACTTCTTAAGGAGAATGGGAACACCTGCCAGATTTTTCCGCCATTTTTCAAAGGGAGACAACTTTCGGAACTTCCTGTTCGCTTTTCTATAAGCCATGTACCACTGAAAAAGGGGTCTACTCTTAAAGAAAAGAATTTGCTCCTCATGAGAAAATTATTTTCTTTAAGAGTTGACCCCTATTGACATTGGAGACAAAAATACTTTTGCAGGAGTTGCCTGCACTGAAGGTGTTCCCATTCCCCTGAATTATGTCTAAGATCTCCAACAGCATATCATGTTTACTTTGATTTCTCTTTCTAACTTTTGCTTTCAATTTCATTCAGTTTAATCGTTGTAATTTGTTTATTACTTTTATTATTATTATTATTATTATTATTATTATTATTATTTGAAAGAATAGGGCAGGAAATGTCCATTTCGGGCTTCCGTACCATGCTGACACCTTCCCTGTATAAAAAGAGATGAAATTACTGAAAAAACGACAACTGGCTGCCAACTTATTTCTGTTTCTTTAAAAATGTCTATGCCAGGGTACCCGTTTAGGGGTTTCCAGTCTGAAATACGTTAACTCCGCCTTAAGCCCCACATTATAAAGTGAAAACTCTAGTTTATAGGGGTATACATTAGTTTGCTCTTATGATGCACTGTGATTTATATGGCAAAGCATCCCTGAGATGTTGCTAGACATACGTTGTGGGTACTCGTTAGAACCGCCTCAATGAGGCGGTTCTAACGAGTACCAACATTCCATATTTTAGAGCAGAAATCAGAAAAATAAGGTTTACCCATGCAAATCCCTCTTTTACCATATAATGTGGGTTCAAGGGGGTCAAAATTATATAGGCGTGTTTTCGTGAAGTGTAATTCAACTATATACATGTTTATCATATGGCGTCGCGTCTGGGAGTGTAATAACGCCATGTAATATTTTCGATAATCCACTAGTGGATTAAATATGCAAATTAGCTAGATACGTCCCGTAACGTTACATGTACGACGCCCTTAACGACGTCGCGTTTACTAACGGCGGAATAGTGTCATTTTTGTAGACAATCGTGAATAAAATGCGTTTTGAATGTCATATGATAAATAGAATCTTGCATTCGTGCTCATGTATTATTGAATTTATTAAACTCGTTGAGAAAAAGTGATAAAATGCTCGGCACAGCCTCGCATTTTATCACTTTTCCTCAACTCGTTTAATAAATTCAATAATACATGGACACTCATGTAAGATCCTCTTTGTAAGGTAGGACAGAATGGTTAATCATGTTTACAATTCTGAAAAAGGGGTAATCCTTTGGAAGCAAGGGCTACAGTACTGAACTGAAAACTATGGAGCGTTCAAGAGTTTTTTGTCAGACTAGCTTGTTTCGGACAATTAGGGCTCATCAGTGACCCTCAACTATTTCCCAAATTACCCAGAGCAATCAATGGTTCCAAAGGACTAGAAAATACAGCCCACACTATGATGATGTGTGTGTGTGCGTGTGTGAATTCGGGTTAAACGTCGCTTTCAACAATTTTTCAGTCATACCACGACGGTGTCTGGTTGCGACAGGGAGCTCAATGCTCACATTTATAGTGCTGCCTCACTGAAGTATCATGTCCCAGACACATTACATGATACCACACCCAGTCACATTATCCTGACACTGGATCGACCAGTCCTAGCTCTACCCCGTAAATCTGAGTGCCAAGCGAGGAGCAGCTAGTACCATATTTAACGACTTTGGTATGTCGCGGCCCGGGATCGAACCCGAGACCTCCCGTTCCCCGGAGCGGACACTCTACCAACTGAGCTATCGGGGCCGGTACACACACTATGATGAAGGCCATGCAGGGAGGCACACATTCGGTCCATAACACCAGGCGAAGTTACATGTTCTGAAAAAGAGGTAATCTTTTGGAAGCAGGAACTACAATACAGAACTGAAAACTTTTGAGTGTAGTAGATTTTTCTGGGCCAGACTAGCAGATCTGTATGGAACACCCCTCTACATCCTACTTTATATATACAAAACTGAGCTTTACGGGGTATTCATTCTTTGTGTTATTTCTGGTCCAAGACAAGACATAGGTTGCGGGTACTCGTTAGAACCGCCTCAGTGAGGCGAATTAACGAGCACCCACAACCTAAGTTTGCAGTATAAATAAGAACACTGTGCTCTATTTGTTTTGTTTGTTTTGGAGTTTTTACGGCCCAGTCAACACTATTTAGGTCATTTTTGAGCCGGTCAGTTTACCTATCAACACTTTCCTGGGCAGGCGTATACGTAAGCGGTTAACCAGTACAGTGCACATTCTTTCAGCATAAACTGACAACTGCCCTTCTTGAATCAGCGGAAGGGAGAGAATGACCGTAGAAAAGATTTCATGATCAATCCCCACGAAAGAATGTTGCCGACCCCGGGAGTCGAACACTGTGCTCTATGTCATATGGGTATTGAATCGTTCATACATTTCAGAGTATTCCTCAATGAAAACACTGACAGCACTTGTGTTTCGATTGTCTCTGAGTGAAGGCTGGAAAATTATCCTAAACTATGACAGCCCTTAAATTCTGTACTGTACGCAAACGAGTTTGTCCCTGATCAGATGCGGCGAGGCGGTTCTAACTAGTACCCACAGTCTATGCTTTTGAGGAGAAATCAGAAAATTAATATATCCACCTGTAAACCCCAGTTTTACTACATAAACGTCGTTTTAGGGGGACACATTACGAAAACACACCTATATACCTTTGACCCCCTTGAACACCACTTTTATACAGTAAAACTGGGATTTACTAGGGTTGGTAGGCGATTCTAACGAGTACCCACAATCTATATTTTGAGCAGAAATAAGAAAAATATCGCAAATTTTCATCTGACAATTTTTGTTTTTTCGGCGGTTAAGTTTACAATATATTTGTTTTGGCGTGTTTTCGTAATAAATATTATACAGGCCTTTTTTCGTGATGGAGTCATATACAGTCGAACTTCGATGGCTCGAACACCGATGGCTCGTTTACCATGGCTGAGTCGAACCCGTTTTTGAGTCCCTAGGGAATTCCTAATCATAAGAAAAAGTGTGGTATAATTAAGGAGATTTTCGACTTTTAACTTATAGATGTATGCTGTGTGTACTCATTAGAATCGCCTCAATGAGGCGATTCTAATGAGTACACACAACATACATTTATGTTACAGAACACCGAAAAGAAGTCCCAAAATACCCCCGTTATGTTTGCTGGAAGTATGCAACAGTGGCTCGAACTACCGCTGTCTCGAACAAATTTTCATGGTCCCAAAGGGGTTCGAGCCATCGAAGTTCGACTGTATCACTCATATATTTTCTCACTTTTTTTCAGGTAATGTCCACAAGGGGATTCGCATCGACATTTTCATTATTTTTCGGAGGAGCCTTACTGTTGATAGTGTTAAATCCTGTCAGTTCGTCATCCACATTGTGTGAAACAAGGTGTGAAAACGCGGTGCCAAACTTAAAAAGACTAAAAACTTTGTGGCATAACGTATCAAAACGAGTGGGTGGGGAAGGTAAGAAAATTTATTTTAACCTTATTTTGATAACTTATTCCTGACGTGTTACTTCTGCCAATTTCATACTTTGCTTCATTATCACATATATTAGTACTTTTCATCACGTTTCTACGAAACCGGGAAAGGGACATGCAGAATTTTATTTTTTTCATTGTCCGAACAATGTATAGCAATATATTATAGTACGAGCAATTTGACATGAGACTGACCTTTATGCAAGGAATAAATTAGTCAGTGTTATCGCCTAACACTTCGGCTTTCGTAAGCTTCTCGTGAATTTTCGGCATCTCGTGAAAAGCGACCCATTTACCGACCACTATGGATTGTTTAACAAAATCGCCATATTCGGAAAACGACGAAGATAAATACATGCATTCAGTCAGGTGTGAAACCATGTTAATAGAGTTCACCAGTCTCAGGTCAATTTGTTCGAACTATACCTTGTGCAAACAAGGCATAAGATTACATCTTATTCTGACAACATATATGTATTATCGTGTTTTCACAACATATTATCTTGTTCGAAAAATATGATATCTTGTTGGCACAACATATTATCTTGTTCCCACAACTTATTATCTTGTGCGAACAACATAATATCTTGCTGGCAAAACATAATATCCTTGTTCGCACAATATACAGCGACCTTCCGCTATTAAGGCCACCTAAATATAACACTAATTCTGCTTTAAAAAGCTTAATTTGAAGGGTGGAATTATTCTATGTGTTTTTTTCTGCCCAAAACGTGTCCTCTGGTAAGGGACCACCTTTTGGACTGTTCAAAAGTGGTCTTGAAGACCACTTTTGAACAGTCCCAAAGGTGGTCTTAATATAGGAATGTTGCTGAACCTTGTACGCACAACTTGTTATCTTTAGCACCCAACATATTGACGCTTATTGATTGGACATTGTTGGGGTTTAATGGCCCAGACAACACAATTTAGATCATGTCGAGCCGGCAAGTTTACCAAACAGCACCCTTTCTTGGCAGGCTGGTACATCAACACTTATCAGTACTGTGCATATCCTTTCCTTTTCGATAACACACCCGTGCGACATGGTGCATTTTTTCACATCTCCAAAATGGCTACTTTTCTGATGAAAATCCGTGATATTTTTTCTGATTTATGCTGAAAAAAAAGTTTTGGGTGCTCGTTAGAACCGCCTCGTTAAGGCGGTTCTAACGAGTACCCACAAAAACATAGGTTGTGGGTGCTCGTTAGAACCGCCTCGTTGAGGCAGTTCTTACGAGTACCCACAACCTATGTCTTGGAGCAGAAATAAGAAAAATAATGTTTACCCCCATAAACCCCAGTTTTCTCTGTACAAATTGGGGTTTAGGGGTGTTCATTTCACGGACTTGTTCACGTTACGTGCTACCCTTACTGAATCAGCGTGCAGCCGATATAAATCAAATCACTGACAGTTCTTGGGGGCTATCGGCTTTGGTGGATCGATCGACCTTTAGTGTATTCTGGAACATGGCCCTCAATATGGACATGTGCCTTAAATTCATGTCGGTTAAGCAAACAGTGAAGACCCTTATCAATCGTCACGTTCTGTGGTGTCTGATCTAGGACTACAATGTTTGTGGCCCTTTCTTGAGTCCCAAACATATATGGGTTAACCATTTCAATAATAACAAGATGTGAAACACGAACATGTCCCAAGGTGAATTTGTCTTTAAAGTAGGTCACAGATCAAGGTGACAGGTCAAATATTTAAAAAATGTATGCGTGGGAAGCCCTTGTCACAAGGAACCTTCGTGCCAAATATGAAGGCTCTATCTTAAAAGGTTCAAAATGTATGACTAATTTTTTTTTTGCTTTAGCAGTAGGCCACATATCAAGGTCAAGGTCACGGGTCATTATATTTTTCAAAAATGTATGAGTGGGAGACACTTGTCACAAGAAACCTGCATGCCAAATACGAAGGTTCTATTTGAAACTGTTCAATTTTTCTTTCTTTAACGTAGGTCACAGGTCAAGGCCAATGTCACAGGTTAAAATTTATTGTTTGAGTGGAAAGTCAATGTCACAAGACACATACGTCTTTAATATCAAGACTATATCTGAAACGATTCCCAAGTTATGGCCAATGTGTGGGTTTTATTTGTGTGTTTGTTTGTTTGTTTTTTTTGTGTGTGTTTTTTGTTTCAAGTAGGTCACAGGTCAAGGTCAATGTCACAGGTCAATTTGTTCATATGAGTGGGGAACCTTGTCACAAGGAACCAACACGAAATATGAAGGCTCTGTTTGAAATGGTTCAAAAGTTATGACCAATGTTGAAGTTTTCCAACCAACCGACAAACACACCAACGTACGAGTATTTCCGAGGCGGTCGACACTGTTATCCGAGCCCCGCCAAGCGAATTTGGGTCTTCGAGCATTCCGTCATAACAAGTTTTAACTGCGCATGCCCAGCCTTTCAGAGAGGCCAGGGATATGGCTTTCTGTCTGAAGGTTCCTCTTGATTCACTGCTTGTATGAGCGAGCAGCGAAGGTTCTGGCGAGACTGCGCGGATGCGCAGGCTCGCCTGAACCTTCGCTGCTCGCATAGGCGATAAGTACCAAAATCGCTTGGCGGGGCCCATCCAATACATTGACTCTAGATGGTCAGTCTCATGTCAAGTTACACCAGTTCTTTTTTGTTGTTGTTGTTGTTGTACCTGTATCATTGCGGTAACACGCGTTTGTCCTTTAACGTCGACATTCGTGTTTGTGCGACTAGCATTTTTCAATTCTAATGCTTTCCTTTTCCATGCACAAAACATATTATGTGGTTGCTCGTTAGACTATAAAATGCCTCATAGAACAAAAATGGAAACTCTCGCAAACTCGCCGTATCCCTATATAAAGTGGGGTTTCTCGGGACTGGTTAAGATATTGATTTTTTTATTCCTGCTTTGTACAGCAACACAGGTAGAAGGGTGATTCTACAAGCATTTCGTACCGGATTCGAAGAGAAATGACAGAGCCGGGAACACATAGCACACGTGACTAGCAAACTGACAGGCGTGCGCTGAAGTGCAGGTCCGCCTGGGCGTTGGCTGGTGACAGAAATGTAGAATGAGTTATGCGCTAGACGTCATGTGCAGTCATGTGGAAAACATAGATTGGAGAATGCTGTATACGGCGGAGAATGTTGCGGGACCTTCGATATGCGTCAGCTCATGTGCTCGCAACTTCTATCACAGATTTTCATCAGAAAACTTTCCATTTTTGAGAAATGAAAGTCTGAACTATGACACACCATCACGCAAACACGCCTATATGGTTTGACTCCATTGAACCCCACTTTTATATTGTAAAACTGGGGTTTACAGGGGTAAACCTTATTTTTCTTATTTCTGCTTTAAAATATAGATTGTACCCACAATATATATTTTGAGCAGAAATAAGGAAAACATCACAAATTTTCATCTTAAATTTTTCATTTTTCCGGCGGTAAAATTTACAGTGTATTTGTATAGGCGTGTTTTCGTAACCCGCATCGCTTTACCTGGGCAGGCTTAGATCCTCTAAGCGGTTTACCAGTACTCGTGTGCGACCGGTTTCAGCTCTGCGTGAGAGCATTATGCAACCCATCCATTTTTCAAGCCCCGATGGGCGGGGGCCGACGTGTAACATGTATCTCAGTATACTGTACAGAAGAAATAAATGATTAGAATAATTATATAATTTCATTAACGCCTGTTTTCTCACGGGATTCCTTTTAATACTTTAAATCTTATTGCAGAAGAAATTAAGACAAAGATTGATCATGTGTCGACAGGAAAGACATGAATGGTCACGTAGGATCTTCATTAAAATTCTAATTTACCTTTCATTTACCCCATTGTATACTTGTGGAATCTTCCATTCCTATGTGTTGGACAAGTCCATTTGTCATATACGGGCTGTCAGGTTTATTCTATATTTGACGGTAAATTAAGTTAGCAAATAGTGCAGACCCTGATGAGACGCCGCGTTCTGCGGCGTCTGATCTGGGCCTGCACTGTTTGCCAAGGTACCCCTTTAGGGGTTTCCCGGATACAGTGGGTTGAAGAGTCATATGAGAGGACAAAGGTCCATTATATAAGAATGACAGCACCGATATTAATTTCTATATGAAACAATGCATCAAATATTATTTGCATCTCGAAAATTATAAAAGTTTTCTTTTGACATGTGACTATGTGCATGAACATTAATTTGATTATTGAACTCTCTCTCTCTCTCTCTCTCTCTCTCTCTCTCTCTCTCTCTCTCTCTCTCTCTCTCTCTAGAAGCCTCCGTGGTGTAGTGGTTATGCTACTCGCCTTGTAAACCAGGGATCGCAGGATCGATCCCTGGCTTCTCCAGACTTTCGGATGAGTCTTTAAACCGAGGTTCCGTCTCCGTATGACCTTAGCTGAGGGTGAGACGTAAAACTCTCTCTCTGTCTCTCTCTCTCTCTCTCTCTCTCTCTCTCTCTCTCTCTCTCTCTCTCTCTCTCCGGGTGGTTTCCGAAGCAGCAGAAAGTATATAAAACATCGAGGAGACGCACAATAAAATTAAAGGCGATGATGTGGAATCGACTCTTTAGTTGGTGAAGCAGAAATTCAAAAGTTCAAACGCCTATAACTTCGTTATTTTTTTTAATAAAACCAGTAAGTGTGGATATGCGTTTCAAATTAAATTTTGGTTCTGAAATTTCCCGACTTTGTTACAAATTTTGGTTTACACTGTTTTTATACATTCGTTTTGTAAAAACCATTAGGAAAACACGCCTATACAAATACATTGTAAGCTTAATCGCCGAAAAAATGAAAATTTTAAGATGCAAAAATGTGATATTTTTTCTTATTTCTGCTCCAAATATAGATTGTTGGTACTCGTGATAACCGCCTCGTTCTAACGAGTACCCACAATCTATATGTTGGAGCAGAAATAAGAAAAATAAGGTTTACCGCTGTAAACCCCAGTTTTACTATATAAAAGTGGGGTTCAAGGGGGTCAAAATTATATAGGCGTGTTTTCGTGTTGGGTCGTATTATGGTATGGGGTCGGCGTCCGTCCGTCCGTCCGTCCGCCAAGCCGTCTGTATATTTTTCGTTTCCGGATACTTTCTCCTACAGTTTTCATCCGATCCAGCTGAAACTTGGTATTTAGTTAGACCATGATGTGGAGCAGCACATGTTTTAGACCCCACAATGGCTATAGATTTATTGCTTTTGTTCATGTGTTTGTCACACCTTAACCCAAAATTTTAACCTCGGTCATAACATCAGAAGTATTTGCATAACTCTCATGAAACTTCACACACATACTAACCATTACTAGACCTATAGTCTAACCAAGGGACATATTGCTTTTGTCCATGTGTTTGCCACGCCTTAACCAAAAAACTTAACCTTGGTCACAGCTTCCAAAGTATTTGACTTTCTCAGAAACTTCAAATGTGTGCACACATACTTACCATTACAAGGCCTATATTCTGACAAAAACGTGATCAGAAGTACGTGGGTTCGATACCTGCCGGGGTCGACAACATTCTTTCGTGGATATTGATCATGAAACCTTTTCTACGGTCATTCTTTCCCTTCCGCTAATTCAAGAAGGGTGGATAGGAAAACTGACCGGCTCAAAAATGACCTAAAATGTTGTTGACCGGGGCGTTAAACTCCAATACAAAGAAACAAATAAACAAAATCGATATCTTAGATTTCTAGACTCTTGAACACCTGAGAAGCTGAGTAAACCGGTTTGTGTCTTGCCTGATCACAAACACGGAAGACAATGTTCTCTTGATGGGACTTATTTGAAGGTTTGAAGATTTTATTATCGCCTCAAACCCCTAACTTGGGCGTAAGTCAAACCTTCAACAAACAAAACATGAAAAATTGTTAGGAAAGTTGCAAACCATGGTCGTTAATCTGCCCAAACTCGCGAACATCACACGGCGGACCGTGACTGTTTGTGTAAGTGTAACCAGACTACACATCTAGTGACTAGTCCATGAAATGAACACCCCCTAAACCCCACTTTATATAGAGAAAACTGTGGTTTACGGGGCTATACATTATTTTTCTTATTTCTGCTCCAAGACATAGGTTGTAGCATCACGCTAACAAGTCCGTGAAACGAACACCCCCTTACACCCCACTTTATATAGGGAAAACTGGGGTTTAGGGGGGTAAACATTATTTTCCTTATTTCTGCTCCAAGACATAGGTTGTGGGTACTCGTTAGAACCGCCTCAATGAGGCGGTTCTAACGAGCACCCAAAACCTATGTTTGGAGCAGGAATAAGGAAAATATCACAAATTTTCATCAGAAAAAGTACCTTTTTTGAGGTTTGAAAAATGCACTATATCACACGGATGTGTTATCGTAATGGGTTCTCGTCACAATGTAGAACCGTGTCAGTTGTCGTTATTACGAGCACCCGCAACCTATATTTACAGAATAAATAAAAAACCTACCACGGATTTTCACCAGAAAAGTAGCCATATGCGAAGGGTGTTCGAAAAGAATTGCTTATTTTTATCTGGAGACTTCAAGTTTCAAGTTAGCCCAAAAGTGCTCATTTCATGCCCTCGAAGTACTCCCCGTGGCTAGAAATGCAAAGTTTCAGCCGATGTATCCACTTCTTTATCCACATTGCATAGTACTGGTTTCTACCCAGGAAAAGAGTGTCACATGGGAGATTAGTCATTAAGACTCAATTCCTTCCTGCTGATATGGTGCCTTGCTGCTAATACGGTGCTTTCCTGCTGATATGGTGCCAGCAGTTGCAGTTATAGATATTTTGTTAAGAGTTGCCTAAAATCGTACTTCACGGTGTCTAACCATGCATATTTCAGATAGTGTCGGATGTTTGTTTTTCTTTGCTTGGTTTTGGTTTTACGGCCCTTTCAAGATTATTTCACTCATATCAGAATTGGATGATAACCGGAGTCCCCGTTTGATTTGAAGTTTAACGTCCCCGTCAACACTATAAAGGTCATTTTGTGGGACTTTTACCCGACATTGAGATGAAATAACATCTCAAGCCCTGTCGCCCATTGAAACCAATAGGGTTTATAAGCATGGACGGCCCGACTCGCACCACTTTGCCTGGGCAGGCTTAGATCCTCTGAGCTGTTTTCCAGTACACGTGTGCGGTCGGATTCAGCTCTGCGCGGAAGCATCATGCAGCCCATATATTTCTTCAAGCCCCGATGGGCGGGGGCGGCATCGAGGAGGTTAAACTGCTGAAGACGTATAAAAACTGATAAGTTCTACATTACACATTCAGACCTTACCCCTGGCTCACTGCCTCAGGCATAACTGATGGATAAGTTCAACTAACCAAGACGTACCTGGTTACTCGATGCAACTGCGACTGCCATGGCAACTGTCACACAAATACTTTATATGTCGGTGCCAGAGCATTCTACATATCTGCTGGCTCGGCGCCACTGCCTCCATTATAACAGCTGATTCGGGGCCTAAGCCACAGACATGCCTGCTTGCTTGATGCTGCTGCCTCACACATAACTGCAGGTCGCTGCCATATGCTAAGACATGACGCTGGCTCGATTCCACTGCCCCAGACATAACTGCTGATTCGGTGCCTAAGCCACAGTCGTGCCTGCTGCCTCGGTGCCATTGCCTCAGGCATGCCTGCTGGCTCGGTTCCACTGCCTAAGAGATACCTGCAGGATCGTTGCCATTGGCTCAGACATTCCCGTTGGCTCAATGTCACTGCTTCAGTCATAACCGATGGATCAGTGCTTTTGCCTCAGGGGTACCTGGTTGCTTGATGCCACTGCGACTGACTTGCAAACAGACTTAGTGCCACTGCCACCAAAATACTGTATGAACCTTTGCCAAGGCAGCAGACATATATGTTATCTCAAAAGTCACTACCTCGGATATGCCTGCTGACTCGTGCCACTGCATCAGACTTAACTTCTGATTCCTTACCCAAAATCACAGACGCGCCTGTTTGCTCGGTCCCGCTGCTTCAGACATAACTACTGATCCCGTTCCTAAGCCACATACGTACCTGCTGGCTCGGTGTCACATCCACATGCATGCCTGCTGGCTCGGTTCCACTGCCTCAGACATACCTGCGGGGTCGTTGTCACTGCCTCGCTGCCAAGGCATCAGACATATCTGCTGCCTCAAAGTCACTGTCTCGGGCATGCCTGCTGACTCGGTGCCACTGCATCAGACATAACTTCTGATTCCTTGCCACAGACGTGCCTGCAGGCTCGATGCAATTGCCTCTGACATAACTGCTGATTCCGTGCCTAAACCAAAGACGCGCGTGCTGCATCTGTCCCGCTGCTTCTATTATAACTGCTGATTCATTGTCTAAGCCACAGACGCGCCTGCTGGCGCGGTCCCGTTTGCTAAGATATAACTACTGATTCGGTGCCTGAGCCATAGACGTGGCTGCTAGCTCAGTGTCGCTGCCTCAGACATAACTGCTGATGCGGTGCTATACCACAGACGTGCCAGCTGGCTCGGTGCCACTTCCACAGGCATGTCTGCAGGCTCGGTGCCACTGCCTCAGAGATACCTGCAGGGTCGGTGTCAATCGCTGTCTCAGTGCCGCTGCGTCAGGCTATACCGAAGGATCTGTGTCACTGCCTCAAACATATCTGGTTGCTCGATGCAACTGTAGCTGTCATGCCTAATGAATTAGTTTTACACAAATACATTATGGATCGGTGGCAGGGCATCAGACATGTCTGCTGGCTCACAGTCACTGCCTCAGAAGTCCTGCTGGCCGAGTGCAACTGCCTCAGACATAATTACTGATTCAGTGCCTAAGCCACAGACGTTCCTGCTGGCTCGGTGCCGCTGCTCAGACATGACTGGTGATTCAGTGCCTAAGCCACAGACGCGCCTGCTGGCTCAGACCCGCTGCCTCAGATATAACTGCTGAGTCGTTGTCAAAGCCATAGACTTGCATGCTGGCTCGGTGCGTGTGCCTGAGACATAACTGCTGATTCAGTGCCTAAGCCACAGATGTGCCTATTGACTCGGCCACATGTATGTCTGCTGGCCTGGTCCTTCTGTTTTAGAGATAAATGCAGGGTCGTTGCCACTGGCTTGAAGGATCAGTGCCACTGCGACTGCTATGCCTAATGACTGTCACTGTAACACAAATACTCTATGAATCGATGGCAAGGCTAGACATGTTAGCAGTCATGTGTGAGGCAAGGTCGTTGCCTCTTGCTCAGACATGCCTGCTGGCTCAGGCATGCCCGAATCCTTTCCTAAACCACAGGCGCGCCTGCTGGATCGTACACGCTGTCTCAGATGAAACTATGATTCGGTGCCTAAGCCACAGATGTGCCTGTTGGCTCGGTGCCGCTGTCTCAGATATAACTGCTGATTCGTTGCCTAAGCCATAGACGTACCTGTTGCCTCGGTGCCGCTACGTCCGACATAACTGCAAATTCGGTGCCCAAGCCACAGACGTACCTGCTGGCTCGGTGCCACATCCATATGTATGCCTGCATGCTCGATTCTACTGCCTCAGAGATAGCTGCAGGGTCGTTGTCACTCGCTGAGACAAGCCTGCTGTCCCAGTGCTAATGCCGCAGGCTAAACTGATGGATCTGTGTCACAGCCTCAAATGTATCTTGTTGCTCGATGCTACTGTGACTGTCATGCCTAATGGTTTAGTGTCACTGACACACACATACTTTATTGATCGGCGACAGGACATCAGACATGTCAGCTGGCACATAGTCACTGCCTCAGAAGGCCTGATGACTGTGTACCACTTCCTCAGACATAACTGCTGATTCGGTGCCTAAACCATAGACGTGTCTTCTGGCTCGGTGCTGCTGCCTCATACATGGCTGCTGAATCGGTGTCTAAGCCACAGACGCGCCGTTCGGCTCGGACCCGCTACCTCAGTCATAACTGCTAATTCCGTGTCTAAACCACAGATGCGGCTGCTGACTCGGCCACGCTGCTTTAGATATAACTGCTGATTCGGTGCCTAAGATGTAGATTTGCCTGCTGTCTCATTGCCTCTGCCTGGGAGATAACTGCTGATTTAGTGCCAAAGCCACAGACGTGCCTGCTGGCTCGGTGCCACTTCCACATGCATGTCTGCTGGCTCGGTTCCACTGCCTCAGAGATACCTGCAGGTTTGTTGTCGTTTGTTGAGACATTCTCCCTGGCTCAGTGCCACTGCCTAATGCTAAACTGATGGATCAGTGCCACTGCCCCAGACGTACCTGGTTGCTCGATGCCACTGCGGCCGTCATGGCAAATGACTAAGTACCACTGCCACACAAGTACTTTATGGATCGGAGGCAAAGCATTAAACATGCCTGAAGACGGAATGTCACTGCCTAGGACATGCCTGCTAGCTCGGTGCTACTGCCTCCGCATTGACTGCTTAATCGGTGCATGCTGGCTAGATGCTGCTGCCACACACATTACTGCATGGTCGTTGCCACTGGCTAAGATATGCCCGCTGGCTCTTTTCAACTGCCTTAGAGTTAACTGCTGATTCAGTGCCTAAGCAAAAGTCATGACTGCTGCATCGGTGCTGCTGCCTCAGGCATGCCTGCTGGCTCGGTTTCATTGCCTCAGACATATCAGCAGGATCGCTTGACCGCTGACTAAGTGTCACTGCCTCAGACATAACCTATGACTCAGTGCTTTTTCCACAGGCGTACGTGGTTGTTCGATGCCACTGCGACTGACAAGCCAATATACTTAATGCCACTGCCACCAAAATACTTAATGGTTCGGTGCCAAAGCAGCAGACATAGCTGCTGGCTGCAGACAGTCACTTCCTCAAACAGGCCTGCTGGCTCGGTGCCACAGTCTAATGCAAAGTGCTGATTTGGTGCCTAAGCCACGCCACAGACGGGCCTGCTGGCTATGTGCAACTGCCTCAGGCATGCCTGCTGGCTCGGTTCAGCTGCCTCAGATATACCTGCTGTGTTTTTGCCAATGGTTCAGACATGCCCGTTGGCCCAGTGCCACTGCTTCAGACATAACTGATGGATGAGTGTCCCAGACGTACTTGGTTGCTCGTTTGTCATGCCAAATTACTTACTGCCACTAATACACAAGAGTACTTTATTGCACGGTACCAAGGCATCAGGCATGTCTACTTGCTGAACGTCACTGCCTCGGACATGCCTGCTGGCTCGGAAACACTGCCTCAGACAAAACTGCTGATTCGGAGCTTAAACCACAGACGCACCTGCTGGCTCGGTGCCGCTGCCTCAGGCATAGATGCAGATTCAGAACAAAAGCCAAAGTCATACCTGCACGTCTGCTGGCTAGGTACCGCTGCCTCAGGTATATCTGCTGGTTAGGTGCAAAAGCCAAAGTCATGCCTGATAGCTAGGTGCCACTGCTGTAGGCATACCTGCCGGCTCGATTCCATTGCCTCAACCATACCTGCAGTGTCGTTGCCACTGGTTCAGACATGCCCGCTGACTCAGTGCGACAGTCTTAGACTTACTGGTGGACCATTACCAATGCCTCAGACGTATCTGGCTGCTCGACGCCATTGCGTTCGTATGGCGTAACCCGCGCCATAAACTGGGCTTTAACCACAATTGTATAGTTTTACATTCTACATAACTGCTGATTCGGTGTCTAAGCCTTTATGAATCGGTGGCAAGGCAAGACATGTCAACACTCATGTCTAAGGCAGGGTCGTTGCCACTTGCTCAGACATTCCCGTTGAATCAGTGTCAATGCCTCAGACGTACCTGGCTGCTCGATACTATTACGTTTGTCATGCCACACCAAATTTAATACTTTATGATTCGGTGCCAAGGCATCAGACATTATCTGCTGCCTCAAAGTCACTGACTCGGACATGCCTGCTGACTCGGTCCAGCTGCCTTGACATAACTGCTGATTGGGTGCCTTAGCCACATACATGCCTGCTGGCTGGATGCCACTGCCTCAGCTAGGTCTGCTGGCTCGGTTTCACTGCCTCAGACATCTCTGCAGGGTAGTTGTCACCGGCTCGATGCGAAGACATCTGACATATCTCCTGCCTCAAAGTCTTGTCCTCGGTCATGCCTGCTGACTCGGCGTCACTGTATGAGAGATAACTTACGAAAATCACAGACACACCTGGATGCTTAGTCCCGCTGCCTCAGACATAATCGCTGGTTGCTCGGTGCCGCTGCCTCTGACATAACTGCTGATTCAGTACCGAAATCACAGACGCGCCTGCTGCCTCTGTCCCGCTGCCTCAGTCATAACCGCTGATTCATTGTCTACACCACAGACACGCAGGCTTGATCGGTCCCCCTTCCTTAGATATAACTACTGATTCGATGCCTAAGCCATAGACGTGCCTTCTGGCTCGGTGTCGCTGCCTCAGATTAAGCCATAGACGTGCCTGCTGCCTCAGACATAACTGTTGAATGGGTGCCTGAGCTACAGATGTGTCTGCTGGTTTGGTGCCACTACTCAAGCATGCCTACAGGCTCCGTTCCACTGCCTCCGAGATACTTGCAGGGTCGTTGACCCTCGCTGAGACAAGCCATGCCCACTGCTCCTGGCTTAACTAATGGATCTATGCCACGGCCTCAAACGTATCTGTTTGCTCGATGCCATTGTGACTGTCATGCCTAACGACTTAGTGTCACTGCCACACAGGTAATTTAATGATCGGTGGCAGGGCTTCAGGCATGACTGCTGGCTCACAGTCATTGCCTCGTGACTGCTGATTCGGTGCTTAAGTCACAGACACGCCTGCTGGCTCGGACCAGCAGCCTCAGTAATAACTGCTTATTCCTTGCCAAACTTGCTGGCTCGGTCCCGCAGCCTCAGATATAACCGCTGATTCGGTGCCTACGCCACCGACCTGCCTGTCGGCCGGGTGCCACATCCACACGCATGCCTGCTTGCTCGGTTCCACTGCCTCAGAGATACCTGCAGGGTCGTTGTCACTGACTCAGTGCCACTGTCTGATTCTAAACTGACTGATATGTGCCACCGCCTCAAACGTATCTGGTTGCACTGCCACCCAAATACTTTATAGATCGGTGGCAAGGCATCAGACATGTCTGCTGGAGGAAAGTCACTGCATCGGGCAAGCCTGCTAGTTCGTTGCCACCACCTTCGAAATAACTGCTGATTCGGTACAGTTGCCAACGAAGTGCCTGCTTGCTCGATGCTGCGTCCACACGCAAACTGCAGGGTCTTACCTAGTCGTTAGGACATGCCCGCTCGCTCGGATACACTGTCTCAGACATAACTACTGATTCGGTGCCACAGTCATGCCGGCTGCCTCGCCACCACTGACTCCGGCATGCCTGCTGGCTCGGTTCAATTGCCTCAGACATACCTGTAGGTTCCTTGGCAATGGCTCAGGAATTCCCGCTGGCTCAGTGCCACTGCCTCGGACAAAAAACCGATGGATCGGTGCAAAAGCTTTAGACACGCATGCTGGCTCAAAGTCACTGCCTCAAACAGGCCTGCTGGCTCGGTGCCACAGCCAAAGACATAAATGCTGATTCGGTGCCTACGCCACAGACGTTCCTCCTGGTAAGGTGCAACTGCCTAAGGCATGCCTGCTGGCTCAGTTCAGGCATACCTCCAGTGTCGTTGCCAATGGCTCAGATATGCCTGTACTGCCTCAGACATAACTTATGGATCAATGCCACTACCTCATAAGTCGCTGCCTCGGGCATGCCTGCTGGCTCGGAGCCACTGCCTCAGACATAACTGCTTATTCAGAGCCTAAACCGTAGACACGCCTGCTCGGTCGGTGCCGCTGCCTTTGGCACATCTTCTGATTCGGTGCCTAAGCTAACCAGATTTATGCCAGGTAGGTGCCACTGCCACAGACATGCCTTTCGGCACGGTTCCATTGCCTTAGACATACCTGCAGGCTCGTTGCTACTGGCTCAGGCATGTGCACTGGCTCAGTGCGACAGCTTCAGATATAACTGATGGATCAGTGCCAATGCCTCAGAAGTACCAGGCCGCTCGATGTCATTGCGTTTGTTATGTCACATAAATAATCAATGGTTTGGTGCCATTACTGCTGATTCGGCGCCTGATCCACAGGCGCGCCTGCTGCATCTGTACCGTTGTCTCAGTCATAACTGCTAATTCCATGCCTAAAGCATTGACGCGCCTGCTGGCTCGGTCCCGCTTCCTCCAGTGCCTAAGCAATAGACATGCATGCTGGCTCGGTTCCGCTGACTCACATATAACTGCTGATTCGGAGCCTAAGCCATAGACGTGCATGCTGGCTCGGTGCCGCTGCCTCCGACATAACTGCTGATTCGGTGCCTAAGCCACAGAGCTGCCTGCTGGCTCTGGGCTACTTCCAAAGCAATGTCCGAAGCAGTGGCGTCTATGGCTAAGGCACCAAATCAACAAATATACCTGTGGCAGCGGCCCCGATCCAGCAGGCGCATCTGTGGTTTAAGATCCAAATCAGTTCTTTTGTCTGAGGCAGGCATTTCCGAGGCAGTGACGTTGAGCAAGCAGACATGTATAACGTCTTGCCCAGCAGGCGTGTCTGTGGCTTAGGCACCGAATCAGCTGTTTTGTCAGTGACAGTGGCTCCGAGCCAGCAGGCATGTTTGGCGCAGTGACGTTGAGCAATCACATATATCTAATGCCCTGTCCAGTCGACCCATCTGAGGCTTAGGCGCGACTATAATTCGGTGCCCCTGCCTCAGACAGAACTGCTTATTCAGAGCCTAAACCACAGTCGCGTCTGCTCGGTCGGTGCCGCTGCCTTAAGTACAGCTGCTGATTCGGTGCCTAAGCTAAAGAGATACATGTTAGATAGGTTACACTGCCACAGACATGCCTGTCGGCACGGTTCCATTGCCTTAGACATACCTGTGGGCTCGTTGCTACTGGCTCAGGCATGCGCGCTGGTTGAGTGCGACAGCTTGGATTAGTGCCAATGCCCCAGAGGTACCTGGCTGCTCGATGCCATTGCGTTTGTATTGTCACATAAATACTTAATGGATTGGTGCCATTACTGCTGATTCTGTGCCTAAACCACAGACGCGCCTGCTGCCTCTGTACCGTTGTCTCAGTAATAACTATTAATTCTTTGCCTAAACCATGGACGCGCCTGCTGGCTCGGTCTCGCTTCCTCCAGTGCCTAAGCAATAGACATGCCTGCTGGCTCGGTTCCGCTACCTCAATTATAACTGCTGATTCGGTGCCTAAGCAATAGACGTGCATGCTGGCTCGGTGCCGCTGCCTCCGACATAACAGCTGATTCGGTGCCTAAGCCACAGACCTGCCTGCTGGCTCTGCGCCATTTCCAAAGGAATGTTTGAAGCAGTGGCGTCTAGCTAGCAGGCATGTCTATGGCTTAGGCACCAAATCAACAGATATGCCTGAGGCAGCGGCACCGATCCAGCAGGCGCATCTGTGGTTTAAGGTCCAAATCAGCTGTTTTATCTGTGACTGTTGGACCGAGCCAGCAGGCATGTTTGAGGCAGTGACTTTGATCAAGCACACATGTCTAATGCCTTGTCCAGTCGGCCAATCTGAGGCTTAGGCGCGTGTATAATGCGGTGCCGCTGCCTCAGACAGAACATGTTATTCAGAGCCTAAACCACAGACGCGCCTGCTCGATCGATGCCGCTGCCTTTTGCACAGCTGCTGATCCGGTGCTTAAACTAACGAGATTCATGCTAATTAGGTGCCACTGCCACAGACATGCCTGTCGGCACGGTTTCATTGCCTTAGACCTACCTGCAGGCTCGTTGCTACTGGCTCAGTCTTGCGCGCTGACTCCGTGCGACAGCTTCAGATATAATTGACGGAGTAGTGTCAATGCCTCAAGGGTACCTCCCTGCTCGCTGCCATTGCCGTTGTCATGTCACATAAATAATCAGTGGTTTGGTGCCATTACTGCAGATTCGGTGCCTAAACCTCAGACGCGCCTGCTGCCTCTATACCGTTGTCCCAGACACAATTGCTAATTCCTTGCATAAACCATAGACGCGCATGCTGGCTTGGTCCCGCTTCCTCCAGTGGCTAAGCAATAGACATGCCTGCTTACTCGGTTCCGCTGCCTCAGATATAACTGCTGATTCGGTGCCTAAGCCATAGACATGCATGCTGGCTCGGTGCCGCTGCCTCCGACATAACTATTGATTCGTTGCCTAAGCCATAGACCTGTCTGCTGGATCTTTGCCACTTCCAAATGATTGTCTGGAGCAGTGGCGCCTAGCTAGCAGGCATGTCTATGGCTTAGGCACCAAATCATAAGATATGCCTGCGGCAGCGGCAAGGATCCGGTAGGCGCATCGGTGGTTTAAATTCCAAATCAGCTCTTTATAGGAGGCAGGCATTTCCGAGGCAGTGACGTTGAGGAAGCAGACATGTATAACGTCTTGCCGAGCAGGCGTGTCTGTGGCTTAGGCACCGAATCAGCTGTTTTGTCTGTGGCAGTGGCTCCGAGCCAGAAGGCATGTCTGAGGCAGTGACTTTGAGCAAGCAAACATGTCTAATGCCTTGTCCAGTCGGCCCATTTGAGGCTTAGGGACGTCTATCATGCGGTGCCGCTGCCTCAGACAGAACTGCTTATTCAGATCTAAACCCCCTACGCGCCTGCTCGGTCGGTGCTGCTGCCTTTCGCACAGCTGCTGATCCGGTGCCTAAGCTAAAGAGATACATGCCAATTAGATGCCACTGCCACATAAATGCCTGTTGGCACGGTTCCTTTGCCTTAGAAATACCCACAGGCTCGTTGCTACTGGCTCAGGCATGCGCGCTGGCTCAATGTGACAGCTTCAGATATAACTGATGGATCAGTTTGTCTCAGTCATAAATGCCCATTCCTTGCCTAAACCAAAGACTCGCCTGCTGGCTCGGTTCCGCTTCCTCCAGTGCCTAAGCAATATACATGCCTGCTGGCTCGGTTCCGCTGCCTCAGATATAACTGCTGATTCGGAGCCTAAGCCACAGACATGCCTGCTTACTCTGTGCCACTTCCAAAGGAATGTCTGAAGCAGTGGCGCCTAGCAGCTAGCAGGCATGTCTATGGTTTGGCACCAAATCAACAGGTATGCCTGCGGCAGCGGCACCGATCCAGCAGGCGCATCTGTGGTTTAAGTTCCAAATCAGCTGTTTTGGCTAGGGCAGGCATTTCTGAGGCAGTCACGTTGAGCAAGCAGACATGTATAACCTCTTGCCCAGCAGGCGTGACTTTGAGCAAGAAACATGTCTTATGCTTTGTCCAGTCGGCCCATCTGAGGCTTAGGCGCGTCTATAATTCGGTGCCGCTGCCTCAGACAGAACTGCTAATTCAGAGCCTAAACCACAGACGCGCCTGCTCGGACGGTGCCGCTGCCTTTGGCACCGCTGCCGATCCGGTGCCTAAGCTAACGAGATGCATGCTAGTTAGGTGCCTACGCCACAGACATGCCTGTCGGCATGGTTCCATTGCCTTAGACATACCAGTAGGGTCGTTGCTTCTAGCTCATGCAGGCATGCGCGCCGGTTCCGTGCGACAGCTTCAGATATAACTGATGGATCAGTGCCAATGCCCCAGAGGTAGCTGGCTGCTCGATGCCATTGCGTTTGTCATGTCACATAAATAATCAATGCCATTGGTGCCATTACTGCTGATTCGGTGCCTATACCACAGACGAGCCTGCTGTCTCTATACAAGTGTCTCAGTCATAACTACTAATTCATTGCATAAACCATAGACGCGCCTGCTGGCACGGTCCCGCTTCTTCCAGTGCCTAAGCAAAAGACATGCCTGCTGGCTCGGTTCCGTTGCCTCAGATATAACTGCTGATTCGGTGCCTAAGCCATAGACTTGCATTCTGGCTCGGGGCCGCTGCCTCCGACATAACTGTTGATTCGGTGCCTAAGCCACAGACCTGTCTGCTTGCTCTGTGCTCCTTCCAAAGGAATGTCTGAAGCAGTGGAGCCTAGCTAGCACGAATGTCTATGGCTTAGGCACCAAATCCACAGATATGCCTGTGGCAGCGGCACCGATCCAGCATGCGCATCTGTGGTTTAAATTCCAAATCAGCTGTTTTGTCTGAGGCAGGCATTTCCGTGGCAGTGACGTTGAGGAAGCGGCAGCGGCACCGAACCAGCAGGCGCATCTGTGGTTTAAGTTCCAAATCAGTTGTTTTGGCTGAGGCAGGCATTTCCGAGGCTGTCACGTTGAGCAAGCAGACATGTATAACATCTTGCCCAGCAGGCGTGACTTTGAGCAAGAAACATGTCTAATGTCCTGTCCAGTCGGCCCAACTGAGGCTTAGGCGCGTCTATAATTCAGTGCCGCTGCCTCATACAGAACTGCTTATCCAGAGCCTAAACCACAGACGCGCCTGCTCGGATGGTGCCGCTGCCTTTGGCACAGCTGCTGATCCGGTGCCTAAGCTAACCAGATGCATGCTAGTTAGGTGCCTCTGCCACAGACATGCCTGTCGGCACGGTTCCATTGCCTTAGACATACCAGTAGGCTCGTTGCTACTGGCTCATGCAGGCATGCGCGCTGGCTCCGTGCGACAGCTTCGGATATAACTGATGGATCAGTGCTAATGCCACAGGGGTGCCTGGCTGCTAGATGCCATTGCGTTTGTCATGTTACATAATTAATCAATGGTTTGGTGTCATTACTGCTGATTCGGTGCCTAAACCACAGACGCGCCTGCCTCCTCTATACAGTTGTCTCAGTCATAACTGCCAATTCCTTGCATAAACCATAGACGCGCCTGCTGGCTCTGTCCCGCTTCCTCCAGTGCCTAAGCAATAGACATGCCTGCTGGCTCGGTTCCGCTGCCTAAGATATAACTGCTGATTCGGTGCCTAATCCATAGACTTGCATGCTGGCTCGATGCCGCTGCCTCCGACATAACTGCTGACTCGTTGCCTAAGCCACAGACCTGCCTGCTGGCTCTGTGCTACTTCCAAAGGAATGTCTGAAATTGTGGCGCCTAGCTAGCATGCATGTCTATGGCTTAGGCACCAAATCAACAGGTATGCCTGTGGCAGCGTCGCCGATCCAGCAGGCGCATATGTGGTTTAAGTTCCAAATCAGCTCTTTTGTCTGAGGCAGGCATTTCCGAGACAGTGACGTTGAGCAAGCAGACATGTCCAACGTCTTGCCCAGCAGGCGTGTCTGTTGCTTAGGCACCGAATCAGCTGTTTTGTCTGCGGCAGTGGCTCCGAGCCAGCAGGCATGTTTGAGTTAATGACTTTGAGCAAGCACATATGTCTAATGCCTTGTCCAGTCGGCTCAGCTGAGGCTTAGGCGCGTCTATTATTCGGTGCTGCTGCCTCAGACAGAACTGCTTATTCAAAGCCTAAACCAGAGACGCGCCTGCACGGTCGGTGCCGCTGCTTTTAGCACAGCTGCAGATTCGGTGCGTAAGCTAAAGAGATTCATGCTGGATATGTACCACTGCCACAGACATGCCTGTCGGCACGGTGCTATTGCCTTAGTCATACCTGCGGGCTCGTTGCTATTGGTTCAGACATGCGCGCTGTCTTAGTGTGACTGCTTGGATTAGTGTTAATGCCCCAGAGGTAGCTGGCTGCTCGATGTCATTGCGTTTGTATTGTCAAATAAATAATTAATTGTTTGGTGTCACTACTGCTGATTCGTTGCCTTAACCACAGACGCGCCTGCTGCCTCTGTACCGTTGTCTCAGTCATAACTGCTAATTCCTTGCCTAAACCATAGACGCGCCTGCTGGCTCGGTCCCGCTTCCTCAGGTGCCTAAACAATAGACATACCTGCTGGCTCGGTTCCGCTGCCGTAGAAATAACTGCTGATTCAGTGCCTAAGCCATAGACGTGCATGCTTGCTCGGTGCCGCTGCCTCCGACATAACAGCTGATACGGTGCCTAAGGCACAGACCTGCCTGCTGGCTTTGTGCTACTTCCAAAGGAATGTCTGAAGCAGTGGCGCCAAGCTAGCAGGCATTTCTATGGCTTAGGCACCAAATCAACAGATGTGCCTGTGGCAGCGGCACCGATCCAGCAGGCGCATCTGTTGTTTAAGTTCCAAATCAGCTGTTTTATCTGAGGCAGGCATTTCCGAGGCAGTGGCGTTGAGCAAGCAGACATGTATAACGTCTTGACCAGCAGGCGTGTCAGTGGCTTAGACACGGAATCAGTTGTTTTGTCTGTGGCAGTGGCTCCGAGCTAGAGGCATGTTTGAGGCAATGATTTTGAGCAAGCACACATGTCTAATGCCTTGTTCAGTCGGCCAGGCTGAGGCTTAGGCGCGTCTATAATTCGGTGCCGCTGCCTCAGACAGAACTGCTTATTCAGAGCCTAAGCCATAGACGCGCCTACTCGGTCGGTGCCGCTGCCTTTAGCACAGCTGCTGATTCGGTGCCTAAGCTAAAGAGATACATGCTAGATAGGTGCCACTGCCACAGATATGTCTGTCGGCACGGTTCCATTGCCTTAGTCATAACTGCGGGTTCGTTACTAATGGTTCAGGCATGCGTGCTGGCTAAGTGTGACAGCTTGGATTAGTGCCAATGTCCCAGAGGTACCTGGCTGCTCGATGCAATTGCGTTTGTATTGTCACATAAATAATTAATGGTTTGGTGACATTACTGCTGATTCGGTGCCTAAACCCCAGACGCGCCTGCTGCCTCTGTACCGTTGTCTCAGTCATAACTGCTAATTCCTTGCCTAAACTATAGACGCGCCTGCTGGCTCGGTCCCGTTTTCTCCAGTGCCTAAGCAATATACATACCTGCTGGCTCGGTTCCGCTGCCTCAGATATAATTGCTGATTCGGTGCCTAAGCCATAGACGTGCATGCTGTCTCGGTGCCGCTGCCTCCGACATAACAGCTGATTCGGGGCGTAAGCCACAGACCTGCCTGCTGGCTCTGCGCCACTTCCAAAGGAATGTCTGAAGCAGTGGCGCCTAGCTAGCAGGCATGTCTATGGCTTGGATACCAAATCAAAAGATATGCCTGCGGCAGCGGCACCGATCCAGCATGCACATCTGTGGTTTAAGTTCCAAATCAGCTGTTGTGTCTGTAGCAGTTGCTCCGAGCCAGCAGGCATGTTTGAGGCAGTGACTTTGAGCAAGCACACATGTCTAATGCCTTGTCAAGTCGGCCCATCTGAGTCTTAGGCGCGTCCATAATTCGGTGCCGCATCCTCAGACAGAACTGGTAATTCAGAGCCTAAACCGCAGACGCACCTGCTCGGTCGGTGCCGCTGCCTTTTGCACAGCTGCTGATTCGGTGCCTAAGCTAACCAGATTCAAGCCAGTTAGGTGCCACTGCCACAGGCATGCCTGTCCGCACGGTTCCATTGCCTTTGACATACCTGCAGACTCGTTGCTACTGGCTCATCAGGCATGCGCGCTGGCTCAGTGCGACAGCTTCAGATATAATTGATGGATCAGTACCAATGCCTCAGAAGTACCTGGCTGCTCGATGCAATTGCGTTTTTCATGTCACATAAATAATCAGTGGTTTGGTGCCATTACTGCTGATTCGGTTCCTTAACCACAGATGCGCCTGCTGCCTCTATACCGTTGTCACAGTCGTAACTGGTAATTCCTTGCCTAAACCATAGACGCGCCTGCTGGCTCGGTCCCGCTTCCTCCACTGCCAAAGAAATAGACATGCCTGCTGGTTCGGTTCCGCTGCCTCAGATATATCTGCTGATACGGTGCCTAAGCCATAGACGTGCATGCTGGCTTGGTGCCGCTGCCTCCGACATAACTGTTGATTCGGTGCCTAAGCCATAGACCTGTCTGCTGGCTCAGTGTCACTTCAAAAGCAATGTCTGAAGCAGTGGTGCCTAGCTAGCAGGCATGTCTATGGCTTAGGGACAAAATCAACAGATATGCCTGCGGTAGCGGCAACGATTTAGCAGGCGCATCTGTGTTTTTAGTTCCAAATCAGCTCTTTTGTAGGAGGCAGGCGTTTCCGAGGCAGTGACGTTGAGTAAGCATTCATGTATAACATCTTGCCCAGCACGCGTATCTGTGGCTTAGGCACCGAATCAGCTGTTTTGTCTGCGGCAGTGGCTCCGAGCCAACAGGTATGTTTGAGGCAGTGACTTTGAGCAGGCAAACATGTCTAATGCCTTCTCCAGTCGGCCCATCTGAGGCTTAGGCGCATCTATAATTTGGCGCCGCTGCATCAGACAGAACTGTTAATTCAGAGCCTAAACCACAGACGCGCCTGTTCGGTCGGTGCCGCTGCCTTGCGGCACAGCTGCTGATTCGGTGCCTAAGCTAATAAGATGCATGCTAGTTAGGTGCCACTGCCACAGACATGCCTGTCGGCACGATTCCATTGCCTTAGACATACCTGCAGGCTCGGTGCAACTGACTCAGGCATGCGCGCTGGCTTAGAGCGACAGCTTCAGATATAACTGATGGATCATTGTCAATGCCCCAGAGGTACCTGGCTGCTCGATGCCATTGCGTTTGTCATGCCATATAAATAATCAATGGTTTCGTGCCATTAATGCTGATTTGGTGCCTAATCCACAGACGCGCCTGCTGCCTCTGTACCGTTGTCTCAGTCATAACTGCTCATTCCTTGCCTAAACCATAGACGCGCCTGCTGGCTCGGTCCTGCTTCCTCCAGTGCCTGAACAATAGACATGTCTGCTGGCTCGATTCCGCTGCCTCAGATATAACTGCTGATTGGGTGCCTAAGCGATAGACGTGCATGCTGGCTCGGTGCCGCTGCCTTCGACATAACTGCTGATTCGGTGCCTAAGCCACAGACCTGCCTGCTGGCTCTTTGCCACTTCCAAAGGAATGTCTGAAGCAGTGGCGCCTATCTAGCAGGCATATCTATGGCTTAGGCACCAAATCAACAGATATGCTGCGGCAGCGGCACAGATCCAGCAGGCGCATCTGTGGTTTAAGTTCCAAATCAGCTGTTTTGTCTGAGGCAGGCATTTCCGATGCAGTGACGTTGAGCAATATAACGTCTTGCCCAGCAGGCGTGTCTGTGGCTTAGGAACCGAATCAGCTGTTTTGTTTGTGGCAGTGGCTCCGAGCAAGCAGGCATGTTTGAGGCAGTGACTTTGAGCAAGCAAACATGTCTAATGCCTTGTCCAGTCGGTCCAATTGAAGCTTAGGGCGTCTATAATTCTGTTCCGCTGCCTCAGACAGAACTGCTTATTCAGAGCCTAAACCACATACGCGCCTGCTCGGTGATCGGAACCGCTGCCTTTGGTACAGCTCTGATCCGGTGTCTAAGCTAAAGGGATTCATGCTAATTAGGTGCCACTGCCACAGACATGCCTGTCGGCACGGTTCCATTGCATTAGACATACCTGCACTGCAAGCTCGTTGCTACTGGCTCAGGCATGCGCGCTGGCTCAGTGTGATAGCTCCAGATATAACTGATGGCCTTGTCTCAGTCATAACTGCTAATTCCTTGCCTAAACCAGAGACGCACCTGCTGGATCGGTCCCGCTTCCTCAAGTGCCGGAGCAATAGACAGTCCTTCCTGCTCGGTTCCGCTGCCTCAGATATAACTGCTGGTTCGGTGCCTAAGCCACAGACCTGCCTGCTGGCTCTGTGCCACTTCCAAAGGAATGTCCGAAGCAGTGACGCCTAGCTAACAGGCATGTCTATGGCTTAGGCACCAGATCAACAGATATGCCTGCGGCAGCGGCACCGATCCAGCAGGCGCATCTGTGGTTTAAGTTCCAAATCAGTTGTTTTGGCTGAGGCAGGCATTTCCGAGGCAGTGACGTTGAGCAAGCAGACATTTATAAGGTCTTGCCCAGCAGGCGTGTCTGTGGCTTAGGCACCGAATCAGCTGTTTTGTCCGTGGCAGTGGCGCCGTGCCAGCAGGCATGTTTGAGGCAGTGACTATGAGCAAGAAACATGTCTAAAGCCTTGTCCAGTCGGCCCATCTGAGGCTTAGGCGCGTCTATAATTCGGTGCCGCTGCCTCAGACAGAACTGCTTATTCAAAGCCTAAACCACAGACGCGCCTGCTCGAACAGTGCCGCTGCCTTTGGAACAGCTGCTGATCCGGTTCCTTAGCTAACGAGATACAAGCTAGTTAGGTGCCTCTGCCACAGACATGCCTATCGGCACGGTTCCAATTACTTAGACAAAACTGCGACTCGTTGCTACTGGCTCATGCAGGCATGCGCGCTGGCTCCGTGCGACAGCTTCAGATATAACTGATGGATCAGTGCTAATGCCTCAGAGGTACCTGGCTGCTCGATGCCATTGCTTTTGTCATATCACATGAATAATCAATGGTTTGGTGCCATGGTTTGGTGCCATTGCTGCTGATTTGGTGCCTAAACGACAGACGCGCCTGCTGCCTCTATACCGTTGTCTCAGTCATAACTGCTAATTCCTTGCATAAACCAGAGACGCACCTGCTGGCTGGGTCCCGCTTCCTCCAGTGCCTAAGCAATAGACATGCCTGCTGGCTCGGTTCTGCAGCCTCAGATATAACTGCTGATTCGGTGCCTAAGCCATAGACGTGCATGCTGGCTCGGTGCCGCTGCCTCCGACTTAACTTTTGATTCGGTGCCTAAGCCATAGCATAGATCTGCCTGCTGGCTCTGTTCCACTTCCAAAGGGATGTCTGAACAGTGGCGCCCAGCTAGCAGGCATGTCTATGGCTTAGGCACCAAATCAACAGATATGCCTGCGGCAGCGGCAACGATCCAGCAGGCGCAGCTGTGGTTTAAGTTCCAAATCAGCTGTTTTGAATGAGGCAGGCATTTTCGAGGCAGTGACGTTGAGCAAGCAGACATGTATAACATATTGCCCAGCAGGCGTGTCTGTGGCTTTGGCACCGAATCAGCTGTTTTGTCCGTGACAGTGGCTCCGAGCCAGCAGGCATAATGGGGGAATGACTTTGAGCAAGCAAACATGTCTAATGCCTTGTCCAGTCGGCCTATCTGAGGCTTAGGCTCGTCTATGATTCGGCGCCGCTGCCTCAGACAGAAATGCTTATTCAGAGCCTAAACCACTGACGCTCCTGTTCAGTCGGTGCCGCTGCCTTTGGCATAGCTGTTGATTTGGTGCCTATGCTAAAGAGATACATGCTAGTTAGGTGCCACTGCCAGAGACATGTCTGTCGGAACGGTTCCATAGCCTTAGACATATCTGCAGGCTCGATGCAACTGACTCAGGCATGCGCGCTTGCTCAGTGCGACAGCTTCAGATATAACTGATGGATCAGTGCCAACGCCCCATAGGTACCTGGCTGCTCGATGCCATTGCGTTTGTCATATAGCATAATAATCAATTGGTTTGGTGCCATTAGTGTTGACCCGGTGCCTAAACCATAGAAGCGCCTACTGGCTCGGCCCCGCTTCCTCCAGTGCCTAAACAATAGACATGCCTGCTGGCTCGGTTCCTCTGCCTCAGATATAAATGCTGATTCGGTGCCTAAGCAATACGACGTGCATGCTGGCTTGGTGCCGCTGCCTCCGACATAACTGCTGATTCGGTGCCTAAGCCACAAACCTGCCTGCTGGCTCTGTGCCACTTCAAAAGGAATGCCTGAGGCAGTGTCGCCTAGCTAGCAGGCATTTCTATGGCTTAGGCACCAAATCAACAGATATGCCTGTGGCAGCGGCACCGATCCAGCAGGCGCATCTGTGGTTTAAGTTGCTAATCGGCTGTTTTTTTCTGAGGCAGGCATTTCCGAGGCAGTGGCGTTGAGCAAGCAGACATGTATAACGTCTTGCCCAGCAGGCGTATTTGTGGCTTAGGCACCGAACCAGCTGTTTTGTCAGTGGCAGTGGCTCCGAGACAGCAGGCATGTTTGAGGCAGTGACTTTGAGCAAGCAAACATGTCTAGTGCCTTGTCCAGTCGGCCCATTTGAGGCTTAGGGGCTTCTATAATTCAGTGCCGCTGCCTCAGACAGAACTGCTTATTCAGAGCCTAAACCACTGACGCGCCTGCTCGGTCGGTGCCGCTGCCTTTGTCACAGCTGATGATCCTGTGCTTTAGCTAAAGAGATGCATTTAAGGTAGGTGCTACTACCACTAACATGCCTGTCGGCACGGTTCCATTGCCTTAGACATATCTGCAGGCTCGTTGCTACTGGCTCAGGCATGCCCGCTGGCTCAGTGCGACAGCTTCAGATATAACTGATGGATCAGTACCAATGCTTCAGAGGTATCTTGCTGCTTAATGCCTCTGCGTTTGTCATGTCACATAAATAATCAATGGTTTGGTGCCATTACTGCTGATTCGGTGCCTAAACCACAGACGCGCCTGCTGCCTCTGTACCGTTGTCTATAATAACTGCTAATTCCTTGCCTAAACCATAGACGCGCCTGCCGGCCCGGTCCCGCTTCCTCCAGTGTCTAAGGAATAGACATTCCTGCTGGCTCGGTTCCGCTGCCTCAGATATAACTGCAAATTCGGTGCCTAAGCCATAGACGTGCATGCTGGCTCGGTGCCGCTGCCTCCGACATAACTGCTGATTCGGTGCATAAGCCACAGACCAGCCTGCTGACTCTGTGTCACTTCCAAAGGAATCTTTGAAGCAGTGGCGCCTAGCTAGCAGGCTTGTCTATGGCTTAGGCACCAAATCAACAGATATGCCTGTGGCAGCGGCACCGATCAAGCAGGCGCATCTGTGGTTCAAATTCCAAATCAGCTCTTTTGTCCGAGGCAGGTATTCCCAAGGCAGTGACGTTGAGCAAGCAGACATGTATAGCGTCTTGCCCAGCAGGCGTGTCTGTGACTTAGGCACCGAATCAGCTGTTTTGTCTGTGACAGTGGCTCCGAGCCAGCAGGCATGTTTGAGGCAGTGACTTTGAGCAAGCAAACATGTCTAATGCCTTGTGCAGTCGGCCCATCTGAGGCTTAGGTTCGTCTATAATTCGGTGTCGCTGCCTCAGACAGAACTCGTTATTCAGAGCCTAAACCACAGACACGCCTGCTCGGTCGGTGCCGCTGCCTTTGGCGCAGCTGCTCATTCGGTGCCTAAGCTAAAGAGATGCATGCTAGTAAGGAGCCACTGCCACAGACATGCCTGTCGGCACGGTTACATTGCCTTAGATATACCTGCAGGCTCGTTGCTACTGGCTCAGGCATGCGAGCTGGCTCAGTGCCACAGCTTCAGATATAGCCGATGGATCAGTACCAATGCCTCAGAGGTACCTGGCTGTTCGATGCCATTGAGTTTGTCATGTCACATAAATAATCAATGGTTAGGTGACATTACTGCTGATTTGGTGCCTAATCCACAGACGCGCCTGCTGCCTCTGTACCGTTGTCTCAGTCATAACTGTAAATTCATTGCCTAAACCATAGAAGCGCCTGCTGGCTCGGTCCCGCTTCCTCCAGTGCCTTAACAATAGACAATCCTTCTGGCTCGGCTCCGCTGCCTCATATATAACTGCTGATTTGGTGCCTAAGCCATAGATGTGCATGCTGGCTCGGTGCCGCTGCCTCCGACATAACTGCTGATTCGGTGACTAAGCCACAGACCTGCCTGCTGGCTCTGTGCCACTTCCAAAGGAATGTCTATAGCAGTTGCGCCTAGCTAGCTGGCATGTCTATGGCTAAGGCACCGAATCAACAGATATGCCTGCGGCAGCGGCACCGATCCAGCAGGCGCATCTGTGGTTTAAGTTCCAAATCAGCTTTTTTTGTCTGAGGCAGGCATTTCCGAGGCAGTGACGTTGAGCAAACAGACATGTATAACGTCTTGCCCAGCAGGCGTGTCTGTGGCTTAGGCACCGAATCAGCTGTTTTGTCTGTGACAGTGGCTCCGAGCCAGCAGGCATGTTTGAGGCAGTGACTGTGAGCATGCAAACATGTCTAATGCCTTGTCCAGTCGGCCCATTTGAGGCTTAAGGGCGTCTATAATTCAGTGCCGCTGCCTCAGACAGAACTGCTTATTCAGAGCCTAAACCACAGACGCGCCTGCTCTGTCGGTGCCGCTGTCTTTGGCACAGCTGCTGCTCCGGTGCCTAAGCTAAAGAGATACATGCTAATTATGTGCCACTGCCACAGACATGTCTAAGGCAAGGTTCCGTTGCCTTAGACATACCTGCAGGCTCGTTGCTTCTGGCTCAGTCATGCGCGCTGACTCAGTTTGACAGCTTCAGATATAACTGATGGATCATTGCCAATGCCTCAGAGGTACCTGCCTGCTCGATGCCATTGCTTTTGTCATGTCACATAAATAACCAATGGTTTGTGCCATTAATGCTGATTCGGTGCCTAAACCATAGACGCGCCTGCTGCCTCTGTACCGTTGTCTCAGTCATAACTGCTAACTCCTTGCCTAAACCAGAGACGCACCTATTGACTCGGTCCCGCTTCTTCCCGTGCCTAAGCAATAGACATGCCTGCTGGCTTGGTTCCGTTTCCTCAGATGTAACTACTGATTTGGCGCCTAAGCCACAGACGTGGCTGCTGGCTGGATGCCGATGCCTCTGACATAACTGCTAATTTGGTGGCTTTCCCACTTACATGCCTACTGGCTCGATGCCAGTGCCTCGGCCATGTCTGGTAGCTCGGTTCCATTGCTGAATGGCTGAGACATTCTCGCTGGCTCCGTGCCACTGCCTTTGACTAAACTGTTGTATCAGGGCCACTGCCTCAGACGTACCTTGCCGCTTAATGCCTCAGCCATTGTCATGAATCACTGCCATACAGATACTTAATAGATCGGTGGCAGGGCATCAGACATGTCTGCTGGCTAAAAGTTACTGCCTCAAACAGGCCTGGTGGCTTTGTGTCAATGCCTCAGACATAACTGCTGATTCGGTGCCTATGCCACAGACGTGACTGCTGGCTCGGTGACACTGCCCCAGGCATGCCTGCTGGCTAATTTCACTGCCTCAGACATACCTGCAGGGTCGTTGCCACTCGCTCAGATATGCACACTTGCTCAGTGCCACTGCCTCAGACATAACTGATACATCCGTTCCAATGCCTCAGAAGTTGTTTGATGACACTGTGTCTGTCACGCATTTTGACTTAGTGCCACTGCTACATAAATACTTTAAGACTCGGTGCCCAGGCATCAGGCATCAAAGTCTCTATCTCGGACATGCCTGCTGACACTGTGCCACTGCCTCAGACATAACTGCTGATACGGTGCCTAAGCCACAGACGCGCCAGCTTCCTCGGTCCCGCTGCCTCATTCATAACTGTTGATTTCTTGCCTAAACCACAGACGCTCCTGATGCCTCTGTCCCGCTGCCTCAGACATAACTGCTGATTCCTTGCCTAAACTACAGACGCGCCTGCGTGATCGGTCCCGCTTCCTGAGACAACTACTGATTCGGTGTCTAAGACATAGGTCTGCCTGCTGGCTCGGCCCCGCTGCCTCAGATATAACTGTTGATTCGGTGCCTATGCCATAGACGTGCCTGTTGGCTTGTTGCTGCTGCCTCAGACATAACTGCTGAATCGGTGCTCAAGCCACAAAGTACCTGTTTGCTCGGTGTCACTTTCACAGGCATGCCTGCAGGTTCGGTTCCACTGCCTCAGAGATACCTGCAGGGTCCCTTGTCACTGGCTGACACAAGCACGCTGGCTCAGTGTCATTGACTCAGGTTAAACTGATGGATTTGTGCCACTGCAATAAACGTACCTGGTTGCTCGATGCCACTGTGACTGCCAATGACTGTCACACAAACACGTTATGAATCGGTTGCAGGGCATCAGACAAGTCTGTTTATTCGGTGCCTAAGCCAAAGCCGTGCCTGCTGGCTTGCGCCACTGCTTCAGAAATGACTGCTGATCCGGCGTCTAAGCCACGCGCCTGCTGACTCGGAATCGCTGCCTCAGTCATAACTTGTAATTCCGCACCTCAACCACAGATGCGCCTGCTGGCTGGGTCCCGCTGCCTCAAATAAAACCGCTGATTCAGTGCCTAAGACATACACTTGCCTGCTGGCTCGGTGCCTCTGCCTGAACATGACTGCTGATTCAGAGCCTAAACCTCAGGCGTGCCAATGGCTCGGTTCCACATCTCTGCTGGCTCGGTTCCATTGCCTCAGAGATACCTGCTGGGTCGTCGTCACTGGCTGAGACATTCTCCCTGACTCATTGCCACTGCCTGATGCTAAACTAACGAACCAGTGCCACTGCCTAGCATGTACCGGGTTGTTCGATGCCACTGTGAATGGCATGCCTAATGACTCAGTGTCATTACCACACAAATATATTATGGATCGCTGGAAAGGCATCAGACATGTCTGGTGGCTATAAGTCAGTGTCTCGGACATGCCTGCTCACTCGCGCCCACTGCCTCAGACGAAAAGGCTGATTCGGTGCCAAAGCCACAGATGTCCCTGCTGGTTTGATACTGCTACATCACACTGGCTAAGACATGCTCTTTCGGTCAGTTCCACTGCCTCAGACATAACTGATGTTTCGGTGCCTAAGCTAAAGTCGTGCCTGCTGCCTTGGTGCCAATGCCTCAGGCATGTCTGCTGGCTCGGTTCCACTACCTCAGACATACCTGCAGGATCATTGCAAATGGCTCCGACATTCCCGCTGGCTCAGTGCCACTGCCTCAGACATAACCTATGTATCAGTGCTTCTGCCTCAAGCACACCTGGTTTTTCGATGTCGCTGCCACTGACATGTCAATAGGCGTAGGGCCACTGCAACCAAACATACTTAATGGCTCGGTGCCAAAGCATCGGACATGCCTGCTGGCTCAAACTGACCGACTCAAACAGGCCTGCTGCCTCGGAGCAACTGTCTGATACATAACTACTGATTCGGCGCCTAAGCCACAGACGTGCATGTTCGCTCATTAGATGCGACTACTTAAGGCATGCCTGCTGGCAGGGTTCCACTGGCTCAGACATGCCTGCAGTGTCGTTGCCAAAATGGCTCAGACATGTTCGTTAGTTCAGTGCCACGCCTCAGTCATAACTGATAGGTCAGTGTCACTGCCTTATACGTACTTGGTTGCTCGATCCCACTGCAATTGTAATATCTAAAGAATTATTGCCACTGCCACACAAATACTGTATTGCTCGTCGCGAAGGCATTACACATGTCTGTTTGCTCAACATCACTGCATCGGACAAGCCTGCTTGCTCGGAGCGACTGCCTCAGACAAAACTGCTGATTGGGAGCCTAAACCCCAGTCGCGCCTGCTGGTTCGAAGCCGCAGCGTCAGGCAAACCTGCTGATTCTATTACTGAGCCATAGATGGCCCCCGCCCATCGGAGCTTGAAGAAATAGATGGGCTGCTTCCACGCAGAGTTGAAACCGACCCGCGCACGACTACTGGTAAAACGCTTAGAGGATCTAAGCCTGACCAGGCAAAGCGGTGCGTGTCGGCCCATCCATGCTTAAAAATCCAATTGGTGTCATTGGACGGCAGGGATCGCAATGTCGGGTAAAAGTCCGACAAAATTTGAAGCAACGTCTCGATTTAAGCCCCCTAGTGGAATTCGTTTCACTGACCGTTCCAAGGCGGTTCTTCTGTCGTGGTTTATTTTTGTTATGGCTTGTCTTTGAGTGTGTGTATTGCTTATATTATTTTGCTTTGGATAGCCAATTGGCCATTTTGTGGGAAAGTAACTGTACTTTTGGCTTTCCGCTAGTGATGTTTCCATTAGGGTCTAGTTGTTTCATGTTTGTGTTTCTTTACCGTGGTGTTTCTGATTGGAGTCGTGGGTTAATTGTATCGATTCCTGATTATCGCCTTCCCTTCTATTTTATATATCGACAGGGACTATAACAGCAGGTCCTATCCAGTCACATATCACAGGGACCATAACAGACGGTTCAATCCAGCTACACAAGTCTACATACCAATAGTGGACTCGACAGCAAGTTCTATTCAGTTACATACTCATAGGGACCATAACAGCAAGTTCGCTCAGGCTACACACCTACAGGGAACATTACAGCAGGTCAGCTTACAGTGACTATAACAGCAGGCCAGCTCAGTTTACATACCTACATGGAGACTAACAGCAGGTCCTATTCATTTATAAACCTACAGGGACCGTTATGGCGGGTCAGCTCAGGTTACCCTTCTATAGAGCAAATAACAGCAAGGCATATTCTTTTAATAACTACATGGACCAAATCAGCAATTCCATTTAGTTTAGACTAATTTATTTTAGTTCGATTGCGATGGAAGCCTCAAGCTTATTTAATCGCTCTCGAACACTCATTCCGGATGTTTTCACGCGCGCGAGAGAGAGGTAGTGACTATTACACCACTGCTACCCATTTATACCTGGGTGGAGTGAGGCAGTGTCTCTACGTGTTTTGCCCAAGAAGACATCTCGATAACGGATTCGAACGCACAACTTCTCGATCATGAGTCGAACGCGTTAACCACTGCGTTATCCATTTACATACCTACAGCGACCGTAAGAGCATTTCCATGTCAGTTATAACCTACAGGCACCATAATAGAAGGTCCAATCTAGTTATATGCCTACATTGACAATTACAGCAGATCCGATAAGGTATCATTCCTACAAAGACTGTAAAAGCCGTTCGGCATAGGCTGCATACCTACAGGGGGAAAAACAGCAGAACCTATCCAGTCATATACTTACAGGGACCATAAAAGGCCCGCTAAAGTCATAGCCAGTTACATACCTTCTCCGTTATAACAGCAAGTCCTATGCAGTTGCATACCTACAGGGTCCATAACAGCAAGTTCTCTCCATTTAAATACCTACATGGACCATAACAGAACGGCGGATCTGCTCATGTTTCCTAACTACAGGTACCATAACAGAATGTCCGCTCAGCTTACATAATTACAGGGACCATAACAGTAGGCTCTATCCAGTGACATTACTACAGGAACCATATCAGCAGGAACGCTAAAGACCGCCCATACCTACAGGGAAAATGACAGCAGGTCCACCCAGGTAACATAACAACAGGGACAATTACAGCATGTCCTATCAAGTAACATTCCTAAAGGGACTATAACAGGCGGTCCTAGCATTGTCGCATACCTGCATGGGCCATAAAAGCAGGACCGTTCAGCTTTCATAATGACAGGAACCATAACAGCAGGTCCTATCTGGTTACATACCTACAGTGACCATTACAGCAGGTCTGCTCAAGAAACATACCTTCAGGGGCCATAACTCCACGTCCTCTCAGGTAACATACCTGCTGGGACCAAAATAGCAGGTTAGCTCGGCTTACATAATTACAGGGACTATAACAGCAGGTCCTATCCAGTTCCATACGTACAGGGACCATAACAGCAAGACCGCTGAGGCTACACACCTACAGGGACCATGGCACCAAGTCAAATCCAGTTAAAGACCTACAAAGATTAAAACAGCAGGTCTGCTCAGGTGAGAAACGTACAGGTACCATAACAGCAGGTCCTATCCAGGTAAGTATCTAAAGGGACATTAACAGCAGATACTATCCAGTTACATACTTACAGGGACCATAACAGCAGGTCCGCCAAGTTGACATGTCTAGAGGGGTAATTACAGCATGGCCTATCGGGTAACATATATAAAGGGGCCATAATAGGTTATTCTAACAGGTTATATATCGACAGGGACCATAAAAGCAGGTTCTAGCCAATTACAGACCTACAGGGAGCATAACAGTCGGTTCTATCCAGCTCCACACATACAGTTTCCATAACAGCAGGTCCGCACCGGTTACATATGAACAGGGACCATAACAGCAAGTAATATCAAGTAACATACCTACAGGGACCACAAAAGTAGGTCCACTCAAGTTACCTACAGGGACCATAAAAGCTGGTCCGCCTACTGGGACTGTTACAGCAAGCCCGCTCAGGTTACATAAAATAGGAAGGCAATGATCAGGAATCGATAAAATTAATCAACAGCTCCCATCAGCTCAGGTTACATACCTACATGGAGAATAATAGCAGGTCCTATTCAGTTACATACCTACAGGGACCGTAACAGCGGGTGCGTTCAGGTAACGTACATATAGGTTATATAAAAGCAACTCATATCCTTTCACAAACCTATATGGACCAAAACAGCAATTCCTATCCAGTTACATACCTACAGCCACAATAAGAGCAATTCCATTCAAGTTACATACATACCTGCAGGAACCATAAAAGCAGGTCCAATCCAGTTACATACCTACATGTACAGGGACCATTACAACAGCTCCGCTAATTTAACATTTATACAGGGACTGTAACAGCCGGTCGGCTTAGCTTAGATACCTACAGGTCCTGTCCAGATATGTACGTACAGGGTCCATAACAGGTCCGCTCAAATCATACCCAGTTACATACCTATATGACCACAACATCAAGTCCTATCCAGTTGCTTACCTACAGGGACCATAATGTATTACTTTAGAATTATTTTGAAAAAGTTTAAAGCCACTAAGACATCACAGAATATTGCACTGGGGGTTGAAATCAAAGAAAATTCAAGGGAGGTTACTCTTAGAGGAGAATAATGGTGTATCATATATAAATCAGCATAAATTAAGAAGGAATGGGAATCTTTCATGCGGTTTTCAATAAAACGGCCCTCTTTGCATATGCTTTCATCGTGCTTCATACTAAAATTTTCTTAAATTTCTTTCTATTTGCTCTTTTAGATTTGCCGGGTCCGGAGGAAGCTCTTTGAGGCCGCCAGGTCGAATGTTCAAATATCTAACGAGGGGTCCGGCAAATATTAATGCTATGAAATAACCACTGGTTATTGTTGTTCTTGCATAACGTACGACTCCAACGCCAAATGGGGACAAAAACGCCCCAAAATTCCATATAAATTCTTCAAATGCGACCAGTATACCAATATGGCGGTTAGCTCAGAATGCTGTTTACAATGACGATGTTGCGCTTTAACCATCTGACACCATCATAGACCGCTAAAACGCTACGTTCAGGGCGGTATTGTTACGTCGCTTATAGTTACGTAAACAAAGCAAGGCCCGTCAGGTGATATCAAAAGCTCAAAATACATCTTTCCCTTTGGTGTCTTTGATGGGTGGAGTAAGTTAATTGTATCGATTCCTGATCTTTGTTTTACTTCTACTTTTCAAACAGCTCGCGATTAGCGCATGGTTCTTGTTGTATGAGCACAGCTTTTGGTCCATTTGACAATGGCTTCAAACAGCCATGTGCACATGAATTTTGGCAAAAATAGTATTACTGCTTAGTGTATACACCTATCGTGACCATGACAGCAAACCTACGTAGTTTACATGCCTATGAAGATCATAATATCTGACCCGCTGAGATAACATTCCTGCAAGGTCCGCTTAGTTTACATACGTACCTACATGAACCTCAACAGCAATAGTTATAGGGACTAAAACAACAACTCAATCGAGTCGGCATATCTATCCGGACAACAACAACAGGTTCACTCATTTTTGACATCTGTTCAAAGAATATAACAGCAGATCAGCTTAATTGACCTTTATACAGCAACCATTACAGCAGGTCCCCTAAGTTTACATTCTTACAGCGTCCTCTTAGTTTGTATCGAAATACATTCCTACCTCGAGTTTGTATCGAGTTACATACCTACAGGGACCATAACAGTAGGACCGCTCAGGCTACATACCGACAATGACAGTAAGTTATATTGAGTTACAAACTCATAGGGACCAAAACAGCAGGTCCGCTCATGGTACATGCGTATAGGGACTATAACAGCCATCCAGTCACATACATACAGGATATATGCAAGCCAATCCAATCAAGACTCGGAGACATGCCAAATAGAAGTGAAGGCAATGATCAGGAATCGATACAATTAACCCACAGCTCCCATCAGAGACACCAAGGGAAAGAAACACAAACACGAAACAACTAGACCCCAACGGAAACATCGCCAGCGGAAAGCCAAAAGGACAGTTACTTTCCCACAAAATGGCCAATTGGCTTTCCAAAGCAAAATAATATAAGCGATACATACACTCGAAGACAAGCCATAACAAAAATAAACCACGACAGAAGAACCGCCTTGGAACAGACTGCTTTCTAAGCAACGGGGCTGATGAAACCAAGTCCTTTGCACACAGAAAGGATATGAAGAAGTTCTTTGATGCACTAAAGACAGTTTATAGTCCCCTGAGCTCAGGATCCACTCCTCTCCTCAGTGCAGATGTAACTAGTCTTACGACTGACAAAGACGCTATCTTGAAAAAAATGGGCTGAGCACTTTGATAGTGTTTTTAATCGGCTATCCTCTATCACTGATGAGGCTATCAATAGACTACCACAGGTTGAATGTAATCTGCTGCTTGACAAGTTCCAAATCGTTACGGGAACAGTGAAAGCAATAAAACGTCTGTCATCTTGCAAGGCCCCAGGACCAGATGCAATACCTGCTGAGATTTACAAAGCAGGAAGTACTTCCGTTGCAAAGAAGTTTGTATAGTTATTTTACACTATGTGGAGAAAAGAAACCATCCCTCAAGAACTCAAGGATGTGTCAATTATCCACCTATTCAAAGGGAAAAGGAACTCTCAGATCTGTGACAATCCCGGTGGCATCTCTTTATTGTCAATTTCTGGGAAAGGCCTTGTGATAGTCCTACTTATCCGAGTGAATGAACACCTTGAACAACCAGTGCTTCTAACAGAAAGTCAATTTGGGTTTAGGAAGGACAGAGGAACAATTGACATGATTTTTTACAGCAAGGCGGCTGCAAGAGAAATGCCAAGAACAGAACATGGACCTATGCATGACCTTTGTTGACCTCACCAAAGCATTGGACACAGTCATTCGTGAGGGCCTTTGGAAGATCATGGTGACGTTTGGATGTCCAACCAAGTTCATAGCAATGGTGAGATAGTTCAACGATGGGTTGCTTGCACGGATCCTAAATACTGGTGATTATTTTTCGGATCTATTCCCTGTGACAAACGGAGTCCAGCAATGCTGTGTCTTAGTCCCAACGCTGTTCGGCATGATGTTTTCTGCCATGCACAGATATGCTTTCCAGGATGTTGACAATGACATACCTATTAGGTGTCGCTTTGATGAGAAGCTTTTCAATCTCAGAAGGTGGTTGCAAACCAAAACCAAGGTGCAGACAGAGGTGCTAGATGAGTTCCTCTTTGCTGATGACATAGCAAAAGGTGCTTCAACAGAAGAGAAGATGAAAAAAATGTATAAACCTGTGACAGCTATGATCTCAAAATCAAAAAGACTGATACAGTCTGTCAGCCTGACTGACTGAACTGGTTTTTAAGGTAACCGGGCGCTATAAGCACCTGGCAAACCTTACAAAGAGCCCACCAATAACAGTGAAGGTCAAATATTGCAATTGGTAGGCAAGTTCACCAACCTTGGGAGCACAATGTCAAGAGCCTGCACATTGGTGATGAAGTCAGTGCCAGGATTGTCAGAACTACTGCAGCATTTGACTGACTACGTGGCAGTGTCTGGGATCGAAGACGAATAGGGGGTGTACATGTACACTTCATATTTTCCTGTTCTGTGGTGTATTCCTTGCTTCCACTGGATAAAACTTTAACAGAACATATTGGAACGGTCAGTAAAATTACTAAAGGGTTTAAGTTAACTTTACGGGATCCCAGCCCTCACCCTCACTTTCACTGTGGTTCAACAAAGTATTTGTTTGGTTCGCGTGAAGGATTTCTATCTCATCAGGGAATCAATTCTGTAAACAGAGAAATCACAATTAAAGCCAAGTTGACACAAGGATGAGGATTCGACAATGAATTGCGCTGAGTCATCCGACGCTGAACACAACGCCACAAGAACATTAAGGTAACGTCCCTACAGGGACTTTAATAGGAGGTCCGCTCATGTACATGCAGGGACAATAACAGCTATTCTACATACAAGGACTATAATAGCACGTCCGTCCAGGTTACATACCTAAAGGAATTATAGCAGGTCCTATCCAGTAATATTCCTAAAGGACCAGAACAGGCGGTCCGAGCAGTTTATCTTCTTACCGGGACAAAAACAGAAGGTCTGCTCAGCTAACACAAAGACAGGGGCCATAACAGCAGGAAATATCCATTTACATACCTACAGCGAACTTAACAGCAGGTCCGCTCAAGTTATAAACCTACAGGGACCATAACAGCATATCCGCTTTGGTTACATACCAACACGGACCTAAGCATCAAGTCCCCTCAGCTTATACAATTACAATAATAGCAGGCCCTGTCCAGTTACATACCTGAAGGGACCTAAACAGCAGATCTGCTCAAGTAACATACCAGTAGGGACCATAACAGCAAACCCTATTCAGTTAAATACCTACAGGAACCATAACAGCAGGTTCTACCCAGTTCCATTCGTACAGGGACCATTACAGCAAGTCCTATCCAGTCACATACCTACAGGAATCATAACAACAGGACCACCAAGGTTACATACCTACAGGGACAATTACAACAGACCCTATCCATAAACATATACCTACAGGTGTACATAACAGCCGGTCCTCTCCAGCTACATACATACAGGGGCTATAACAGCATGACCGCCCAGGTTACATACGCACAGGGACCATAGCAGCCAAGTCCTATCAAGTTACATACATACATGGACCATAACAGCAGGTCCACTCAGGTTACATTCCTACAGGGACAATAACATCAGGTCCACTGAGGTTACATCCCTACAGTGACTTTGACAGCAGGTCCGCTCAAGTTACATATCTGGAGGGAGAATAACAGTAGGCCCTATCCAATTAGATATCCACAAGGAAAATAACAGCAATTCCTATCCAGTTACATACTGACAGGAACCATAACAGCAAGTCCTATCCTGTTACATACCGACAGAGACAATGACAGCAATTCCTATCCACTTACACACTTACAGGGACCATAACAGCAGGTCAAATCCAGTAACATATCTAGAGGAAGAATAACAAAAGGTCGTATCCAGTTACCCTGCTTCAGGAACCATAATAGCAGGACCGCTAAGGTAACATTTATACAGGGTCTCTAACAGTGTGTCGGCTCAGGTCACATAAAAACAGGGAGCATAACAGAAGGTCCTATCCAGTTACCTCCGTACAGGGACCATAACACAGTCCGCTAAATTTACATACATACAGGGACCACAACAGCCGGTCCTATCCAGTTACATACCTACACAGACCATTACAGAAGGTCCGCTCAGTCCTATTCATTTAAATATTTACATGGGCAATAGCAGTAAGTCCTATCCAATTTCATTCCTCAAGGGACCTTAACAGGCGGTCCTAACAGGTCACATACCTATAGGGACCATAACAGCAGATACGCCCAGGTGACATTCTACAGCGGCCATAACAGCATTGCTGTTCAGGTTACATAACTACAGGTACCAAACTAGCAAGTCCGCCCGGCTTATATAATTAACAGCAGGTCCTATCCAGTTAAATACCTACAGGGAAAATAACAGCAGATCCTCTCGGGTTCCATACCTACAGGACGATAACAGCAAAGGGAACAATAACAACAAGTCCTATCCAGTAACATACCTACATGGACCATAAAAGCAGGTCTTATCCAGTTTCATACCTACAGGGACTGTAACAGCAGGTTCAATCCAGTTACATACCTGGTCCCTAACGCCATGTCTAGTCAGGTTACATACATACAGTGATCTTAACACCATGTCCGCTCCGTTACATACATACAGGGACAAAATGGGACAGGTCCGCTCAGCTTATATTATTACAGGGACCATAACAGCATGTCTTATCTAGTTACATACATAAGGGTACCATTACAGCAGGTCCGCCCAGGTCACACCTAGAGGGACCATAAAAGCAAGTCCTATTCAGTAAAATACCTACAGGGACCATAACAACAGGTCATATCCAGTTACATGCCTACGGGGACAACAACAGCAAGTCCTATCCAGCAACATACCTACAGGGACCGTATCAGCAGGTCCTATCCAGTTACATAACTAGAGTGAACATAACAGCGAGTCCGCTCATGATACATACCTTCGGGGACCATAACAGCAAGTCCTTTGCAGTAAAATATCTGCAGGGTCTATAACAACATGTCCTATCCAATTACATACCTACAGGGTCCATAACAGCTAGAAAGTTCAGACTACATACCTACACGGACCATGACAGCATGTACTTTCGAGTTACGTACCTACAGGGACCATAACAGCAGGGCCGCTCAGGTTATATATGTACAGGGACCAAATCATCAGTTCCTATCCAGTTATATACAAACAGGAACCATAACAGCAGGTCCTATCCAGTTACATACCTGCAGGGACATACCATCAACTCCTATCAAGTTATATAACTACATAGAACATAACACCAATTCCTATCCTATAACAGGGACCATATCCCAGCACTCAGGTTAAATACCTATAGGGACCATAACAGAAGGTCCGCTCAGGAGTTATACATTCGGGGACAATTACAGCAGGTCCTATCCAGTAACATTCGTAATGGGACCATAACAGGCGGTCCGCTCAGATTACATACGACTTTCCAATTACATTTCAGACAATAACAGCAAGTCTTATCCTGTTGCATACCTACAGGGAACATAACAACAAGTCTTATCCAGTTACATACCTGCAGGGACATAACATCAAGTCCTATCCAGTTATAACCTATATGGAACATAACAGCAAGTCCTGTCTAATAACATACCTACAGGGACCATATCCCAAGTCCGCTCATGTTAAATACCTACAGGAACAATAACAGCAGGTCCGCTCAGGAGTCATACATGGGCAATTATAGCAGGACTATCCAGTAACATTCCTAAAGAAACCATAACAGGCGGTCCGCTCAGTTTACATATCTACAAGGAGAATAACAGTACTATTCAATAACATACCTACAGGGACCTAGGCCAGTCAAAATAGCATTGAACCTCAAACAAATTCCTTCAGAAGGGTTTTCACTATTTTCAGAATAAGTGGGGTGTCCTGAATTACAGGAAAAAAATCCCCAAAAATATTCCCTGGCGAAATTGATTTTTTTGGGGGAAAATGTTCGAAATTAAAATAAAAATCGCCAAAAACAGGAATTGAATCATAAAAATTTCATTCAATTATAGCAAATTTATTTAAATAGCCAAAAATATGCTAACTGTTGTCAAGTAGCGATACAAGAAGTTTCAGCTTGATATGTGTACAGAAACCTGCCTTTTTGGGGGTAAAAACTTGGAAATATTGGCAAAACCGCAGAAAATGGGAATAAATTTTTCAAAAGTTACTGGTGTGGATTCTTGAAAACGTTTTGATGTAAAAAGTTATATATGTGTATAAGTTAACTACAGGAAAAAAAATAAAATTTTTATATGTTTAAAAAATTCCATTTTTTGGGGTATGAAAATGCACATGTTTACATAAAAACACCCAAAATCTAGAATTTTCCGGTCAAGTAGAAATTACATTATAAAAATGAATTGTACGATGTCGAACTAATTTATATAGCCAGATGTACACTGACTATATCAAGTAGGTCTCAAAAATCCTTCAGCTTCGTGCCTGCACAGCAATTTGACTTTTTAAGGGCAGAAAATGTAAAATTTTGATACAAAACATGGAAAATAGGAATATGTTTTTTTTAAAGTTAGTGGTGGGGATTCATGAAAATGTTTTGATGTAAAAAGTAAGATATCAGTTAACTACAGGAATAAAATAAATTTTTAGATATTTGAAAAGTCAATTTTCCGGGTACGAAAATACACATTTTTACAGAAAACCCTCAAAATCCATTATATGACACCAGTAACACTATACTACTTAATATAGGGCTCTAACAATATACAAAATAGTACCGTCTTGTGCACTATAACTTGTCTTTCACTGATCATTATGTGTCCTGCAGGAAGGCATTCATATATATACGCATGTAAATGTTTTAAATCTACATACACGTACTGTCAGATCATGAACCATCTTATATTGTGCAAAAATGTTGATTATATCCAACAAAATACTGTTTTAAACCCAGATATTGCGGCCCCCGCCCATTGGGGCTTGAACAAATAGATGCTTCCATGCACAGCTGAAACCGACCGCACACGAGCACTGTTAAACGGCCTAGAGGATCTAGGCCTTTCCAAAAGGCGGTGCGAGTCGGACCGTCCGTGCTTATAAACCCTATTGGTTTCATTGGGCGACAGGGAATGAGTTGCATTTCATCTCAATGTCGGGTAAAAGTCCCACAAAATTGGAAGCAACGTCTCCAAAATGACCTATACCGTGTCGACGGGGACATTAAGCCTCAAATCAAACAAACAAAAACCAAGATACATTATTTGTTGGGAAGATTTATTTGACAGATTCACTCTTGTCTAATATGTGTAATTTCTTAGCTATATAGCAGTTATGCTTCACGCCAACATGCGAATTTGGAGACAAAGAAGCAATGCATAAAAGTATGTACCAAGACTCAGAAAAAGATGTTCACTTTTCCTAGATAGAAGTCATCAATTTTTTGACAATCACAAAGACCAATAAAAGAAAAGAAGAACAGGAAATATAGAAGAATATGCAAAATGTTAACAGATCAGAAGCAACATTGAGTTAACTAAATCCATGTCCAAACTATAGTAGACCTGTGTTTCACCCTGGATAAATTGTTGTTGTAGTGTGAATTCTGGGCAGAACAATAAGGAAATTAAAAAATAAGAATAGAACGTGGCACAGGGCAACCATCCAGCAACTGGAAATATGTTTCCTTTCCTTCTTATCCAGTAACAGTTTATTAATAATGTTTTTAGATATATATTTTTGCATTCAAAATCAAACCGCAAACTCTTCAAAACTAAAAGCTTGATTTAACAATATCACTGTGTGTCTCGCCATAATCTAACATGAATAAGGACAACAGCACCAATAAATAGCATTTTCTGCTTATTTCTATAAATATGCAACACAGTTACTCAATTAACATACTTTTACTTAATACTGGAGGAAGGAACCGTCAAACAGTTTTAAAGCAAGAGAACCATGATGGTCCTGCATGTATATCCCTCATCAAAGCTAACATATTTGCATACTGAATATTGAAATTTCACATGAACTTTTACAGTTTATGTTTAAATTTCATCTCCAAGTGTGCCAATGTGTCCTGTATTGAGTACCAATACCGTTTTTGACAAGCAGTGCTTAACTTTAGACCATTTAAAGACAACAAGGCACACCAATTAATCTCTACACCACTGATTAATTTGAACAACGTTGGTGGAGGGCCAGCCAAGGAACATTTGTGTAATCAGCCCGTTACAATTCTACGATTTTTTTTAAGATCACCCGAGGATTATTTCTGCACAGTTAAGTTGAAACCCTTGCAGGAAAGAAATTATGAATGGATGGACGGATGATGGACATGGCATGAGCACACTGCTCACGTGAGTTCACAAATTACCCCAATGATGGGGCCATATCTGAACCTAGAGCTGTAATTTGAACACCTTGATAAAGGTTTACTTGATGTAGCTACACATACTTATCAAATATCAAAGGTCCTGGGCCTTCTAGTTTCAACGTTGTTTTTAAAGCATTTCCCTATATGAGTCTATGCAAAATAAGTGACCCCCTGGAGTTGGGCCATTTTTATTCCTGGGCTATAATATAAACAATGTTGGTTGAACAATACTATATAAAGGTATACCAAACATCAAAGGCCTTGGCCCTCTGTTTCATCTGGGCCTTCCAGTTTCACAAGAAGATTTTAAAATGTCTGTGTAAAACAAGTGATTCTGAAGGCGCAGCCCTTGTTGATAACAGTGCTATGATTTGAACAATCTTGGTAAAAGTCAACTAGATGAATATACATACAAATATCAAGGACATAGATTTTTTTTATAGTTTTCCCTATATGAATCAATTTTTGAACAACCTTGACAAAAAATCATTATCTGAAGCTATATTTACCAAACATCAAAGGCCCGACCCTTCCATTTTCAGGCAAGAAGATATTTAAAGTTTTCCAATAAGGGTCAGTGTAAAACAAGTGATCATCAGAGGGGCCATTTTTGACCTCAGGACTATAATTTCAACAGTCTTGGCAAAAGCTACATACCAAATCTCTAAAACCTTACAGCTTTATACAAGATGATTTTAAATATTTTACGTATTCTCCTTTTTTCTGCCATGGCACCAAAAGCTGCATGGGATGGAATTCTTCGAACAGCAGACCCCAGTGTGGGTCAATTGGTACCTCAGGGCTATACTCTGGGCAATCTAAATCGGCAGAGATCCATTAGATGAAGATACCTATTAAATATCAAAGGCCAAGATCGTCTAGTTTCAGGATGTGAGTTCACGTAAAACATTTGTAACACCAGGGATGGGTACATTTTGACCCCAAGGCTATGATTTAAACGATTTTGATAAAAGCTGCTTGCCAAACCTAATAAAAGACCTTCTTGTTCTGGTTTGGGATAAGTAATCTTGCTAATTTCCCTCTGTTTGTTGCCATGACAATCAGAGTTCCATGGAATGGATTTTTGAATAACGCTGAACAAGATTTAGTGACTTAAGAAATGTCATTTAAGAAAATTGAGAACAGAAGGGCAGACGGATGACAGTGACGACCATGGACAGTGACCAGTTACAATAGATTCCCAGAAGCCTTAAGCTTATGAAAGCTAAAAGACATAATACATGTTCGTGTTTCATGTTTTTTCTGTAAAAGTATTATCTTTTTACCCTAAAATAAGGGGGCCGCGACATACCAAAGTCGTTAAAAGTGGTACTAGCTGCTTCTCGCTTGGCACTCAGATTAACGGGGCTAGAGCTAGGACTGGTCGACCCAGTGTCAGGATAATGTGACTGGGTGTGGTATCATGTAATGTGTCTGGGACATGATACTTCAGTGAGGCAGCACTATAAAAGTGAGCATTGAGCTCCCTGTGGCAACCAGACCCCGTCGTGATATGACTGAAAAATTGTTGAAAGCGACGTTAAACCCGAATTCACACACACACACACACACACACACACACACACACACACACACACACACACACACACACACACACACTGAAATAAGGATTTGTTTTTCAAAAGCTAAAAATGTTTCTTCATGCAGTAATCTGATGTAACGCTACATCAAAGTGTTTTCAAAAGCCTTTACCAGATACATGTATTAAAAAGGTTCGTTTTCCTTTTTTTTTCTTTGGCAAATTTTTCCAACAACCTTAGAAAGGAACATTTCTGTGAAGGTATGAAGTGGAAGCATTTAATAGCTGCTTCAAAGTAGTTTTATGCATATCTGATAATACAAACCAGCTCCACGTCAGACATGTATGTACTATGAAATTTTGTTAAATAATTTATTCATATGGTATTTTTGGGTAAAATTCAACATTTTCATCGACTGAAAAATGAAACTGTATAAACATTTCAATATCTTTCTTTGTTTCTGTAGTTAACGGTTATCCATATGTAATTTTTTACATCAAAACATTTCAAGAATCCTCACAAAAACATTCCCGTTTCCCTCGCTTTTTGTCAAAATTTTGAATTTCTCCCTTAAAAGGCAAACTTCTGAGCAGGCACAAAACTGAATGTTTTTTATAGCTACTTGAGAGTAGTTAGTGCACATCTGGCTATATAAATTGGTTCGACATCATACAATACATTTTTATACTGCGGTTGCTACTTGCCCAAAAACTAATGGCTTATGAGTGTTTTATATAAAAATGTGCATTTTCCTACTCCGCAAAAATGGTTTTTTTTTTACATATAAAATTTTATTTCTTTTACTGTAGTTAACTTATACACATATATAACTTTTTACACCAAAACATTTTCAAGAATCCAAACTAGTCACTTTTTAAACAATTATTCCCATTTTCTGCGTTTTTGTCAATATTTCCAAGTTTTTACCCCAAAAAAGATATGTTTCTGTACACATATCAAGCTGAAACTTCTTTTATCGCTACTTGACAACAGTTACCTTTTTTTGGCTACTTAAATAAATGTGATATAATTGAATGGATTTTTTATAATTTAATTCCTGTTTTTAGCGATTTTTATTTAAATTTCGAACATTTTCCCCCAAAAAATCAATTTCGCCAGGGAATATTTTTGGGTATTTTTTTCCAGTAAGTCAGGACACCTCACTGATTTGGAAAATAGTGAAAACCCTTCTGAAGGAATTTGTTAAAGGTTGAGGGTCTTTTTGGGCTAAAATGACTGGCCTAACCGTAACATCAGGTAACAACAAGTCCGCTCAGATTTCCTACCTACAGGGACCATAACAGCATCACCTATCCAGTTATATAACTTCGGATACAATAGCAGCAAATCCGATCCAGTGAAATAGCTAATGGGACCGTACGAGCAGGTCCAATCCAGAATCCAGATACCATCCTGTTACACTGCTATAGGGACTATAGCAGCAAGTCGGATAAGGAAACATTTCTACAGGGCAGTCACAGCCCAGGTTACATACCTACAGGGAGAATAACAGCAGGTCCTGTCCAGTTACATACAAACAGGGACAATAAATTCAGGTCCGCTCAGGTTATATACCTACAGGGTTCATAACAGCCGGTCATATTCAATTACATACATATAGGGACCATAACGGCGGGTCCTTTCCTCTTAAATACCTACAGGGAGAATAACAGCAAGTTCTTTCCTGTTTCATACCTACAGGGAATATAACAGCAAGTCCTATCCAGGTTATATACCTGCAGGGACATAGCATCAAGTCCTATCCAGTTATATACATACAGGAAACATAACAGCAAGTCCTATCTAAAAACATACCTGCAGGGACTATAACCTATGTCCGCTCAGGTAACACACCTACATTGACCATAACAGCTGGTCCGCTAAGGTCACATACCTTTAGGGACCATGACAGCATGTCCACTCAGGTTACACGCCCACAGGGACAAAAGCAGATCCGCTGAGCTTACATCATTACAGGGACCATAACAGCAGGTCCTATCCAGTTTCATACCTAAAGGAACCATAACAGCAGGTGCGTAAATGTAACGTCCCTACGGATACAATAACAGCATGTCCACTCAGATTCCATACCTACAGGGACAAAAACAGCAGGTCCGCTCATGTTATATACCTGCAGCAACAATGACAGCAAGTCTACTTTACAGAAACCATAACAGCAGGTCCGCCCAGGATACATACCTACAGTTTCAATTAGAGCAAATCCCGTGCAGTCACGCGCCCCCGCCCATCGAGGCCTGAAGAAATAGATTGGCTGCATGGTGCTTCCTCGCAGAGCTGAAACCGACCAAACACGAGCACTGGTAAACCGCTTAGAGGATCTAAGCCTGCCCAGGCAAAGCGGTTTGAGTCGGACCGTCCATGCTTATAAACCCTATTGATTTCATTGGGCGACAGGGCTTGAGATGTCATTTCTTCTCAATGTCGGGTCAAAGTCCCACAAAGTTCGAAGCAACGTCTCCAAAATGGCCTATACAGTGTTGACGGGATGGTAATTATGTTCTATAAAAGGGTTATCCTTTGGAAACAAGGAATACACCACAGAACTGAAAAAAGGAGTGTACATGTTTTCTGGGCCAGACTAGCTAGTTTCGGCCATTTAGGCCTCATCAGTGACCCTCAGATATTTTCAAAATTCCACAATGGAATCAATAAACCTCATATCAAACTAAACCAAACCTGTACAGTCAGATTCCTAAAGGGGCCATACCAGGCGGTCCGAACAGGTATCATAATGAAAGGAACCATGACATCGGGTCCTATCAAGTAACATACATACAGGGAACAGTTCCGCTCAGGAAACATACCTACCCGAACCATAACAGCATGTCCGCTCAAGTTACATTACTGCTGGGACCAAATCAGCAGGTCCACTCAGGTTACATAATTACAGGGACCATAACAAAAGGTCCTATCCAGTAACATACCTACAGGGACCACAACAGCTGGCAAGCTCAGGCTACATATCTCCAGCGACTATGACAACAAGTGCTAGTTACAGACCCACAGTTCCGCTCAGGTTTAAAAAAAACAGGGACTATAACAGCAGGTCCTATCCAGTTACATATCTACAGGGACCATAACAGCAGTTCCTATCCAGTTTCATATCTACAATGACAATTACAGCAAGTCCTATCCAGCTACATACCTATAAGAACCATAACAGCAGGTCCACTCACGATACATACCTACAGGAACAATAACAGCAGGTCCTATCCAGTAAAATACCTAAAGGGACCATAACAGGCGGTGCGAATAGGTGACATACCTACAGGGACCATTACAGCATGTCCTATCCAGTAAAATACCTACAGACACCGTGTCAGCCAGACCTATGCCGCTACAATTATACAGGGACCATACTCCAGGTCCACTCAGGTTACATACTAACAGAGAGCCTAAAATTTGGCCCAGTTACATACCTGCAGGGACAGTAACAACGTTTGCTTAGGTAATCTACTTACATGACCCATAACAGCAAGTCCTATCGTATTATCAACCTACAGGGACCACAATAGCAGGTCCTCTCAAGTAACATACCTCCAGGGACCAATACAGCAAGTCCTATTTAGTAAGATAATACAGGGACCATAACAGCCGGTCTGCCCAGGTAACATGCATACAGCATGTCCTATCCAGTAACATACCTATAGGAACCGTAACAGACGGTCCGAACATGTTACATACCTACAGGACCATAACAGCAGGGCAGGTCCGTTCATCTTACATAATGACATGAACCATAATAGCAGGGTCTAACCAGTTACATACCTACAGGGACCATAACAGCAGATCCACTCAGGTTACATACCTACAGGGACCATAACAGCATGTCCGCTTAGGATACATATCTCCAGGGACCAAACCAGCAAGTCCGCTCAGAATATACTTAACAGCAGGCCCTATCCAGTTTAAAACCTACGGGGATCAAAACAGACGGCCCGCTCAGGTAACATGCCTACAGGGACCATAACAGCCTGCCCTATTCATTAACATACCTAAATGGGCCATATCAGCAGGTCCTATTAACCTACATACCTAAAGTGACAATAACAGCAAGTCCTATCCTGTAACGTACCTTCAGGGACCACAACAGCAAATCCTATTCAGTTCAATACCTGCACCACAACAGCAAGTCTTATCCAGTTTCAAACTTACAGAGGCCATAACACAACGTCCGCTAAGGATACATATATACAGGGAACAAACCAGCAAGTCCGCTTCAGAATATACTTAACACAAGGTCCTATCCAGTTTGCAACCTACGGGGATCAAAACAGACGGTCCGCTCAGCTAACATGTCTACAGGGACAATAACAGCAAGTCCTATCCTGTTACATACCTTCAGGGACCACAACAGCAAGTCCTATTCAGTGCAATACCTGCTCCACAACAACAAGTCCTATCCAGTTTCATACCTAGAGGGGCCATAACACAACGTCCGCTCTGGTTAAATACCTACAGGGGCCATAAAAGCAGGTCCGCTCAGGTTATATAAATACAGGGATCATAACAGCATATCCGCTCAGGTTAATACCTAATGGGACAAAAACAACGTACATAATTTCAGTAACCATAACAGCAATTCCTATCCAGTCACATAACTACAGGGACAAAGACAGCATGTCCCCTCAGGTAACATACCTACCGGGACCATACCAGCATGTGAAATCAAGTATTTACTTACAGGAACCAACCAGCAGGTCCTATCCAGTTGCATACCCATGGGGACAATAACAGCAAGTCCTATCCATTTGCATACCTACAGGGACTATGACAGCAGGTCCAATCAAGTAACAAACCTAGAGGGACCAAAACGGGAGGTCCGGCCAGGTTACATACCTTCAGCGACAATAACAGAATGTCCGTAAGGTTCCATACCTACAGGGATACAAGGTGCAGGTCCGCTCAGCTTTTATAATCACAGGAACCATAACAGTAGGTCATATCATTGATTGTGTAGCTAAATTTACCTCTTTGGTTAGAGCTAGGGACTAACTTCCCACATCACAGGTCCTGGTGTATGAATGTCATTTGACGTGTTACCAGTAACAATTCTGATTCTGATTCTGATCAAGTTAGATACTTACAGGAACCATAACTGCAGGTCCGCTCAGGTAAATTACAGGGACCATAACAGCAAGTCTTATACAGTAAAATACCTACAGGTACCATAACAGCAAGTCCTATCCATTTACATTTAAACTGGGAAAATAACAGCAAGTTCTATCCAGGAAAATGCCTACAAGTACCACACCAGCAAGCCCTCTAAGACATATCCCTACAGGGACTGTAACAGCAGTTTCGCTCAGGTTACATATCTACAGCGAGAAAAACAGTAGGTCTCGTCCAGTTACATATATACAAGGACCATAACAGCAGGTCCTTTCAGGTAACATACCGACAGGGACCATAACAGCAGGTCCTCTAAGGAAAATCCCTACAGGGACTTAACAGCAGGTTGGCTCAGGTTACATATCTACAGCGAGGATAACAGGTCCTTTCAAGATAATACCTACAGAGACAGTTACAGCAGGTCCTCTCAGGTATCCTTCCTACAGGGACCATTACAGCAAATCATATGCTGTTACATACCTACAGGGACCATAGCAGCAATTCATATCCTGCCACGGGTACAAGAACAGCAAATCTTATCAAGTAACATACCTACAAGGACCATAACAGCAGGTCCTCTAAGGAATATCCCTGCCAGGACTGTAACAGTAGATTCTCTCAGGTTACATATTTAAAGCGAGGATAACTGTAAGTCCAATCCAGTCATATACCTACAGGAAACGTAACAGCAGGTCCTCTCAGGTTTCCTACCTACAGGGAACATAACAGCACGTCCTTTCTTGTTACATAACCACAGGGACCTTAGCAGCCTATCCAGTTACATACTTCAGACGCCATAACAGCAATTACCATCCAGTTAAATAGCTACCGGGACCATACGAGCAGGTCCAATCGGGTTTCATACCACAGGGACTATAACAGCAGTTCCTATCCAGGTACACTGCTACAGGGACCATAACAGCAGGCCCGCTAAGGCTACATTCCTACACGGACCGTAACAGCCGGTCCGCTTATGTTACATACCTACAGGGCGAATAACAGCAAAGTAGAAGTAAAACAAAGATCAGGAATTGATACAATTAACTTACTCTACCCATAAAAGACACCAAAGGGAAAGAAATACAAACATTAAGCGACCAGACCATAATGGAAACCTAAACAAAGGAAGGCCATAAGGACAGTCACTTTCCCACAAAATGGCCATATGGCCATCCAAAATTAAAAGACACAAATGATACACACACTAAGTAACAAACAACAACATAAATAAATCGCCACAGAAGAGCCGCCTTGGAACGGTCAGTGGAAGATTTCCACTGGGGGGCTTAAATCGATTTTACGTGGCCACAATCCTCGCCCTTACTTCTGTCGCGATTAAGACAAATAATTTGTTCAGTCCGCATGAAGGCCTCCTAACTCATCAGTGCAACATCTCCGTGAACACAAAAATCAAAGAACCACAGAGGTGAGACAACGCTGAGGACTCGACAGCAAGAAACCACTGAAATGCTGGAGCAAAAGAAAACCAACAGTTAGCAAGTCCCATCCAGTTACATGCATTTAGGGATCAAAGCGGGTCTGCAAAGATTACATACCTACAGGGACCATAACAGCCGGTCCTATTCAGTTACATACCTACAGGGACCTTAACAGCTGATCCTTTTCACTTACATTCCTACAGGGACAATAACAGCAAGTTCTATCCAGTTACATACCTGCAGGGACAATAACAGCAAGTCCTATCCAATTAGATACTGACAGGAACATAACAGCAAGTCCTATCCAGTTACCTACCTACAGGGAACATAACAGCAAGTCTACAGGTAGAATACCCCAGGTCCGCTCATGTTAAATACCTTAAGGGACCTTAACAGCAGGTCCGCTCCGGTTACATATCTACAGAGAAAACAACAGCAGGTCCACTGAGTTTACATTATTACATGGGCCATAACAGCAGGTCTTGTCCAGCTAAAGGGACCGCAACAGCAGGTCCCCTAAGAAATATCCCTACAGGGACTGTAACAGCAGGTTCGCTCAGGTTACAGCGAGGATTACAGTAGGTCTCATCCAGTAACATACCTACAGGAACCGTAACAAGATGTCCGCTCCGGTTTACTTTCTACAGGGACCATAACAGCAATTCCTATCCAGTTACATACTTCAGATACCACAACAGCAACTCTTATCCAGTTAAATAGCTACGGGGACGGACCATAAGAGCAGTCCAATCTAATTTCATACCTACAGGGACGATAACAGCAGGTCCTATTCAGTTACAGTACTACAGGGACCATAACAGCAGGTCCGCTAAGGTAACCTTCCTACGGGGACTGTTACGGCCGGTCTGCTAAGGTTACATACCTACAGGGAGAATAACAGTAGGTCCTACAGAGCCAATAACAGCCGTTCCTATTCAGTTACATACCTACAGGGACCTTAACAGCAGGTCCTTATCACTTACATATCTTCCGGGACAATAACAGAAGTCCTAACAAATACATACCTACAGGAACATAACAGTTTCCAGTTAAATTCACACATAGAAGATAACAGCAAGTGCTGTGCTGTTTCATACCTACAGGGAACATTACAGAAAGTTCTATCCAGTTACATATCTGCAGGGACAATAACAGCAAGTCCTATCCAGTTATATACCTACAGGAACATAACAACATGTTATATCCAGTAACATACATAGAAATAGAAGTGGAGGCAATGATCAGGAATCGATACAATTAACCCAGAGACACCGAAGGGAAAGAAACACAAACATGAAACAACAGACCTAACGGAAACATCAATAGCGGAAAGCCAAAAGGACAGTTACTTTTCCACAAAATGGCCAATAAGCTATCCAAAATAAAATAATATAAGCGACACAAACACCCAATGACAAACAATAACAAATATAAACCACGACATAAAACCGCCTTGGAACGGTCAGCGACAACGAATGCCACTGGGGGCGTACATCGATTTTACGGGGCCACAATCCTCGCCCTTACTTCCGTCGCGATTTAGACAAATAATTTGTTCAGTCCGCATGAACGCCTCCTACCTCATCAGTGCAACATCTCCGTGAACACAAATAGTCAAACAACCACAGAGATGAAACAACGGTGAGGACTCGGCAGCAAGAAACCACTGAAATGCTGGATCAAAAGAAAACCAACAGTAAGACTCTGATGGGCCCGACCAAAGATAGAGCATCAGACACCAACCAGCATTACCTTGATTACCTAATTCTCAATAAGCCTTTACGTTGGAACCGTCATAGAATCTGAGGCCTGACCCACCGGCGTGCAATTGAAGAGGGAAGCAAAGTTGTCAACCGTGCTTGGGTTAACTACCATGCATGCAGTCTGTCGTATAACGTTTATGTTGTACCCAGTCTTTAAATATCGAAGAATGATTTTACGAAATTGGATGCTGAAGTCATTGCGGTTATATATTTAGACTGCATCCAGAGACCATAATAGCAGATCCGCTCAGGTTACATACCTACAGGGACAATTACAGCAGGTCCTATCCATTAACATACCTAAAGGACCATAACAGGTGGTCCGAACAGGTGACATACCTACAGGGAGCATAACATGGGTCCACTCAGCTAACATAAAGGAATGAACCAAAACAGTGGGTCCTGTCCAGTTTCATACCTACGGGGACAACAACAGCAAGACCCATCCAGTTGCATACGTACAGGGAGCATAATAGCAGTTTTTTCACCACATATAGCAGGGATCATATCAAAATGTACAGTTAGATAGCTATGGGACTATAACAACAGGTCCTATCCAATTGCATACCTACAGTTACCATAAAAGCAAAACCGCTTAGGCTAAATACCTTCAGTGAACATGATAGCAAGTTCTATCCAGCTACATACTTACAGGGGCCAATGCAGCAGGTCCACGTAGGTAACATACGTACAGAGACAATAACTGCAGGTCCTATCCAGCTACATACCAACAGGGTCAATAACAGCAGGTTCAATCAAGTTACATTGCAACAGGGTCCATAACAGCAGGTCCGCTAAGGTAACATAACTACAGGGATAATAACACCAGTGTCTATTCAGTTACATACGTACAGGGATCATAACAGCATGTCCTCTCAATTTACATACCTACAGCGACCATTACAGCAAGTCTTATCCAGTAACATGCCTACAGGGATCATAACAGCAGGTCCGCCCAGGATAAACACCAACAGAGACAATTGCCGTAGGCCCTATCCAGTAACGTACCTAAAGGGACCGTAACAGGCGGTCCGAACATGTTAACACAAACAGGGACCATAACAGCATGTCCGGCCAGCTTACATTATGACAGGGACCATAATAGCAGGGTCTATGCAGTTACCTACCCACAGGGGCCTAAAAACTTTAGAACCGCTCAGGTTGCACACCTAAAGTACCTAAAGCTTACATAATGACGGGGACCATTATAGCAGGGTCTATGCAGTTACATACCCACATAGTTACATACATACAGGGTCCAAACCAGCAAGTTCGATCAGCTTCTTTAATTATCAACTGGTTCAATCCAGTTAAATATCTACCGGGATCTTAGAATTATGTCCGCTCAGGATACATACCTACAGGGACCATAACATCTGGTCCTATACTGTAACACACCTACAGCGACAATTACAGCAGGTCCTATTGACTTACATACCTAAAAGGACAATAACAGCATTCATATCATATAACATACCTTCAGTACCATAACAGCAAGTCCTATCCAGTTACATTTCTGCACCATAACAGCAAGCCCTATTCAATTATATGTACATACCTACAGGGCCATAACACCAGGACCGCTCTGGTTAAATTCAAACAATAACAGCTGGTCCGCCCAGGTGATACACCTCCAGGGACCATAACAGCATGTCCGCTGAGGTTACATACTTACAGAGACAGAAAAAGCGGTTCCTTTCAGCTTATATAATTTCAGGTACCATAACAGCAGGTCCTATCCACCTAATTACCTACAGGGACCATAACAGCAGATCCTATCCAGTTACATACCAACAGGGGCCATAATAGGTGTTCCGAACAGGTGACATACGTACAGGGAGTGTAACAGCAGGTCGCTAAGCTAACATAAAGAAAAGAACCATAACAGTGGGTCCTATCCAGTTTGGTACCTACGGGGACAACACTAGCAAGACCTATCCAGTTACATACGTACAAGGAGCATAACAGCAGTTTTTTCAGTCACATATAGCAGGGAACCTATCAGAATGTCCAGTTAGATAGCTATGGGACTATAACAACAGGTCCTATCCAATTACATACATACAGGTACCATAAAAGCAAAACCGCTTAGGCTAAATACCTACAGGGAACATGATAGCAAGTTCTATCCAGTTACATACCTACAGGGACCAATGCAGCAGTTCCGCTCGGGTTATATACTCACATACGTACAGGGACAATAATTGCAGGTTCTATCCAGTTACATAACTACAAGGACCATAACAGCAGATCCTATCCAGTTACATACCAACAAGGGCCATAACAGAAGGTCCTATCCAGTAATATACCTACAGGGACCATAATGGCAGGTCCTATCTACCTACAAGGATCATTACAGCAGATCCATCCAGGTTACATACCTACGGAAACATAACAGCAGGTCCAATCAAGTTACATCGCTACACGGACCATAAAAGCAGGTGTGCAAAGGCAACGTTACTGGAGGGCTTGTAGCAACAGGTAACCTACGTACAGGGAGAATAACAGCAGGTTCTATTCAGTTACATACGTACAGAGATCATAACAGCAGGTCCTATCAATTAACAAACCTACAGTAACCATTACAGCAAGTCTTATCCAGTTACATGACTACAGGAATCATAACAGCAGGTCCGCCCAGGATACATACCTACAGAGACAATCACCGTAGGTCCTAGCAAGTAACGCACCTAAAGGGACGGTAACAGCGGTCCGAACATGTTAATACCTACAGGGACCATAACAGAATTTCCGGCTAGCTGACATAATGCCAGGGACCATAATAGCAGGGTCTATGCAGTTACATACCCACAGGTACCTGAAAACTTTAGCTCCGCCCAGGTTGCATACCTACAGGTGCCATAACAGCATGTTTCTTCAGGTTACAGACCTACAGGGACCAAACCAGCAAGTTCGATCAGCTTATATATAATTTTCCAGATGTCCTATCCAGTTAAATATCAACAAGGATCAAAACACCAGGTCCGCTCAGGTTACATACCTACAGGGACCCTATGATCTGGTCCTATATTGTAACATATCTACAGCGCCAGTTTCAGCAGGTCCTATTGACTTACACACAGTAAAGGACAATAACAACAAGTCCTATCCTATTACATACTTTCAGGACCATAACAGCAAGTCCAGTTACATTTCTGCATCATAACAGCAAGTCCTATCCATTAACATACCTACAGGGGCCATAACACCAGGTCCACTGTTTTTAAATACCAACAAGGCCATAACAGCTGGTCTGCTCACGTTACACACTTACAGGGACAGAAAAAGCGGGTCAGTTAAGCTTGCATAATTTCAGGTACCATAACAGCAGGTCCTATCCAGTTACATACCTACGGGTACCAGAACAGCAGGTCCGCTCAGGTAACATACCTACAAGGACATTAACAGCAAGTCCTGTCCAGTTAAATACGTACAGGAAACATACCAGCAGGTCCTATCCAGTTACATACCTACGGGGACAACAACAGCAAGCCCTATCCAGTAACACAGGCAACATGACAGCAAGTTCTATCCAGTTTCATACCTACAGGGACCAATAAAGCAGGTCCGCTCGAATACATACTTACAGGGACCATAATAGCAGGTCCTATCTTCTTAATTACCTACAGGGGCCATAACAGCAGACCATATTCAGTTACATACCAACAAGGACCATAACAGCAGGTCCTATCCAGTTACATACCTATAGGGACCATAACGCCAAGTCCTATCTACATATAGGGGCAATGACAGCAGGTCTGTCCAGGATACATAACTACAGGGACAATAAAAAGTCCTATTCAGATACATTCCCACAGGGAATACAACAGCAGGTCCAATCCAGTTAAAATGCTACAGGGACATTAGCAGCAGGTTTGCAAAGGTAACATTACTAGTGGGACTGTAGCAGAAGGTTCCCATAGGTTAAATACCTACAGGGAGAACAACAGCAAGTTCTATTCAGTTACATAAGTACAGGGATCTTAACATCATGTCCTTTTCCGTAACATGCCTACAGCGACCTTTACAGCAAGTCCTTTCCAGCAACATACCTACAGGGACCGTAACAGCAGGCTCGCCGGGGTTACATTACCAAAAGGGACAATTACAGCAGGTCCTTTCTAGTAACGTGCCTAAAGGGACCGTAACAGGCGGTCCGAACATGGTAATACCCATAGGGACAATAACGGCAGGTCCTATCTACCTACAAGGACCATAACAGCAGATCAATCCAGATTACATACCTACAGGGAACATAACAGCAGGTCCAATCAAGTTACAGTGCTACAAGGACCATATCAGCAGGTGTGCAAAAGTAACATTACTAGAGGGTCTATAACAGCAGGTCCGCTAAGGTAACATTTCTACAGGGAGAATAACAGCAGATTCTATCCAGTTACAAACGTACAGGGATCATAACAGCATGACCTAACCATTAACATACCTACAGCAACCATTACAGCAAGTCCTATCCAGTTGCATACCAACAGGGATCAGAACAGAAGGTCCGCCCAGGATACATACCTACAGAGACAATCAGCGTAGGTCCTGTCCAGTAACGCACCTAAAGGGACCGTAACAGCCGGTCCGAACATGTTAATACCTACAGGGACCATAACAGCATGTCCAGCCAGCTTAAACAATGACAGGGGCCAAAAACAGCAGGGTCTATGCAGTTACATGCCCAAAGGGGCCTAAAAACTTGAGATCCACTCAGGATACATACCTACAGGTACCATAACAGCATGTCCCCTCAGGTTACATAACTTCAGGGACCAAACCAGCAAGTTCGATCAGCTTATATAATTATCCACAGGTCGTATCCAGTTAAATATCTACCGGGTCATAACAGCAGGTCCGCTCAGGTTACATACCTATAGGGACCATAACATCTGGTCCTATACTGTACCATACCTACAGCGACAATTACAGCAGGTCATATTGACTTACATACCGTAAAGGACATTAAGAGCAAGTCCTATCCTATTACATACCTTCAAGACCATAACAGCAAGGCCTATCCAGTTAAATTTCTGCACCATAACAGCAAGTCCTATCCAGTTACATACCTACCGGGGCCATAACACCAGGTCCGCTCTTATTACATACCAACAAGGCCATAACAGCTGGTCCGCTCAGGTTATATACCTACAAGGACCATTACAGCATGTCCACTCAGGATGCATACTTACAGGGACAGAAAAAGCGGATCCGTTCAACTTACATAATTTCAGGTACCATAACAGCAGGTCCTATCCAGTTACATACCTACTGGTACAAGAACAGCAGGTCCGCTCAGGTAACATACTTACAGGGACATTAACAGCAAGTCCTATCCAGTTAAATACCTGCAGGGGCCATACCATCAGGTCCTATCCAGTCATATACCCAAGGGGACAATAAAAGCAAGCCCGATCCAGTAACATACGTACAGGGAGCATAACAACAGGTCTTTTCCAGTCATATATAGCAGAGAACATATCAGAACGTCTTATCCAGTCAGATACATGTACCTGCGGGATTATAACAACAGGTTCTATCCACTTACATACCTACAGGTAACAGCAAGACCGCTCAGGCTACATACCCACAGGCAACAGGACAGCAAGTTCCATCCAGTTGCATACCTACAGGGGCAAATAAAGCAGGTCTGCTCAGATTACATACGTACAGGGACCACAATAACAGGTTCTATCCACTTAATTACCTACAATGACCATAACAGCAGATCCTATCCAGTTACATACCAACAGGTACCATACCAGCAGGTCCTATCCAGTTCCATACCAATAGGGACCATAACGTCAGGTTCTATCTACCAACAGGGACCATGACAGCAGGTCTGTCCAGGATACATACCTACAGGGACAATAAAAGGTCTTATTCAGATACATTCCCACAGGGAACATAACAGCAGGGCCAATCCAGTTGAAATGCTAAAGGGACATTAACAGCAGGTTTGCAAACGTAACATTACTAGAGGGTCTGTAACAGCAGGTCTCCATAGGTTACATACCTGCAGGGAGAATAACAGCAGGTTCTATTCAGTTTCTTAAGTACAGGGATCATAACAAAATGTCCTTTCCCGTTACATACATACTGGGACCATAACAGCAGGTTAGCCGGGGTTACATATCTACAGGGACAATTACAGCAGGTTCTATCCAGTAACGTACCTAAAGGGTCGTAACAGGCGGTCCGAACATGTTAATAGCTACAGGGACCATAACGGCAGGTCCTATCTACCTTCAATTCCATAACAGCAGATCCATCCAGGTTACATACCTACAGGGAACATAACAGCATGTCCAGTCAAGTTATATTGCCACATGGACCATAACAGAAGGTGTGCTAAGGTAATATTACTAGAGGGTCTGTAACAGCAGGTACACTAAGGTAACATACCTACAGGGAGAATAATAGCAGGTTCTATTCAGTTACATACGTATAGGGATAATAACAGCAGGTCCTATCTATTTACATACACACAGCGACCATTACAGCAAGTCCTATCCAGTTACATACCTACAGGGATCATAACAGCAGGTCTGCCCAGGATACATACATACGGAGACAATTACCGTAGGTCCGATCCAGTAACGTACCTACAGGGACCGTATCAGGCGGTCCGAACATGTAAATACCTACAGGGACCATAACAGTATGTCCGGCCAGCTTACATAATGGTAGGAACCATAATAGCAGGGTCTATGCAGTTACATACCCACAGGGACCTGAAAATTTTAAATCCGCTCATCTTGCATACATACAGGTACCATAACAGCATGTCCCGTCAGGTGACATATCTTCAGGGACCAAACCAGCAAGTTCCACAAGCTTATATAATTATCAAGTTTAATATCTACCGGGATCATAACAGCAGGTCCGCTGAGGTTACATACCTACGGAGACCATAACAACTGATCCTATACTGTAACATACCTACAGCGACAATTACAGCAGGTCCTATTGACTTATATACCTAAAAGAACAATAACAGCAAGTCCTATTCTGTTACATACATTCGGGACCATAACAGCAAGTCCTATCCAGTTAAATGTCTGCACCAGATACATACCTTCAGGGGCAATAACATCAGGTCTGCTCTGGATAAATTTCACCAAGGCCATAACAGCTGGTCCGCTCAGGTTATATGCCTACAGGGACATAACAGCATGCCCACTCAGGATACATACTTACAGGGACAGAAAAAGCGGGTCCGTTCAGCTTTCATAATTTCAGGTACCATAACAGCTGGTCCAATCCAGTTACATACCTACGGGTAAAGAACAGCAGGTCCGCTCCGTTAACATACCTACAGGGACATTTACAGCAAGTCCTATCCAGTTAAATACCTCCAGGGACCCTACCCGCAGGTCCTATCCAGTTACATACCTACGGGGAGAACAACAGCAAGCCCTATCCAGTAACATACCTACAGGGAGCATAGCAACCGGTCTTTTCCAGTCATATATAACAGGAAACATATCAGAATGTCTTATCCAGTCAGATACATGTGCATAACAACAGGTTCTATCCACTTACATACCTACAGGTACCATAACAGCTAGACCGCACAGTTTACATACCCACAGGCAACATGACAGCAAGTTCTTTCCTTTTGCATACCTACAGGAACAAATAAAGCAGGTCCGCTCAGATTACATACGTAAAGGGACCATAATAGCAGGTCCTATCCACTTAATTACCTACAATGACCATAACAGCAGTTCCTTTCCAGTTACATACCAACAGGGACCATAACAGCAGGTCCTATCTAGTACAATACCTAAAGGGACCAAAGCGTCAGGGTCTATCTACCTATAGGGACCATGACAGCAGGTATGTCCAGGATACATACCTACAGGGACAATAAAAAGTCTTATTCAGATACATTCCCACAGGGAACATAACAGCAGGGCCAATCTTGTTAAAATGAGACAGGGACATTAACAGCAGGTTTGCAAAGGTTACATTACTAGAGGGACTGTAACAGAAGGTCTACATAAGTTACATACCTGCAGGGAGAATAACAGCAGGTTCTATTCAGTTATATAAGTACAGGGGTTACAACAGAATGTCCATTCCCGTTACATACATTCAAGTACAATAACAGCAGGTTTGCCGGGGTTACATACCTACAGGGAAAGTTACAGCAGGTCCTATCCAGTAACGTACCTAAAGTGACCATAACAGGCGGTCCGAACATGTTAATAGCTACAGGGACCATAACGGCAGGTCCTATCTACCTACAAGGACCATAACAGCTAATCCATCCAGGCTACAAACCTACATGGAACATAACAGCAGGTCCAATCAAGTTACATTGCTACTTGGTCTATAACAGCAGGTGTGCAAAGGTAACATTACTAGTGGGTCTGTATCAGCAGGTCCGCTAAGATAACATGCTTACAGGGAGAATAACAGCAGGATATATTCAGTTACATACGTACATGGATCATAACAGCAGGTCCTATCCATTTACATACCTACAGCAACCATTACAGCAAGTCCTATCCAGTTACATACCTACAGGGATCATAACAGCAGGTCCGCCCAGGATACATACCTACAGAGACAAACCGTATGTCTGATCCAGTAACCTACCTAAAGGGACCGTAACAGGCGGTCCGAACATGTTAATACCTACAGGGACTATAACAGTATGTCCGGCCAGCTTACATAATGGAAGGAACCATAATAGCAGGGTCTATGCAGTTACATGCCCACAGGGACCTGAAAACTTTAGATCCGCTCATCTTGCATACCTACAGGTACCATAACAGCATGTCCCGTCAGGTTACATATCTTCAGGGACCAAACCAGCAAGTTCGACCAGCTTATATAATTATCTACAGATCCTATCCAGTTTAATATCTACCGGGATCATAACAGCAGGTCCGCTCAGGTTACATACCTACGGGGACCATAGCAGCTGGTCCTATACTGTAACATACCTACAGCGACAATTACAGCAGGTCCTATTGACTTACATACCTAAAAGAACAATAACAGCAAGTCATAATCTGTTACATACCTTCGGGACCATAACAGCAGATCCTATCCCGTTACATACCAACAGGGACAATAACAGGTGTTCCGAACAGGTGACATACGTACAGGGAGTATAACAGCAGGACCGCTAAGCTAACATTATGAAAAGAACCAAAACAGTGGGTCCTATCCAGTTTGATACCTACGGGGACAACAACAGCAAGACCTATCCAATTACATACGTACAGGGTTTTTTCAGTCACATATAGCAGGGAACCTATCAGAATGTCCAGTTAGATAGCTATGGGACTATAACAACAGGTCCTATCCAATTACATACATACATGTACCATAAAAGCAAAACCGCTTAGGCTCAATACCTACAGGGAACATGATAGCAAGTTCTATCCAGTTACATACCTACAGGGACCAATGCAGCAGGTCCGCTCGGGTTACATACTTACATACGTACAGAGACAATAATTGCAGGTTCTATCCAGTTACATAACTACAAGGACCATAACAGCAGATCCTATCCAGTTACATACCAACAGGGGCCATCACAGAAGGTCCTATCCAGTAACATACCTACAGGGACCATAACGGCAGGTCCTATCTACCTACAAGGATCATTACAGCAGATCCATCCAGGTTACATACCTACGGGAACATAACAGCAGGTCCAATCAAGTTACATCGCTACACGGACCATAAAAGCAGGTGTGCAAAGGCAACGTTACTAGAGGGCCTGTAGCAACAGGTAACCTACGTACAGAGAGAATAACAGCAGGTTCTATTCAACTACATACGTACAGAGATCATAAAAGCAGGTCCTATCAATTAACAAACCTACAGTAACCATTACAGCAAGTATTATCCAGTTACATACCTAGAGAAATCATAACAACAGGTCCGCCCAGGATACATATCTACAGAGACAATCACCGTAGGTCCTAGCCAGTAACGCACCTAAAGGGACGGTAACAGCGGTCCGAACATGTTAATACCTACAGGACCCATAACAGCATTTCCGGCTAGCTTACATAATGACAGGGACCATAATAGCAGGGTCTATGCAGTTACATACCCACAGGTACCTGAACAATTTAGATCCGCTCAGGTTGCATACCTACAGGTGCCATAACAGCATGTTTCTTCAGGTTACATACCTACAGGGACCAAACCAGCAAGTTCGATCAGCTTATATATAATTTTCCAGATGTCCTATCCAGTTAAATATCAACCTGGATCAAAACACCAGGTCCGCTCAGGTGACATACCTACAGGGACCATAACATCTGGTACTATATTGTAACATATCTACAGCGACAATTATAGTAGGTGTTATTTACTTACACACAGTAAAGGACAATAACAACAAGTCCTACCCTATTACATACCTTCAGGACCATAACAGCAAGTCCTATCTAGTTACATTTCTTCATCATAACAGCAAGTCCTATCCATTAACATACCTACAGGGACCATAACACCAGGTCCACTCTTGTTAAATACCAACAAGGCTATAACAGCTGGTCCACTCAGGTTATATACCTACAGGGACCATAACAGCATGTCCGCTCAGGTTACACACTTACAGGGGCAGAAAAAGCTGGTCCGTTCAGCTTGCATAATTCCAGGTACCATAACAGCAGGTCCTATCCAGTTACACACCCTCGGGTACCAGAACATCAGGTCCGCTCAGGTAACATACCTACAAGGACATTAATAGCAAGTCCTGTCCAATCAAATACCTACATGAAACATACCAGCAGGTCCTATCCAGTTACATACCTACCGGGACAACAACAGCAATCCCTATCCAGTAACACAGGCAACATGACAGCAAGTCCTTTCCAGTTTCATATCTACAGGGACCAATAAAGCAGGTCCGCTCGAATACATACTTACAGGGACCATAATAGCACGTCCTATCCACTTAATTACCTACAGGGGCCATAACAGCAGGTCCTATTCAGTTACATACCAACAGGGATCATAACAGCAGGTCCTATCCAGTGACATACCTATAGTGACCATAACGCCAGGTCCTATCTACCTATAGGGGCAATGACAGCAGGTCAGGTCTGTCCAGGATACATAAGTACAGGGACAATAAAAAGTCCTATTCAGATACATTCCCACAGGGAATACAACAGCAAGTCCAATTCAGTTAAAATGCTACAGGGACATTAACAGTAGGTTTGCAAAGGTAACATTACTAGAGGGACTGTAGCAGAAGGTTCCCATAGGTTACATACCTGCAGGGAGAACAACAGCAAGTTCTATTCAGTTACATAAGTACAGGGATCTTAACAGCATGTCCTTTGTCCGTAACATGCCTACAGCGACCATTACAGAAAGTCCTTTCCAGCTACATACCTACAGGGACCGTAACAGCAGGCTCGCCGGGGTTTCATACTTACAGTGACAATTACAGCAGGTCATATCCAGTAACGTGCCTAAAGGGACCGTAACAGGCGGTCCGAACATGGTAATACCCACAGGGACCATTATGGCAGGTCCTATCTACCTACAAGGACAATAACAGCAGATCAATCCAGATTACATACCTACAGGGAACATAATAGCAGGTCCAATCCAGTTACATCGCTACAGGGACCATAACAGCAGGTGTGCAAAAGTAACATTTATAGAGGGTCTATAACAGCAGGTCCGCTAAGGTAACATTCCTACAAGGAGAATAACAGCAGGTTCTATCCAGTTACAAACGTACAGGGATCATAACAGCATGTCCTAACCTACAGCAACCATTTCAGCAAGCCTTATCCAGTTGCATACCAACAGGGATCAGAAGAGCAGGTCCGCCCAGGATACATACCTACAGAGACAATCAGCGTAGGTCCTGTCCTGTAACGCATTTAAAGGGACCTTACAGGCGGTCCGAACACGTTAATACCTACAGGAACCATAACAGCATGTCCAGCTAGCTTAAATAATGACAGGGGCCATAATAGCAGGGTCTATGCAGTTACATACCCAAAGGGGCCTAAAGATTCCTTTAGATCCGCTCAGGTTGCATACCTACAGGTAACATTACAGCATGTCCCCTCAGGTTACATCACTTCAGGGACCAAACCAGCAAGTTCGATCAGCTTATATAATTATCCAAAGGTGGTGTCCAGTTAAATATCTACCGTGATCATAACAGCAGGTCCGTCTCAGGTTACATACTTACAGGGACCATGACATCTGCTCCTATACTGTTACATAGTGACAATTACAGCAGGTCATATTGACTTACATACCGTAAAGGACAATAAGAGCAAGTCCTATCCTATTACATACCTTCAAGACCATAACAGCAAGTCCTATCCAGTTAAATTTCTGCACCATAACAGCAAGTCCTATCCAGTTACATACCTACCGGGTCCATAACACCAGGTCCGCTCTTGTTATATACCAACAAGGCCATAACAACTGGTCCGCTCAGGTTATATACATACAAGGACCATAACAGCATGTCAACTCAGGATACATACTTACAGGGACAGAAAAACGGATCCGTTCAGCTAACATAATTTCAGGTACCATAACAACAGGTCCTATCCAGTTACATACCTACTGGTACAAGAACAGCAGGTCAGCTCAGGTAACATACTTACAGGGACATTAACAGCAAGTCCTATCCAGTCACATACCCAAGGGGAGAACAAAAGCAAGCCCGATCCAGTAACATACGTACAGGGAGCATAACAACAGGTCTTTTCCAGTCATATATAGCAGGGAACATATCCGAATGTCTTATTCAGTCACTTACATGTACCTGCGGGATTATAACAACAGGTTCTATCCACTTACATGCCTACAGGAACCATAACAGCAAGACCGATCAGGCTACATACCCACAGGCAACATGACAGCAAGTTCCATCCAGCTGCATACCTACAGTGGCATATAAAGCAGGTCTGCTCAGATTACATACGTACAGGGACCATAATAGCAGGTCCTATCCACTTAATTACCTACAATGACCATAACAGCAGATCCTATCCAGTTACATACCAACAGGGACCATAACAGCAGGTCCTATCCAGTTCCATACCAATAGGGGCCATAACGTCAGGTTCTATCTACCAATAGGGACCATGACAGCAGGTCTGTCCAGGCTACATACCTACAGGGACAATAAAAAGTCTTATTCAGATACATTCCCACAGGAAACATAACAGCAGGGCCAATCCAGTTAAAATGCTAACGGGACATTAAAAGCAGGTTTGCAAAGGTAACATTACTAGAGGGTCTGTAACAGCAGGTCTCCATAGGTTACATACCTGCAGGGAGAATAACAGCAGGTTCTATCCAGTTACTTAAGTACAGGGATCATAACATAATGTCCTTTCCCGTTACATACCTACAGGGACAATTACAGCAGGTTCTATCCAGTAACGTACCTAAAGGGCCGTAACAGGCGGTCCGAACATGTTAATAGCTACAGGGACCATAACGGCAGGTCCTATCTACCTACAATACCATAACAGCAGATCCATCCAGGTTACATACCTACAGGAAACATAACAGCATGTCGAATCAAGTTACATTGCTACAGGGACCATAACAGCAGGTGAGCAAAAGTAGCATTACTAGAGTGTCTGTAACAGCAGGTCCGCTAAGGTAACATACCTACAGGGAGAATAACAGCAGGTTCTATTCAGTTACATACGTATAGGGATAATAACAACAGGTCCTATCCATTTACATACCTACAGCGACCATTACAGCAAGTCCTATCCAGTTACATACCTACAGGGATCATAACAGCAGGTTTGCCCAGGATACATACATACGGAGACAATTACCGTAGGTCCGATCCAGTAACGTACCTAAAGGGACCGTATCACGCGGTCCGAACATGTAAATACCTACAGGGACCATAACAGTATGTCCGGCCAGCTTACATAAAGGTAGGAACCATAATAGCAGGATCTATGCAGTTACATACCCACAGGGACCTGAAAATTTTAGATCCGCTCATGTTGCATACCTACAGGTACCATAATAGCATGTCCCGCCAGGTAACATATCATCAGGGACCAAACCAGCAAGTTCGACAAGCTTATATAATCATCAACAGATCCTATCAAGTTTAATATCTACCGGGATTATAACAGCAGGTCCGCTCAGGTTACTGAGACCATAACAACTGGTCTATACTGTAACATACCTACAGTGACAATTACAGCAGGTCCTGTTGACTTACATACCTAAAAGATACAATAACAGTAAGTCCTATTCTGTTACATACCTTCGGGACCATAACAGTAAGTCCTATCCAGTTACATTTCTGCACCATAACAACAAGTCCTATCCAGATACATACCTTTAGGGGCCATAACACCAGGTCTGCTCTGGATAAATTTGAACAAGGACATAACAGCTGTACCGCTCAGGTTATATACCTACAGGGACATAACAGCATGTCCACTCACGATACATACTTATAGGGACAGAAAAAGCGGGTCCGTTCAGCTTTCATAATTTCAGGTACCATAACAGCAGGTCCAATCCAGTTACATACCTACGGGTACAAGAACAGCAGGTGCGCTCAGGTCACATACCTACAGGGACATTAACAGCAAGTCCTATCCAGTTAAATACCTCCAGGGACCCTACCAGCAGGCCCTATCCAGTTACATACCTACGGGGAGAACAACAGCAAGCCATATCAAGTAACATACATACAGGGAGCATAACAACCGGTCTTTTCCAGTCATATATAGCAGGGAACATATCAGAATGTCTTATCCAGTCAGATACATGTACCTACGGGACTATAACAACGGGTTCTATCCACCTACAGGTACCATAACAGCTAGACCGCTCAGGTTACATACCAACAGGCAACATGACAGCAAGTTCTATCCTTTTGCATACCTACAGGGACAATTAAAGCAGGTCTGCTCAGATTACATACGTATAGTGACCATAAAAGCAGGTCCTATCCACTTAATTACCGACTAGGACCTAAACAGCAGATCCTATCCAGTTACATACCAACAGGGACCATAACAGCAGGTCCTATCCAGTAACTTACCTATAAGGACCAAAGCGTCAGGGTCTATCTACCTATAGGCACCATGACAGCAGGTATGTCCAGGATACATACCTACCGGGACAATTAAAAGTCTTATTCAGATACATTCCCACAGGGAACATAACAGCAGGGCCAATCCAGTTAAAATGCGACAGGGACATTAACAGCAGGTTTGCAAAGGTAACATTACTAGAGGGACTGTAACAGAAGGTCTCCATAAGTAACATACCTGCAGGGAGAATAACAGTAGGTTCTATTAAGTTATATAAGTACAGGGATTACAACAGAATGTCCATTCCCGTTACATACATACAAGGACAATAACAGCAGGTTCGCCGGGGTTACATACCTACAGGGAAAGTTACAGCTGGTCCTATCCAGTAACGAACCTAAAGGGACCGTAACAGGCGGTCCGAACATGTTAATAGCTACAGGGACCATAACGGCAGGTCCTATCTACCTACAAGGACCAAAACAGCTAATCCATCCAGGCTACAAACCTACAGGGAACATAACAGCAGGTCCAATCAAGTTACATGGCTACATGGTCTATAACAGCAGGTGTGCAAAGGTAACATTACTAGAGGGTATGTAACAGCAGGGCCGCTAAGGTAACATGCCTACAGGGAGAATAACAGCAGGTTATATTCAGTTACATACGTACAGGGATCATAACAGCAGGTTCTATCCATTAACATACCTACAGCGACCATTACAACAAGTCCTATCCAGTTACATACCTACAGGGATCATAACAGCAGGTCCGCCCAGGATACATACCTACAGAGACAAACCGTATGTCCGATTCAGTAACCTTCCTAAATGGACCGTAATAGGCGGTCCGAACATGTTAATACCTACAGGGACCATAACAGTATGTCCGGCCAGCTTACATAATGGAAGGAACCATAATAGCAGGGTCTCTGCAGTTACATACCCACAGGGACCTGAAAACTTTAGATCCGCTCATGTTGCATACCTACAGGTACCAAAATAGCATGTCCCCTCAGGTTACATATCTTCAGGGACCAAACCAGCATGTTCGACCAGCTTATATAATTATCTACAGATCCTATGCAGTTTAATATCTACCGGGATCATAACAGCAGGTCCGCTTAGGTTCCATACCTACGGGGACCATAGCAGCTGGTCCTATACTGTAACATACCTACAGCGACAATTACAGCAGGTCCTGTTGACTTACATACCTAAAAGAACAATAACAGCAAATCATATTCTGTTGCATACCTTCGGGACCATAACATTTAGTCCTATCCAGTTACATGTCTGCACCATAACAACAAGTTCTAGCCAGTTACATACCTTCAGGGGCAATGACACCAGGTCCGCTCTGGTTAAATTGCAACAAAGCCATAACAGCTGGTCCGCTCAGGTTATATACCTACAGAGACATAACAGCATGTCCACTCAGGATACATACTTATAGGGACAGAAAAGGCGGGTCCGTTCAGCTTACATAATTTCAGGTACCATAACAGCAGGTCCTATCCAGTTACATACCTACGGGTACAAGAACAGCAGGTCCTTTCAGGTAACATACCCACAGGGACATTTACAGCAAGTCCTATCCAGTTAAATACCTGCAGGGACCATACCAGCAGGTCCTATCCAGTTACATACAAACCGAGACAACAACAGCAAGCCCTATCCAGTAACATACGTACAGGGAGCATAACAACAGGTCTTTTCCAGTCATATGTAGCAGGGAAATATCAGAATGTCTTATCCAGTCAGATACATGTACCTACGGGACTATATCAAGAGGTTCTATCCACTTACATACCTACAGGTACCATAACAGCTAGAACGCTCAGGCTACATACCCACAGGCAACATGAGAGCATACCTACAGGGACAAAAAAGCAGGTCCGCTCTGATTACACACTTACAGGGACCATAACAGCTGGTCCTATACAGTTACATACCTATAGGGACCAAAGCGGCAGGGTCTATCTACCTATAGGGACCATGACAGCAGGTCTGTCCAGGATACATACCTACAGGGACAATAAAAAGTCTTATTCAGATACATTCCCACAGGGAACATAACAGCAGGGCCAATCCAGTTAAAATGCGACAGGGACATTAACAGCAGGTTTGCAAAGGTAACATTACTAGAGGGACTGTAACAGCAGGTCTCCATAGGTTACATACCTGCAGGGAGAATAACAGCATGCTCTATTCAGTTACATAAGTACAGGGATCACAACAGAATTTCCTTTCCCGTTACATACATACAGGGACCTTAACAGCAGGTTCGCCGGGGTTACATACCTACAGGGACAATTCCAGCAGATCCTATCCAGTAACGTACCTAAAGGTATATATGTATATGTATATACATGTTTTCTTGACCAGACTAGTTTCGGACACTTAGGCCTCATCAGTGACACTCAAATATTTTCAAAATTCAGAAATGGAATCAATGATCCCAAGCGACAAGAAAATATAAACTACGTACACTATGTTGTAGGACAGGGGAACTTTTTACGGCCCCACACATTCCCAGACACCCACTGTAGTGACATTAAATATATTCATGGTTATCCTTTGGAAGAAAAGAATACACCACAGAACTGAAAAATATGGAATGTACTTGTAAGCCTTCCCAGGCAAATTGCTGCAAGTCGGACCGTTCATTCTTATAAACCCTTTGGGTTTCCTTGGGTGGCAGGTCTTGGGATGTCATTTCATCTCAATGTCTGGTAAAAGTCCCACAAAATTGGAAGCAACGTCTCCAAAATTACCTATATATTGGAACGTTAAACTTCAAACCAAACAAATAAACAGCAGGTCCTTTCCAGTACCATACTTAAAGGGACCATAACAGGCGGTCCGAACAGGTTACATACCTATAGGGACCATAACAGCAGGTAATATTCAGTTATATAACTCCAGGAACCATACAAACAGGTCTTATCCAGCTACATACATACACGGAACATACCATTCGGTACGTTCAGGTTTCATACCTACAGGGACCGTAACAGCAAGTCGTATCCAGTTACATACCTACAGGGACCATAACAGCAGGTCCACTCAGGTTACATACTTACAGGGAGAATAACTGCCGGTCCAACTAAGATACATACCTACATAGACTGTAACAACAGTTCGCTCAGGTTACTTACCTATAGGAGAATAACAGCAAGCACTATCCTATTACATATCTACAGGGACCATAGCAGCAAATCCTATCCGGTTACATACCAGCATTTACCTTAACAGCACGTCCTATCGAGTTGCATACCTACTGGGATCATAACAGCAGGTCCACTCGAGTTACATATCATCAGTGACGATAACAGCAGTTCTGATCAAGTTACACTGCTACAGGGACCATAACAGGTACGCTAAGATAACATTCCCGCAGTTACTGTAACAAGAGGTCTGCTCAGATTACATACCTGCAGGGAGAATAACAGCGGATGCTATCCAGTTACATACGTACAGGGCCCATAACAGCTGCTCCGCTCAGGTTACATACCCACAGGGACCATAACAGCCGGTCATATCCAGTTACATATCTACAGGGACCGTAACAGCAGGTCCTTTACAGTACATACATGCAATCAGAATAACAGCAAATCGTATCCTGCTACATACGCACGGCAAGTCCTATCTATTTGGATCCCTGGAGGGACCATCAGTGTAAGCTCTATCTAGTTACATACCTACAGGGACCATAACAGCAAGTCCTATCCAGTTGCATTTTTGATGAGATGTTTAACATCCGCGTCAATGCTATTAAGGTCATTTTGGAGACATTGCTTCCAATTTTGTGGGACTTTTAACCGACATTGAGATGAAATGACATCTCAAGCCCTGTCGCTCAATGAAACCAAAATGAGTATATGCATTGCGCGGTCTGAGTCACAGCACTTTGCCTGCGCTCCCCTTGTGGCTGTTCGTTCTTGTTTTGTTATGAAATAGGCTTCATAATGTTCCTTTCCGTTGAAAACCAAAGCCTTAAGCTCGACTTCTAGATATTTGGATTGTGTTTTCAATATTGACAATACCTATTTCGATGGTTTGATCAGTCAAATTAACGCCCCCCCCCCCCCACCCAGAACCTTAGTTAAATAAAGAAATTTCTTCTGATACCAGGCCCCGTTTTGGGATTTACATCTATCTATTGTAGATGTGTTCGTTTCTTGCAAAATTTATGATAAACGCGATGCATTTGAGATTATATATCTTCCTTTCTTGGATGATGTTCCTCGTGCGGCATCCTTTGGCGTTTATATTTCGCAATTAATTAAATTTGCCAGAGTGTCTAGTCATGTAACTGACTTCAACACTCGTAATAAATTGTACACTGCTAAACTTCTAAATCAGGGTTATCGGTATCTTAAACTGCGCAAAGCCTTTTCTAAATTTTATAGATGTCATACCGATTCAATTTCTAATTTCAATGTTGGACTTAAATCTGTTCTGCTACAAGGTCTATCGGAACCCGAATTTTATGGTGGCTTAGTATATAAATTCAGAGAAAAATATATACATGTACGCGCAATGATTCACCCAATTTCTTAAAATCATTATTCGATATAAAAATATCTCGATTGCGTACAACATAAATATTATACAACTTTCAGATCGCTGAAACATGTAAGGAAATTAAGGAGAAAGGAGAATAAAAGTGGGTAGATTTCATAGCATTCCCTCATACCTTACCCTGCTGCAAGGACAACACGCCTTTTCAAATATTGTTTGGGACCTCTTTAATGTCGAAAGCTACACGACACATTTGCCTCTCCCAACCGACTCAGGATATGTTATAACCAACACATGCAAACTGTGTTTGAAGAAGAAAATGCTCCATTTCAACTACAACTGAAGAAATCATGATTTTTCTAAATCGTACATATAAGCTAACATATATTTTGATTCCTTAATACTGAAATTTCAAATAAGCCGATGTATTGCTTTCACAGCGTTGTATAAAGTGTATGTTCAAGAGTGCGACGATGCTTCTATAAAAATAACTAGTGTGGTATATAATGAGAAGATTTTTCAAATTTCCGATGAAAAACAAGTGGTCACTTTTGACCCTATCGTGATAATTTTAAACCAAGCTGTTAGAGGTTAAAGTTGTACGTACATAAAATATCAAAGGCCTGGACATTCCAGTTTTACTCATGAGTCTTTGTAAAGCATCATAGGGACAGGGTCATTTTGACCCCAGGGTCATGATTGAAAAAAAATCGTTCAGGTCAACTAGATAAACCTATATTTCATTGTCTGTTTGTCTGTATTGGGGTTTAACGGCCCAGTCAATACTATTTAGGTCATTTTAGCCGGTCTGTTTACCTATTCAAACTTTTCCTGGACAGGCTATACGTAAGCGGTTAACCAGTACAGTGCACATTATTTCGCCAGAAACTGACCGCATTAAAAAAATTTCATGATCAATCTCCATGAAAGAATGTTGCCGACCCCGGCAGGTATCGAACCCGCATCCTCCTGATGCGCATGTAATTGAGCTACCGAGTCCGGCACCTATATTTCATACATGACGGACCCGATCCAGGTTCACAAATGAAAGAAAGAAGAAAGAAAGAAAGCAGTTAAATTATCCCATTTATGGCTAGCGTCTCAAAATGGGACAGTGACAGTGAAGATCCTGATCAGACTCCGCGTATGATCAGGCCCTTTACTGTTTGCTTAAACGGTAGGGAAACTGGTGTAAAACTAAACAACATATAAATATTTTGACATTCCTTAAATTGTGTATGTACTTGTCCAAAGCTTTATGATGGATGGTTCTCTGGTGGTTCTATTGGTCACTGACGGGTTAAGACTGTTTAGCAATGTACAAAAACCAAATGAAGCATGTTTTTTGCTGTTATTTTTTAGATATATGTCCATTTCAATTATTTCGAGCCAATTGTTAATAAGATGTGGGCCAAAAACGCAGTACCCATAGAAAAACACACCTGACCTTCCGTTGCAGAAACTGGCGTGTTAGTACAAATTAAGTATCACTTAAACAATTATTTTCTCAGACTCTTAACTCATGTAACTTGGCTTTGATGCTTTGTTGCACAGTCGTCAAACCAAGAGCCCCCGTCTATCGGGGCTTGGGGGAATACATTAGGTTACATGGTGCTTCCCCGCAGAGCTGAAACTGACTGCATATGAGTACTGGTTAACCGCTTAGAATGATTAAGCCTGCCCAGGCAAAGTAATGAGAGTCAGACCGTTTGGATAAGCCCTATTGGTTTCATTGGGCAGCACGGCTTGAGATGTCATTTCATCTCAATGTCAGGTAAAGTCCCACCAAATTGGAAGCAACATCTCCAAAATGTACTAAATAGTGTTGACGGGGGCGTTAAACCACAATCAAACAAACAAACAAACAAATAAAACATACTCAGTTATATTAGCAATTATCAGCAAAAGGCCCCAGTTGCAGACCAGAATGCAAATTTAAAATGTAACTGGGGCCAGTATTTAACATTGAAAAGACTTGGTCCGGAAAGGACTTTCAAATAAATAAATCGGTCTAGTCATGTACGGATTACAAAATGTAATAAAGAATGTTTCTGTTATGACACGTTTGTTACAGTTTTACCTCCTCTTGATAAACGCCCCCCGCCCATCGGGGCTTGAAGAAATAGATGGGCTGTATGATACTTCCACGCAGAGTTGAAACCGACCCGCACACGAGTACTGGTAAACCGCTTAGAGGATCTAAGCCTGCCCAGGCAAAGCGGTGCGAGTCGGATCCGTCCATGCTTATAAACCCTTATTGGTTTCATGGTCGGCAGGGCTTGAGATGTCAATTCATCTCAATGTCGAGTAAAAGTCCAACAAAATTTGAAGCAACATCTCAAAAACGCCCTTTACAGTGTTGACGGGGACGTTAAACCTCAAATCAAACACGGGCCTCCGCGGTCTAGTGGGTAAGAGCGCCAACTCTTAATCATTAGGTATCTCACCACTGTGCTTCGAGCCTGGCTCGGGTCACATGCGAGACGCCAAGTTCTGCAACGGAGGGTCAGGTGGTCTTTCTCCGGGTACTCCGGGTTTCGCACACCTATGATTAACGATCGGCTCGATATGAGGGAAATAATCTTGACAAGGCCGTAACCCCCCCCCCCCCCCCCCCCAAAAAAAAAACACCTCAATCAAACATCCTCTTATGCAACTAAGTCTGTCGTAATCCGAGAAACATGCACGGTTAGACACCGTGAAGTACGATTTTAGGCAACTCTTAACAAAATATTTATAACTGCAACTGCTGGCACCATATCAGCAGGAAGGCACGATATCAGCAGCAAGGCACCATATCAGCAGGAAGGAATTGAGCCTCACTCAGATTAGTACTAGTTTACTAAATGTGTTACCCTCTATTTATAAGGTCGATTATTATTATTATTATTATTACCATTATTATTACTATTATTATTATTGAAGCCGTCACGGTACGCTGATTTGGGCACAGTAATAAGGTACTAATGAATGGCAGACCCAAGTGTCTGTCGGGACTAGTATTTCCGCCCTGCAAGGAATGATTTCAGTTTCGGAAACAAAAATAAATCACATGGGGCAAGGTGTTGGGAATACGGGGGTGAGGCAAAACAGTTACTTTTTTCTTCTTCAAAAACGCCGTAGCTATTGTGGAGGTATGAGCGGTTGCATTGCCATGTAGAAGACGGACATGTTTAAAACCAGTGGCAGGGCGTCGTTTCTGATAATACTTTTTCAGTTTCTTCAGTACTACGTCTTTGTGGTACTTTCCGGTGATGCTTTTGCCCTTTTTCACTGGCACTTTTATTGCGAATCCTTCACTAGAGAAGATTTCATACAAAACCTTTGTTCTCAAAGAACGTTTGGCAATTATTGGGCGTTTGCTGTGTTTAGTGGCCCACGTCTTATTGCTTACCTTTCTGATGGGCTCAAAATAATGGACCTAGGTTTCATCACCTGTGACGACATTGGCAAACTGTTTTTCTTTTTGTCATATTTTGGAAACATTTGAAGCAGCTTTTGGCCACTTTAACCCGTTGCCTCTTTTGCTCGTCAGTCAACAGATGTGGCACCCATCTAGCAGAAATCTTTCTGCCTTTCAAATGCTTCTTCAAAAGAAGGTGAACTTTTGATAGTGATATGCCTACCTTTTGTGCAATATCACGAACTGTAAATCTGGCATCTTCTGCAATGATTTCCTTTATTTTAGAAACGATTTCTTTACGAGATGCAGATTTCGGCCTACCTGATTTCGGTGCATTTTTGATTGACTCTACACCAGACTCAAATGTCTTTTTCCACCGCCGAACTGTGTGATAAGACACACAAGAAGGTCCAAAAGCAGTAGAAATTTCAGTCATCAGCTTCTTCAAAGAACAACCACGTTTTGAGCAAGCTTTGATGTAAGCCCGTATTTCACCTTTTTAGTCGACGCTTCTACCAACCATTTTTTACTGCGGTGGTCAATGGCTGCGTGTATTCAAATGGCATTTTTTATGTCTTACACTTGGTCTGACATGTACATTGATACACCATTGTGTAGATATTGAATAGCCCAAAACAAGTATGTAATAGTTTTGATCGTGCCCCACGTGGATATCGAGCTAGAGGACAATAAGCAATTCTTTTCTAACATCCCTCGTAAGTCCTGATATTCATATCAGAATAAAGTGGCTAGTTGAAACGCCTTGGATAAGGTAAGTCCATTCGTCCATAAGTAATCAGTTATAAGACTTCAATAAGGCGAAGACCAACTGTACAAGAATTTTGGCCATGATCATAAAATGTATCTGAATAACAACAAAAAAAAAACTCGTTTTGAAAACGGAGATGTGTGTCATTTGGATACATAAGATTTTTACAAGTTTCACAGTATTCGGCCCGATCATCCCGAAAACACGCCAATACAAATACAAAAGAAAATTTTAAGATGAAAAATTATTATAATTTTCTTATATAAGCTCAAAATATAGACTGTGGGTACGCGTTAGATTGGTTGGTTGGTTGATTTGATGTTTAACGTCCCCATCAACACTGTATAGGTAATTCTAGAGACGCTGCTTCCAATTTTGTGGGACTTTGACCCGAATTTGAGATGGACTGACATCTCAAGCCCTGTCGTACAATGAAACCAGTAAAGTTTATAAGCATGGACGGCCCGACACACACCGCTTTGCCTGGACAGGTTTAGATCCCCTGAGCGGTTTACCGGTACTCGTGTGCGGTCGGATTCAGCTCTGTGTGGAAGCATAATGCAGCCCATCTATTGCTATACAGTTTCGCGTTTGTCTTCCTAATTTGAAAAAAAAGAGAATAAAAAATATGGTTTCCGCGAAATTATGATGAATCGCACAAAATAAAAAAAGTTTCGCTGCCAAGTTTGTCAATAAACGATGGAATAAAAATTTATTCACCTAATGACAATAAACGAACTTATCTGAAAGCACACTTGACATTTAATATTCTGCAATCAGAACATTTAGTTTGCGGCCGGCAAATGAGCTTTCAATTGGGCCCCGTCAAGCGATTTTGGTACTTATCGCCTATGCGAGCAGCGAAGGTTCAGGCGAGCCTGCGCATCCGCGCAGTCTCGCCAGACTCATACAAGCAGTGAATCAAGAGGAACCTTCAGACAAAAAGCCATATCCCTGGCCCCTCTGAATGGCTGGGCATACGCAGTTAAAATTTGTCATGACGGAATGCTCAAAGACACAAATTCGCTTGGCGGGGCTCAATTGACAGACATTTTTATGTGTATGTCGTTATACAGTGCTGTTTGCATGGCGCGTTCTAGTAGGAAGCCAACCTTCCGCCCGTTTGTTCGTCCGATCGTCAAACAGTCATCATTTGCGACCACCCTAGCGTTCACCCAAATGGCCAAGTTTACTACAGGCGCGACATAGAAGTACTGAGGAGTAAATTCTTTCCTTTAAGAGTAGACCCCTTTTTCAGTTAGAGAGGGCTTATAGAACAGGGAACAGGAAGTCCCGAAAGTTGTCTCCCTTTGAAAAATGGCGGAAACATCTGTCAGGTGTTCCTATTCTCCAAAAAAAGCATATTTAGACGGTTTTGGGGCCTTACAGACCACTTTCAAAAGTTGGCGGCCCCCGCCCATCGGGCTGGAAGAAATAGATGGACTGTTGGATGCTTCCACGCAGATATGAAATCGACCGCACACGAGTACTGGTAAACCGCTTAGAGGATCTAAGCCTGCCCAGGCAAAGCGGTGCGAGTCGGACCTTCCATGCTTATAAACTATATTGGTTTCATTGGGCGACAGAGACTGACATGTAACCTCATCTCAATGTCGGGTAAAAGGCGCACAAAAGTGGAAGCAACGTCTTTTAAATGAACTATACAGTGTTGACGGGGAGGTTAAACCTCAAATCAAACAAACAAATCCAAAAGGTGGTCTCAATATAGGAATTTCACTGTACTCACTGTTTTGTTTTTGTTTGATTTGAGGTTTAACGTCCCCGTCAACACAGTATAGGTCCCTGTTTAGGACTTTGTCCGGCCTACACTTAGAAACAATTGACCCACCAGTACTGTATGTGCTCTTATTGTATACTAGTTTTTGTTTGTTTTAACGTCCCCGTCAACAATGTAAAGGTCATTTTGGAGACGTTGCTTCCAATTTTGTGGGACTTTTACCCGACATTGAGATGAAATGACATCTCAAGCCTTGTCGCCCAATGAAACCATTAGGGTTTACAAGCATGGACACAGCATGGTCCGCCTCGCACCGCGGTTCCTGGACAGGCTTAGACCCTCTAAGCGGTTTACCAGTACTAGTGTGCGGACGGTTCCAGCTCTGCGTGGAAGCATCATGCAGCCCATCTATTTCTTCAAACCCCGATGGGCGGGGGCGGTCTCACTGTTTTGACAAATCGTGGAACTACATGTATCGACAAGGACCATTCAACGTACAATAAAGACACGAACATCAGTATAGTTAAAGAGAGAACATATGTTTACAAACCATTGCAACGGCAAAAATTCACTATTGAGTGAGTACGACACAACCGAAACTGGCACCACTCACATATGAGCCGGGGCGCAGCATTTCCAACAATTTACATGTGAGCCCAGCGAAGACTCAGATCAGCCTGTGCATCCATATAGTCTCGCCAGAGACTTCTCTTGCTGCATGAAGATGCCCTTAGCTATCCTTAGAGCCCACAACGAAGACTCAAATCAGACTGCGCGGATGCGTAGGCTGATCTGAGTCTTCGTTGGGCGCACATGTAAATTGTTGGAAATGCTGTGCCCCGGCTCATATGCGAGACGTACAAAGATTAAAACCAGGCGGCGCTGTTGTTGTGGTTTATTATTGTCACTTGCAATATGTCATTATGGCCTTGTTATACTTTTTTGAAATTTGTTGGGCCCTTTTTTAGAGGAAACTGCCCTAGCTTTCTATTTCTCATTACGATAACCCTATTGGTTTTATTGGGCGGCAGGGTAGGGGAAGTCATTTTACCTCCATGTCGGCTCAAAAATGACCTAAATAGTGTTGACTGGGCCGTTAAGCTCCAATACAAACAAACCAAAGCCTCAATGTCGGGTAAAAGTCTCAAAAAATTGGAAGCAACATCTCCAAAATGACCTATACAATGTTGACGGGGACGTTAAACCTCAGATCAAACAGACAAACATAATGATAACACATCCGTGTGGCATAGTGCATTATTTCCTATCTCCAAAATGTTTAATACTTACATCACAGGAGCTTGAAGCTCTGTCCATAAATAAACCATAATGTTCAAAACCAAAAGTGACAGTAAGCCATTTCTTTTAAATTGCTTCCATGGACATTTTCAGTACGTTTGATGGACCAAACTTCAAGTGCCTGTACTTACATGCATCTGATGAAAATGTGTGATGTTTTTTCTTATTTATACTTCAAACAGAGATCGTGGATACTCATTAGGCGATTCTAACGAGTACCCACAACCTATGTATTGGAGAAGAAATAAGAAGTATAATGTAGACCCCTGTAAACACCAGTTTTCTCTTTATAACGTGAGGCTTAGATGGATGTTCATTACACGAACTTGTTGAATGCTTTAACTGGAATGTGTTCATGCGTCCTTATTTCTCGGGCGGTAGTCGAAAGGTTTTTGTATCGATTTCGCAAAGACAGCTATCATTCATCGCCGCTGGGTGTCAGTGAAGTAGGGTATATTTGCAACACACAACATGATGTCGCTCGTGGGAGCAGTCGTTCGCCGGAACAAAGTGTCCGTGGTGGGGACACTGGAAATTAGCAGTTGTAGATACAGAAAACCATAAAATTTGGGTTATCTTTGCATATTAATTTAAATGTATCGTGTTCTATTCTCTTCATTTGGGTCAAATAACAGTCGTCGTTTATTAAAAGTTATTTATTTTTATGACTGTTATGAAATTTGATAACGCCTCGCATTTTTGTTGAATAGTTGGCGTGTCATACTAAGTTATTTATAAGACTTTCAAGGGGCGTAACAAATCAAAACAAACAAAAAAAATCAACAGTCTGCATATTTTGCAATAGTTTGGTTAATCACTTTAATTTTGATTAAAGGATTTCAATTAAAAAATACATAAAAGTATGCCTAACATAAAGTTTTATGAATCTATTCCAGTTTGTATAGGTGACAAAATATTTGCTGGTAATAAACCTTTTCATAGTTGAAATTATTTTGATACTAATAGTAAGTTGCGGTCCTCCGCGAAAGAAGCAACGCAGATTCCATTCATTCCATTCGATTCCACATTCGGAGTCCATTCACATTCGACATTCTCTGTTCAGCTCTCGAACAGTCAACAACGCTCTTATCATGTCTGTCTGTATGAAAGAGTATCGTCTTCCTGAGCCAGTTGTGGCTTTCTTGAAGTCCTGTCGACCTCATGGGGTGCCTGAGGTAAAAACAGGCCTCCACCATCAGTTTGTGACAGTAAGCCTTCGCTGGGATCTCAGCACCCCAGCTCCAACGAGACCCAGGAAGACAGCCAAGCCACAGCAGCCAGCCAAGGAGAGACCGCTACAAGAGACAGCACCACCAGCAACAGTGGTGACCATAGAGGTCTCTCCAGCAGCCACCATCTCAAGACCAACGACAGCCAGCGCCGAACCAGCGCCCGCGCCGACACTGCAGCGACCGACACCTTCGCCTGCACCAGCGCCTTCTTTGCCAGAGCCGTCCCAGCCAACACCGCCTGAGCCACCGAAGAAGCAGCGCCGCAAGACCTCGCCGCCCAAGCCAGCCTACCAGCCACTCGCGCCGGACATGGATTTCGTGACGATCGACCAGCATTTCCGGGTACAAGACCACTACGACTGCCAAGCTGTCCGCCGCTATGATGACCATGACATCTACCTGCTCAGCAGGAAGCCTACGGGTCGAACCTACCCGTACGCGACAGAGTGCTATGCCTTCCAACATCGGGAGAATGGCATTCTGTACGTGTCAAGGTCATCGGACGCGGGGGACGACGAGTTCGTCCCCGGAGCTTGGCGGTTCTACAAGCAGCACTTCTGCATGGCTAAGCCGGTAGGAGATGCTGAGGGCTTGTACCAACGCCTGGATTGTTACGCGCTCATCCTGCCTGCTGGTTGGGAATAAGACTTGCGACCAGTCTTCTTCCTGGATCGTTAGCCGTGCGTTTTCCTGAATGGAAACCTGCATAGGCATGCCTCATTGGCAGCCTAAGTCCGATGGCCAAAATCACGCGGCCCCAAGAGAGAGCACCGTTGACCTACTTTCCGCTCTCGAGCACAGTAGAGAAATCGCGATTTGTAGCCGAATTGGCACTGATTACTCTACATTTTTAGCTCTATTTAGACCGGCCTTCAAAATTTCTAAAACTGGCAGTGCTTCATTTTTCCTCGGCAGGGCACAGGCAGACCAACGCGATTGACTCTTGTTGGACAAACTGCCGCGATTCGCAGCCCAGAAGCACAAAACTTACGTCTCGCTGTGGAGCTATAGAGTTCAGTCCGCTCGACCTTGGCAGACGTAAAATGCCTTAACTTGAACGAACGAACGAACGATCCGCGAAAGAAGTCACCTAACTCCCAATCGGCTAGCTGATAACTGTCAAGCAGACAGGAGTCAGCATATTGGCAGCCTAGGGAAAAGAGCAGTACCTACAACTAATCCCAGCTGGCGAACTGGGGGTAACCCCTATGTGCCCTTGGCGCCCGGTTACCTTAAAAACATCCGTCAGTCATCTATTCATTTTGCATCAGGACAAAGAAGAAGAACAACGTTGAATTCGAAGGGATGTTTTTCATTGTATCGTGATCCAAAATGAATATCAAAGGAGTCAGTAAAATGTCCATTTAAAGAAGCATTTAACCCAGCTAATTAAGAATCAATTAGTCCTTACAAAAAAAACATTCTGACTAAAAGACAAAAATTATTATATGGTGGAAGCAGGCTACAAACCGCATACAAATCCATGCACTTCCCACTTGTCTGGAGCAAAATAATCCGTAATCAAAATTTGCCCCATGACGTTAAATTAAACTGGAAATTTTTTCTGACGTAATGTCAACTTTCAACGTCATTTTCCACGTTTTACGCTGATACTCGTAACCGCTGATACTCGTTTTCAGCATTTCTTTTAGGGCTACTGATGAGGCCTTGATGGCCGAAACAAGCTTGTCTGGCCCAAACAACAAATGGATTCTGCTATTTTCGTTTTTGAATGCGTTCATGGTTCATGGTTCTCAAAGGGCATCCCTTTTAGCCTTATTTAATACACATTATTTAAAGCAAACTAGACATTTGAACAATTTCCTGCAATTGTTTTAGCGATTGGTGGATTCTATACATGGACTCCTTTAATAGATTGTTCCCAGCAAGGACAGTTTATATAGGTATGTTTAATAGACTGTTCCCACCAAGGACACTTTCTGTATGTATGTTTTATAGACTATTCCAAGCACAAACACTTCTGTAGGTATGTTTATAGACTGTTCCAAGCCCGGACAATTATATAGGTATGTTAAATAGACTGTTCCCACCAAGGACACTTTTCGTAGTTATGGTTAGTAGACATTTTCCAGCACGGACACTTTCTAAAGCTATCATTAGAAGACTGGTCCCCGCATGGACACTTTCTGTAGGTATATTTAAAAGACTGTTCCCACCACGGACACTTTCTGTAGTACGCTTCATAGTCTGTCTCCAGCGCGGACACTTTCTGTAGCTATGTTTAATGGACTGTTCCCATCAAGGACACTTTCTGTAGGTATGTTTAATAGATTGTTCCCAGCACGGACATTTCTGTAGATATGGTTAATAGACTGTTCACACCAAGGACACTTTCTGAGGGTATTTTTATAGATTGTTTGCAGCACGGATACTTCTGTTGGTATGTTTAATAGACTGTTTCCAACAAGGACACTTTCTATACGTATGTTTAATAAGAAGTTCCCACCAAGCACACTTTCTGTAGCTATGTTTAATAGACTGTTCCAAGCATGGACACTTACTGTTGCTATGTTTAATAGACTATTCTCACCAAGAACACTTTCTGTAGCTATGTTTAATAGAATGTTCCCACCAAGGACACTTTCTGTAGCCATTTTTAACAGACTGTTCCCACCAAGGACACTTTCTGTAGCCATTTTTAACAGACTGTTCCCACCAAGGACACTTCATGTAGCTATGTTTAATAGACTGTTCCCAGCATGGACACTTTTTGTAGCTATGTTTAATAGAATGTTTCCAGCACTGACACTTCTGTATATATGTTTAATAGACTGTTTCCAAAAAGGACTCTTTCTATACGTATGTTTAATAGAATGTTCCCACCAAGGACACTTTCTGTAAACATTTTTAACAGACTGTTCCCACCAAGGACACTTCATGTAGCTATGTTTAATAGACTGTTCCCAGCATGGACACTTTTTGTAGCTATGTTTAATAGGCTGTTTCCAGCACGGACACTTCTGTATATATGTTTAATAGACTGTTTCCAACAATGACTCTTTCTATACGTATGTTTAATAAACTGTTCCCACCAAGGACACTTTCTGTAGCCATTTTTAACAGACTGTTCCCACCAAGGACACTTCATGTAGCTATGTTTAATAGACTGTTCCCAGCATGGACACTTTTTGTAGCTATGTTTAATAGGCTGTTTCCAGCACGGACACTTCTGTATATATGTTTAATAGACTGTTTCCAACAAGGACTCTTTTTATATGTATGTTTAATAAACTGTTCCCACCAAGGACACTTTCTGTAGCTATGTTTAATAGAATGTCCCAACCAAGGACACTTTCTGTAGCCGTTTTTAAGACTGTTCCCACCAAGGACAATTCATGTAGCTATGTTTAATAGACTGTTCCCAGCATGGACACTTTTTGTAGCTATGTTTAATAGAATGTTCCCACCAAGGACACTTTCTGTAGCCATTTTTAACAGACTGTTCCCACCAAGGACACTTCATGTAGCTATGTTTAATAGACTGTTCCCAGCATGGACACTTTTTGTAGCTATGTTTTATAGGCTTTTTCCAGCACGGACACTTCTGTATATATGTTTAATAGACTGTTTCCAACAAGGACTCTTTCTATACGTATGTTTAATAAACTGTTCCCACCAAGGACACTTTCTGTAGCTATGTTTAATAGAATGTTCCCACCAAGGACACTTTCTGTAGCCGTTTTTACCAGACTGTTCCCACAAGGACACTTCATGTAGCTATGTTTAATACACTGTTCCCAGCATGGACACTTTTTGTAGATATGTTTAATAGAATGTTCCCACCAAGGACACTTTCTGTAGCCATTTTTAACAGACTGTTCCCACCAAGAACACTTCATGTAGCTATGTTTAATAGACTGTTCCCAGCATGGACACTTTTTGTAGCTATGTTTAATAGGCTGTTTCCAGCACTGACACTTCTGTATATATGTTTAATAGACTGTTTCCAACAAGGACTCTTTCTATACGTATGTTTAATAAACTGTTCCCACCAAGGACACTTTCTGTAGCTATGTTTAATAGAATGTCCCCACCAAGGACACTTTCTGTAGCCGTTTTTAACAGACTGTTCCCACCAAGGACACTTCATGTAGCTATGTTTAATAGACTGTTCCCAGCATGGACACCTTTTGTAGCTATGTTTAATAGGCTGTTTCCAGCACAGACACTTCTGTATATATGTTTAATAGACTGTTTCCAACAAGGACTTTTTCTATACGTATGTTTAATAAACTGTTCCCACCAAGGACACTTTCTGTAGCTATGTTTAATAGAATGTCCCCACCAAGGACACTTTCTGTAGCCATGTTTAATGGACTGTTGGCACCAAGGACACTTTCTGTAGCTATGTTTAATGGACTGTTGACACCAAGGACACTTTCTGTAGCCATGTTTAATAGACTGTTGACACCAAGGACACTTTCTGTAGCTATGTTTAATAGAATGTCCCCACCAAGGACACTTTCTGTAGCCATGTTTAATAGACTGTTGGCACCAAGGACACTTTCTGTAATTATGTTTAATAGACTGTTCCCGACAAGGATACTTTCTGTAGCTATGAATATTAGTCTCTTCCCAGCACGGACACTTCTGAAGGTATGTTCAATAGACGGACGGACACTCCTGTAGGTATGTTTAATAGACTGTTCCCACCACGGACACTGTCTGAACCTATGTCAATTAGACTGTTCCCATCACGGAAACTTTCTGGAGCTATGATTTATAGACTGTTCCCAGCACGTACACTTCTGTAGGTATGTTTAATAGACTGTTCCCAGCACGGACAATTTCTGAAGCTATGTTCAATACACTGTTCCCACCAAAGACACTTGTTTCATATGTCGGTGGCTGGCAAAACGTATATGTGATGGGACAACACGAGGCAACCTCGAATCTATGTCCACTTGTGGGGCATTAACGCAAAGGAAATTCTAAGATACTTAGAATCCTTTACAATATTTATATGGAATAAGTCTAATATTTATAAACAACACTGGTTACATAATTTTACAAAGACAAACTTAAAGGGACAGTTGACTCGCAATCTATTCCACTTAGGTTAAGACAGAATGAAAATTAGTCTGGGCCCAATTAAATTTCTGTCTTAATACAAGTGGAATACACTTGAATCACACTTGAGTTACACATGAAGTACACACACTCATTCACACCCTCACATACTTAACATAATATTCTTTCTCCCTTCCTGTTGATGATAAGGACCTGGTGAGTGTTTATGGCACCATAATGTTTTATATAAACTTTATATTAACCAGTATATTCACAGTAATGACTGTTTCACCAACCAGTTTTTGCCTCTGTGTTATACCGTGGCGATTACATCTATAGCTGCTCACCGCCGTATAAAATGTAGTAACAGGGGTGGAGGACACATAAACCCCTTTACATCATTCTATACTCATCATCCATATCATCACTGCCTCATATCACTGATGGCTCATATCACTGATGCCTCGTATCACCGTTGTCTTATATCAACGATGCCTCATATAAACGATGCCTTATATCAACAATGCCTCATATCAATGATTGACGTCAGGTGAGCGATTCAGGCTGAAATGTTGATATTCTATAAGTGTAACTGCAATGTCCCCCACACGGACAGTGTGCGCCCACGAAGGACTGTTCCTGACAAGGTCATAGTGTTGCGTGTTGCAATTATATACTGTAGCAGTGAAGAGCGTTAGAGCAAGCAGACATATTCGATTTCAGAAGCCAGTAAGCCTGTTCGAATCATACAATTTGTATTTTTGAAATAAAAAACTTCAAGTCATGATGTCACTACATCATTCTAAGAGTTTCACAGCATTTTAATGAATCACAACGTCCTCTTCCTAACCCAAACACATTCTTGACAACTGCCTCAAGCTCATTACGTTATACTGAAACCATAAAACTGCACGAACACTCCATCAGCGCCGCGAAATTAATCTAATTTCCGCCTCAAAGCAAGAGTTGTAGCACTAAACGGAAAATGCATTGAAGATGGTCTTGTTTTAATAACCACAGAGCTACGGTAATCAATGACAAAAAATGCTCTGACAGTTGTTCAGTGGGACATTAAAAAACATACCCAACCATTTGGAAATAATATAAGCCTGTCCAGAAAACTGAGTGTGGATAGGTAGGCGACCGACTCAAAATAACCTAAACTGTGTTGACCGCCACCCCCCCCCCCTCCCCCCCCCCCCCCTAAGAATTTTTCACAACAGCAGTTTTTGTAATAACACGATATTATGACGGATCATGGGAAATCATGACGATATTGGAATAATGTATTGTGTTTGCTAAATATCATGTACTGTTTGAATTGACTTTACGTTCTCCTCAACACTATTTAGGTCATTTTTGTGGGACTTTTGCCCGGCATTGAGATTAAAAGACATCTCAAGCCCCGGGGCTCAATGAAACCAATAGGATTTCTACATGTATGTCCATCTCTAATCACTTTGCCTGGGCAGGCGTAGACCTCTAAGCAGTTTACCAGTACTCATGTACGGCCAGTTTCAGCTCAGCCCGGAAGCAGAGTGAAGCCAAATCTATTTCTCCAAGCCCAAGTCAAAGTTAGTGGGGTGTGAGTTTGGGTGTAGGTGTTGGGGATATTGATGGGGTGGGGATGGCTGTTGGGACGGCTTCTTTCTGGCCGTCATCATATTTTGGGTTATATGTTCTAGTCTTTCGTTATCAATTATTCAACTACGGAATTCTGAAAATATTTGAAAGTCACTGATGAGGCCTTATTGGCCGAAATGACCTTGTCTGGTCCGGCAAAAACTTTTACACTCTTACAGTTCTGTGATCCAAAGGAGCATCTTTTTATAGAGCATATTTCCATCGGCCTTTAAATCGAATACGGAGCGACGTGCAGTCTTTCATTTTCATCTGTGACACAATTTGTCAGACATTCATCTGACATTCTCTAAACCGCAGTTATTCAACCTGGACAATATACAGAATAATAAGAGAAACAAAATTGCTGCAATGGAACGAATTTTCTTTATAGAGTAGACCCTTCTTAATTTAGGACACAAACTCATTTCTTGAAAGAAAATTGCCTCGCCTAACACTGCATTCGTTCTGAATACTCAATAATAATATAAAGTTCGTCTGTCATTACCTTAATCAAATGCTGCTGATTGTGTGTTCTGAGATGGCTGGTGAGAACGTGGTTTAGCTCTTAACTGTGTCGGTTAAGCGACCATATAGACTACAGCGTACATCTTCCAGTGTTTCCGCACCTGCTGCATTGCCCATCGTCGCTCGCCCATCACCTCAGGACTTCTTGTGTGGCTTGTATATGTGTGCTTGCTCAGACTGTGTATGTGATTAAGGTCACATGCGCTGTGACATGGATTATAGTGATAGAGAGGCACGTAGAGTCAACCTCTCACTCTCTCGTCCTGACCAAGCTGGATCCAGAGGCAAGACAGTGTCAAGGCATCTGGAGATAAGCCCGGGTGCAATGGATGTCATACTCTCCATAGAAGCCTCGGTGGTGTAGTGGTTATGCTACTCGCCTTGTAAACCAGGGGTCACAGGATCGACCCCAGGCTTCTCCTGACTTTCGGATGAGTCTTGTTTTTTTTTTTTTTTTGGTTTTTTGGGTTTTTTTTGGGGGGGGGGGGTATGGTTTTACGGCCCTTTCAAGATTATTTCACTCATATCGAGCCGATCGTTAATGAGAGGTGGGCGAAAACCGGAGTACCCGGAGAAAATCCACCTGACCTTCCGTTGCAGAACTTGGCGTTTCACACGTGGCCCGAGCGAGGCTCGAACCTACGGCGGTGAGAGACCTAATCAGATGAGTCTTTAAACCGCGGTCCCGTCTCCGTATGACCTTAGCTGTAGGTGGGACGTAAAACTCAAATACTCACTCACTCATGCTCTCCATGCTCCATAACATGCTGCTGTATCGCCATGTTGGCCGTTGAATCATGGGAAATGATATCCTCCGGCCCAGCTGCCGAGGTAGATTGTATTAAGCTGGATAAGGCAAGTTCAGTCAGATATATACGGGTTTTATTTTGAAGTTGTCTTCTCCTAGATGAATTGCCGACCAGGCCTTGAGGGCTGCATCTACCCTGGATTTAGTTATCAGCTATACAGACGCGGTATCTGAAGGGTCTTATGTAATACTGGATACACAGTACAAGAACAAAAACAGAATACAACCACATCAAATAATTGTCATCACGTGAACACGTCCGTGAAATGAAGACCCCCTATACCCCACGTTATATAGAGAAAACTGGGGTTTACGGGAGTATACATTGTATTTCTTATTTTACTCCTAGACATAGGTTGTGGGTACTCGTTAGAACCGCCTCTAACCGTTCTAACGAGCACCCACAACCTATGATTGCAGTATTTGTAAGAAAAAGATCACTGATTTTCATCAAAGAAGTAGCTATTTTGGAGATGTGCGAAATGCACTATATGTCGCACGGGAGTATTATCGTAATGTCGAAACGTGGTTTGGTTGTCAAGAAGTTTTAAATCTCTGAAACCATAGAAAATGACGATAAATTTAAAATTTACTTGAATTTCAAATGGTGATCAGTTTTCACAAAAACAATCCTTCAAGTTTCATTCACCTACGATTTTAATGAAAATACCATGACAAACAAAGTTTATTCATATTTCACCCATATATGCCTAGCGGCCCTTTTTGGGAAAAATGGCAAATGGTGCAGACCCAGATCAGACGCCACAAAACGCAGCGTCTGATCTGTGTCTACACTGTTTGCTTAAAAAATCATTTTTGTAAAATTTGCTACAAATGAAAACAAACCTGATACTGTTATAATTGAAAATGGACCACTTCAAACTTATTAGGTGGGAGGTTCCGTTGTCATTCAGTTACCCCTCGTCTTGCTGATCACAAAAGCCCAATTCTGTTTAAAACAAAAAGTGTGTATCTGATCAGAATCGATAGCCATCTGATCAGAATCTACACTGTTTGTCATTCAGATTGAGAATTAACCCTTATCCTGCTGAGCCCATATATGCCTTATTTTCCAAACAATGCAGATCCAGATCAGATAGCTTCTGAAGAAGCCATCTGATCAGGATCTACATTGTTTGCCATTGAGATTGTGAATTTGTTGCAATAAGTTGCATGAAGTAATCTGATTGGTTAACAATCGGTAGTGGGTGTGGCAGATTAAAATATTCAGCAGGACAAGTGTTAAATTAATACACTTTATCCAGTTATTTGAATGGCTGATTGTCTAAACTGGTGTGGTAAAATTAATTTATCCAGCAGGACATGGGTTAAATCTATAAAAAAAAATCAAAATATAGAATACTTAGGACAAACCAAGATAACTGAAAAAAAGCCATCTCAGGCCAATGACAAGAATGAGTTACTGGCCAAGTCAACACTGTTAAGGTTATATAGAGCCGGCAAGTTTTTCCTGGGCAGGCTTATACACAAGCGGTTAACCAGTACAATATATATAGTTTAGTCAGAAACTGACGAGTGCCCTTCTTGAATCAGCGGAAGGGAAACATGACCGTAAACGATTTCCTGATCAATCTCCACGAAAGAATGCTGCCGAACCGGCTGGTATCGAACCCGCATCCTCTTCCTGATCACCAGTAAGACGCGAGTCAGACAAGGCTACCGAGGCCGATATAAAACAAGGTGTTTACCACATTACGATAACACACCCGTGTTATATAGTGCATTTTTTTCACATCTCCAAAATCGCTACTTTTCAGATGAAAATCCATGATATTTTTCTTATTCATACTGCAAACATAGGTTGTGGGTGCTCGTTAGAACCGCCTCATTGAGGCGGTTCTAACGAGTACCCGCAACCTATGTCTTGGATTAAAAATAAGAAAACTAATGATTACCCCCGTAAACCCCAGTTTTCTCTATATAAAATGGGGTTTAAGGGGGTGTTCATTTCACGGACGTGTTAACGTGATGAGCACACAAATAGATAGGCAAATACAAAGAAAAAGAAAATATTAAATTCAAGATGTGTCCAGTTATAGTATCTGTATTTGCGCAATATTATAGAATTTTTGTTTTCATCACGCAAACACGCCTCTATAATTTTGCCCCCTTAAAGCCCACTTTTATAAAGTACAACTGGGAATTACAGTGGTGTACATTATTTTTTCTTATTTCTGCTCGAAAACATAGGTTTTGGGTAATCGTTAGAACCGCCGATGCGTTTCCAACGAGTGCCTACAACCTATATTTTCGAGCAGAAATATGAAAAATATCAGGATTTTTATCTGATTTTTTTTTTGGGGGGGGGGGGGCGTGTGTGTGTGTGTGTGGGGGGGGGGGGGGGTGGAATATAAGAATCTTATATGGGTGTGGAGGTGGATGGAAAAATCTGCCCCGAGGGACACTGTCCGGCATCACGAGGCTTGCCGAGTGATGCCGGACAGTGATCCCGAGGGACGGATTTTTCCATCCACCCCTCACATCCATATTGGATTCTTTTTCTTGCATACCTTCCATTTTTAGCGCGGATTTTTAATGCTGCAGTCACTTCGGTTACCAACGTCCGCCATATTGTGATGACACTGCAGGAATCTTTAGTGACGTCACGTAACGTGCATGACGTCAACCTTAACGACGGCGCAAGCGAGGTCGTATTCAACCAGTGCATTTATCAAACACGCGATTATATTCGATTTGGGGTCGGAACACCAGGGTCAGAACACAAATTTCTATCCCAGGGTAGAATCACGGATTTCCTTGTCTGGTGTGCAAGAAAATGTTTTCAAATATTTTGAATAGGCATGTTTCCGTTATGGATTGCTGCTAAATACAGTGAAACGCCGAGGGCTTGTTCACCACGGCTGTTTGGACTCGTTCTTTGGTTTGGGAAAACACGCCTATTCAAAATATATTGACAATTTTTCCACATAAAAAAAAATGAAAATCTTCAGTTAAAGAAAAAAAAACACTGATCTTTCTTATATTTCTCTGCTTGGTGCAAAAACGGTGTAAGTGCAAATGGCAACTTTTCAGGAGAGACAAAAACGTTTTTTATTTGACATGAATGACATAGAAACCATCATATGAGCTGGCTATTTGACTCCATGTTGATTTCTTTCATGTGTATGTGATGTTGATTGTTGAAAAAAATGGCACCTGTTATTGTACTTTTGTTTGCAGGAAAGTCCATCATAATAACGCCTTGTGCGTCCCAAAATACAGCTGCCATCACCTTGCCAACAGAGCGTTGTGTTTTGAACTTCTCTGGCCTCGGAGACCTCGGCACTACGGCCTTTGAGACCCCGGCCCAACCCACTGGCGACTTTGAGTTTTAATACTAGGGCGAGGCCTCATATACAGTCACCAGACGCGAAAGACAATCATCTTCCCTTGACCTAAACCGCTTCAACAATGCGCTGCATACTGATGCTCTGGTTGCCATTTGCTCGCCGCTAAGGGATTTTGGGACCCAACGGGCTGTTACCTTTCACATACCTAAGCGATCATGTAAAATTAAAGAAGCGCTACCATGTGAAATGTGTAATGCATTTGCTATTTCTTCCACCTTAATTTGCTTATCAGAGTACACCAGATCCAATACTTTGTCACACATTGCTTCACCGGTGGCGTCTGATGGGCGTCCAGACCTGGTTTCGTCTTCTAAAGACGTTCTGTCGCGTTTGAATTCCCCAACCCAGAATGTAACTTGTGCATACGATTGTGCAGAAGACCCATAAATATTGGTCAACTCGCAAAATACAAGTACCGAATTACAGCACGGCACTCAACTTGCTTTTGTATCGCTAGCCATGTTTGAAGTTCAATATCTTATGAGTGAATGACACGATAAGGGTGCAATTTTGCCCTCATGACTAAAACATGTATCGAAACAAGGCATGAAGCTGTCAATTAGAAATGGGATAGGCCGGTTAGTTATTGACTGGCCCTCGAACGTACAGAATTGTAGCTATCGACCGATGAAAAATATCAGTTGAGGGCGACCCCTTAAAACACGGTCGAGGTCAAAATCACGTCTCGCTGCGTTTTGAAAGGATACACTATTTTCTATTTTGAATTCGTGCTGTCTCTTATTACACGTGGCATTTTATGAGATGCTCGTATTTCTACTCTCTGGCTAAATTGACATACGAGCACAACGGTCGCGTCCGACTGGTGATCAGGAGGACGCGGGTTCGATACCTGCAGGGGTCGGAAACATTCTTTCGTGGAGATTGGTCATGAAATCTTTTCTACGGTCATTCTCTCCTGTCCGATGATTCAAGAATGGCAGTTGTCAGTTTCTGGCGAAAGAATGTGCATTGTACTAGTTAACCGCTTACGTATAAGCCTGCCCAGGAAAAGTGTGGCTAGGTAAACTTACCGGCTCATAAATGACATTAATATGAAAAAATAGGTGTTACCTATAAACGAGCATAGCAAACTACACAAGGAAGCTGATGGATATCTAAACCAAAATGTCTGTATATTATTGATATGCAAAAGTTGGAAACCTCAAGTCAACTGCCGAATACTTAGTTCTGACTGGAAAATTATTTGCACATTGCCTTGTCTTTTACAAGTGATGCAACTTAAAGTAGTATGTGTCTAATAACCAAATGTTTTATTTTGAGTGCCAATAGCACCATTGGACTAGCAAAGTTGCTCAGAGTGCATCACTGGGTCTGTTCGCTTACCACGGGAACCACTGGCTGCAAACGGTATTTACCATTTGCAGCATACTTTGGAGACGCTTTAGAGCGTGGGCAAAAAGAACCGCACGGGAATTTTTCGTTGAGATGGGGGGCATGAAATATTTAACAGCCGAAGTCAGTGCGATAACAACTGTTTTCCCATGACCATAACTAACAATTATTTTTTTTTCCATGACCGAGGAAACACTGAAATATATTTCAGACAGTGAGTTGACATATAGTTCTTTTTCCCCCTTGTTGGTTTCTTGTCCGCTTGCACTACTTGACTAAAATGTGCTGCAATGTTTTGGAATCCAGCTGTAACTTTCTATGTCTATAACTACCAGTATCTTGAGTATACTTGAACAGTAGCTATTTACAAGTGAGAAGTCCTGTACACCTAAAACTGTTTAAATAACTCACCTAAGCCCCAGATCACTAACCTTTAAACTCTGATGGAAACTGTTGAGCCGTGTCAGGTATACGAAAAAAACAAACAACAAAAAAGTGGTTCTGGGCCGATCACCTGAGTGCTGAGAGCTTATGGAGCCATTTTATTTCTGAGAAGATTTAAAAGGTTTTTGTTTTTTTTTACCATGGCAGACTCTTGGACATTTGACCTGATAATGGGCCTATTGGTTCCGGAGAAGACTTCTGAAGGGTTTTTACCTTATACGCCTGTGGACACAAACTGTTCAAGTTCGTATGAAGAATCTCTTTGCAGTTTGACAAAGATTTCTAAAATTAGATCAAGCAATTGATTGTTCTCATTTTGACAAACACTTTCTGGTTGACATTTGAGATGTATTTTGATTGGACAGTGTAGGAGTCAGCAATGACATGTGCATATGTATACCACCTTGTGTTTTGAACTTATTTCTGTCCGGCAGTTGACTGGCAGGATGTTGGGATATATTGAATGATGTTCAAGTCAAGATGAAATGAAGCCCATCGAAGTTTGAACGGATCTGTGTTCACAGGTATATGGGCACGGTAGCCATATTGTTCATGCGACCAAACTCATATTAAACAAGAGGCCCATGGGCCACTATGCTCACTAGAGCTCAGGGGGCACTGCCGACTGGCAGCAAAATATTTTAATTAACCATGGAAGCCCTGTGCCCAAGGATGCTACAGATAAAATTTGGACCCGATCAGCCTAGTGGCTTCAGAGGTCTGATGTCGCTTGAATGTGTTGTTGCAGGACAACAGATGACAACTGACAATTTCCCATCTGTGGCAACCAATAGGCCTAAAAGAACATTATTAAAGGAACATTTCTATGTAAGTTTGACAAAATATTTTGAAAGGCATAAATGTCGTTTTTCAATTTTCCCCATTATAAGTCAATGGAAACTCTTACTTGCCATAGCAAACAAACCAAAGAGCCAAATTTCATAACCCGGAGCTCAGATGGGCACTGCCCAATGGCAGACATGTATTTTAACATGGTATGATTTTAATCTACCAATTATAAAGTCTCCCAAACAAACCCCATTCCCAAATGAGCACTCATGTGGACTGTATCTGAAATATTAGGTGTTTTATATAGTAGAGAGGGTGGGGCATGAACCAATGGAGCCCTGGTTGGTGTCACTAAATGTGTCTTATGAAAAGGAACAGAGACATATATGGTTTAGCAGTGGGATATGTATGGCTCCTGAGATGTAAGGCCTTTTAAGCAGTGGAGGGATTCGGGCATGGTGGATTCCAGAAAAGCCCAAGATTGTTGCAACCTAATGCTGAACAGTTTCTGAGATATGAGGCCCTTTTATGAAGTGGATGGGAAAGAAATGGCCCCTGCAGACCCCACAAGATGGGGTGACTGAATGTGGCTAATAACAATGAACAAGAATATATGTGATTATGTGGTGGGGATTTGAATAGTTTATATGATATATGGCCTATTATGAAGTGGGATCTTATCATAAGGAACAATAATATATGGTTAAGGGGTGTGGATCTGACCGGTTTCTGAGATACATGGCTTTTAATGAAGTAAAGGGGTGGGGCATGGCCCGTGGCACCACAGGCGGGTGGGGGGGGGGGGGGGAACCCTATGTTGGCGTCACTGATTGTGTCTTATCACAAGGAACAAGAATATATATGGTTTAGGGGTGGAGATCTGAATGGTTTCTGAGATAAATGGCGTTTTATAAAGTGGAGGGAGTGGGGCATGTCACCGGCACATCTTGGGGGACCCCCAGGTTGGTGTCACTTAATGCTTCTTATCACAAGGAACAAGAATATATATGGTTTAGGGGTGGGGATTTGTAAGGTTTTTGAATATTTGGCCTTTTATGAAGTTTTGTTTGTTTGTTTGTTTGTTATATTTGAGGTTAAACATCCCCGTCAACACTGTAAAGGTCATTTCGGAGATGTTGCTTCCAATTTTGTGGGACTTTTACCCGACATTGAGATGAAATGACATCTCAAGCCCTGCCACCCAATGAAACCAATAGGGTTTATTCACACTGCGGTTCCTGGACAGGCTTAGATCCTCTAAGCAGTAACCAGTACTAGTGTGCGGGCCGGATTCAGCTCTGCGTGGAAGCATCATGCAGCCCATATATTTCTTCAAGCCCCTATGGGCGGGGGCCAATCTTTTACGAAGTGGATGGGGTTGGGCATGTCCCCGGCACATCCCAGGTGTCCCCCAGGTTGGTGTCACTGAATGCAACTTATCATAAGGAACAAAAATATATTTCATTTAGGGGTTGGGATCTGTTAGGTTTCTGGAATATTGGGCCTGTTGTGAAATGGAGGGGTGGGGTATGTCCCAGGCACATCCCAGGGGACCCCCAGGTTGGTGTCACTGAGTTTGTCTTATCATAAGAGACAAGAATATATACGGTTTATGGGTGGGGATCTGAATGGTTTCTGAGATAAATGGCATTTTATGAAGTGGAGGAGGTGGGGCATGTCCCTGGCACATCCGGGGGGATCCCCAGGTTGGTGTCACTTATTGCACCTTATCATAAGAAACAAGAATATATACGGTTTAGGGGTGGGGATCTGTAAGGTTTCTCAGATATAAGGCATTTTATGAAGTACTGGGGGCGGGGCATGGCCCCGGCACAACCTACTGGGCCCTCAGGTTGACACAAAAGGGAATGGCTGAGAGTAGTTTACTTAAGAAACATTTCTATGAAACTTTTGTCAAAATATCTGCAAAGGCTTTGTAGTTAATGCCATTTTTCAATTTTCCCCATTATAAGTCTATGGAAAATCTAAGTTGCCATAGCAATCAAACTAAAGAGCCGAATTTCATAAAAAACACAAAATCTGTAAAGGCAAATATGGTGAATATTTTCATAAACTCTCAGCCTCATAGAGCATACGGTTTCTGAGGAGATGATTTTTTAATTATTATTTTTTTTTATTTATTTATTTTTCATTTTGGTTTCCATGGCAACCAATACAAATGAGCAGTAGGCCTAAATGCATATGGCAGATAGTAGATTGTATTTTTTCAGTCAAAGCAATCAGAAATGGAGCAATTTCTGACTGAACCATTCACCAGCTATGTTGAAAAAGTGGCCCAAGACGGTACCTATGTGGACCATGTTTGCATACAATCCCTTGCAAACATGCTAAAAGTGAAGCTACACTTCACTCATACTGAGGAGCCCGATCTTCTGATAGCACCTTCTGAGCCTGGTCATTATGGTCTTCTGAGCCTGGGATACCTACCTGACCATCACCACTATGTTAGCCTAGCTCAACGGTGAGTAAATGGAATGTTAGCGCTAAATAGAGGAGTTAATACAAACTAGTATTTCTATACTAGCCGGAACCCCCAGGTTGCATGATGCTTGCAGAGCCTGGTTAAATGGTTAATATGGTAGTGCATCAGTCAAACCACTCACCTTACTTTGTGTTACTAATGCCAGCTAGCACTAAGCAGAGGGTGATTAATAACCAAAGGGTGCATATATAGAAAGCAAGCAGTGCTACATGTATAAAAGACAGAGTTTGTAAACATTGTGTGTTACTAAAGCAAGCAATGCAAAATAAGTAGTGTTTAAGCATTTATAAGCTAAAGGCTACATGCATGCAGGAACAATCTATATCAGTTGCTTTTACAGCTTATAATTCAACATTTCAGCTATAAGGAGGAGGACTTTGTAGCTGTACAACTGTCCAGCAAGACCAGGTCAACAGTCCACAAGATGTTCATAGCAAAGTTATGGTGAAATATTTTACCAGTATTAATAGAATATAAAAAAATGCATTCTAAAATACCTTTCAATTAAAAGTTTATTTCCCCTACTACTATATTTTCACTTTTACACATCAGTTTGAATTATTAATGATCAAATTATAGTCTATACCAGCCTACTTGTTGATGCATTTTAATAAGACACTATTTCTTTATCGAACTCTATTGATACTTTTTTATTGTATAGGTGTTGAAGAAAAATGAAGAGTACTGAGACAGATATTCCAAAAGGATTGATTTAACAAAACTTGCTTGAAGGTGTCAGTATCAAGATTTACATGTATTGATGTGTAACAAAATGTATATATTATATTGGCCTTTGCTTCATATAACCCTATGTGGGTCACTGATTAATAATTCTTGATAATGAGACCTTCAAAAGAGCAATTATGATTAGTTAACCTTTAACCTGCTGAATATTTAACTTAGCCACACCTTTTTTTGATTTTCAGCCAATCAGATTACATGATATAATGAGTTCATTCAAATTCACAATCTGAATGACAAACAGTGTAGATCCTGATCAGATGGCTTCATCTGATCTGGATTTACTCTGTTTGCAAAGATAGGGCTTGTCGCCTACAGCAGGGTAAAGGTTAAGAGGCCTTCAAAAGAGCAATTATGATTAGTTAAGTCAAATGAATTCAGTGTACACTTCAGAGACTATGTTAATCATATTTTAAAACATTAAGATCAGGAGATCAAATGAAACCAGTATTTAAGCTGAATTTGTCACAAGTGTAACACATTCAGTTTTTACACTCCAGATTTGTATTAAAATTTTGAACTCAAAATGAACTATTTTAAATGATAAGACAACAGAGTTAATACATTGACACAATAATGTATTTCAACACTGATAGAATGAAATCTGAAAACAATCTAGTCTATGTTGGATTATAACTGTTTTATTATATTTGTTTCTTGTTCCAAAGTTACTTTAAAGTGGAAGAATTAATTTTACTATCCAGTCTAGTCATCTTATTTGCCAAAATATACACGAGTGCCATACTGTTTTGTCCAGGAAATTGAGCTGGAGACTTTAAAAGTTTAAAACTAACATTGTCACAAGTGTAATGCTTTAAGTTACTTTCGAATTAAGCCTCATGAATGTAGCTAAAGCTTTGATCTTAAAACAAATTGTTTATAAAATGATGGTATAAAGGATAAATGATGGTAAAACAAAATATTTCAATAGTTTCAAAATGATATATCTGAAAAAATACAATATGCAGAGGACAACAGTTTTATGGTATTGTTTGTTTACAAGTTCTGTTAAAAGTTCATTAAATACTTGTTCATATGTTCTCTAGTCTTTGTTCAATCCAAAAATTATTATGTATGTCACAGCTTTTTTCCTCAGATTAAAATTGTAGCCATTTAACTTCAGTGATGAAATGTGTCACAAGTGTAACATTTTGTACCTGTTAAATGTAGCCTGCAGATTGTACCCAAGACTTTAAGTTTCAAATAAACTGTATCAAAATTGTCATAACATAGATTAATATTGGTAAGATAATATACTCAAACACTTTTTATGTGAAATACTGGAAAAAAATATTTCTTCTGTACATAGGGACAGTCTGTTCTATAATTTTTTACTCAAAAGTACTGTTGAAGTTGGAGACTTACTTTCTGAGACATATCTTTGTTTCCTTTCATTACCAAAATATGTAAAATGTAACACTTATTTGATCAGAAATGAAAAATTTAGGCATTATACAGCAGTGCTGAAACTGTCACAAGTGTAACATTTTTATAGAAAATATACATGTTTTTGAAAGCCACCTAAAATCATAAATATTTATAATTTTATTACAATCAAATGAAATTTTACATTTGTTTTTGAAATGCCTCTAATATTGCTAAGAATAAGATTTTTCTTAAATATCTTGCCTACTTTTCTTGTGAAAAAAACTTTATTAGGTGTGTTTTGAAAAAAATATGGCTCTAATATTGCAAAAAATCCCTAAAAAAATATTAAGTGGAACTAAGTGAGAAAAAATTGGCCAGAATGATGGATATGTGTACCCACTAAAAGTTACAGAAGAAAAAAAATGACATTTTCTTTCAAATCTTGGTGAAGTATCACGTCTAATGTTTACTGAGGAATTGCAAAAATGTAATGAAAAATGGTGAAATAATAATTAAAAAAAAAAACTCATGTGTTTTGTCCTTTAAACACTATAAAATTCTTAACATTTGATGTTCACTGGTCCAAAAAATGATAAAACCATCATGATATATCTGGTTTGAAATTTGACCCCCATTGTCACACTTTTGCTGCATTTTTTTTAAGTTGCCCATGTCTATAAGGCATTTTATTGCTGCCTATGATCTCCTTTTACGCAGAAGATCTCCAGACTGGAGATTTTCCTTACATAAGTCTTTATAATGCACTAGTCTAGTCATTTGTAACCACCCCACCACCACCACCAACTGGGATAGGCGGGGGAAAGTGGGGCTCATGTGCGGGATAGTTACCCCCCCCCCCCCCCCCATGTGAATCTTGAGAGTAAAAATTAATCTATTCAGCTGGACAATGGTTCAATGTGAGAAACAAGCCGCAAAATTATCCTTAAATAAGTCTATATATATAAAGCACCTCTAATATAACATACTTTCAGTTTCATCAGGCCATGCAATGTACACGTACCAGGTCAAATGAATATTTAAGACTGTTTCTGACATGAGAATAGTAAAAGATAAGGCAATCAGTCGGCTAAAGGGGTGTGGTATTGCTAAACTTATCCAGCATTTATTTCATTTACTTGTAGAATAAAGTCAGACAAAAATATCAAAAGGTCTTCTTCAGAGTGACAGTTACATGTACAAGGGTGGAAAAAAAACATGGCTTGACTGGGACTTGAACCCAGGGCCGGGACTTGAACCCAGGGCCTCTTGCATACCATGAGAACACTCCACCGACTGAGCTACCAAGCCACATGGCCGACCTGGCTAATGAGATTCTTCCCTAATCTCTGTCCTATCCAATCCGGCTGCGCTACTCATTCTTCATACTATTTCATGCTCTCAGACGCGGTGCTGGACCCACACTAGGCCACCAAATGTCACAGGGGTTGGCAAAAGAACATGACTTGACCAGGAATTGAACCCAGGGCCGTGCAAAGAATCTACGGAGCGAGCTACAAGCCGTTACACGAGTATGTCTTGATTCTTAGTGTTGGACATTGGTATGCTACCTGTCTATCTTCTTATGCTGTGGTCGGTCATATTTGATCATAAATAGCTTGTGTACACACCAGGTTTGCGGGATGGAAGCCTACAGTGATCATGTAATTACGGTCAAGGTCTAAACTTAACCTTCACAAGGGATGACTCTCTTTGCACAGGGGGGGAGGGGGCTCTAGTTAACGTTCCGAACCAAATGACAGTGTACATTTTTACATTCATCCCTGCAAATGATGCTAATGGAGCGTATTCGGACACCGAAATAATCACCGCTGCCAGGGATCAAACAGGGGGGCCTCTATAGCATCAGAGGCAAGAGCACTAACTATTGAGCTCATGCTCCAATAGGCAATATTTTTATCCATCTATCTGTCTATATATAAATTTTATTTAATTTATGTTTAGTTCTGATGAAAGAAAATTTTTGACAATATAGACTTTCAGGGGCAGGGACACTAATTTTCAAAACTCTATTCTGCATTGTTGATTTGAATAAAAATAAAGAATTTGCTCCTTGGGAGCAAATTCTTTCCTTTTAGAAAAAGCCCTCTTTTCGGAAGGGAAAACAAACAAAAACAAGTACATGTATATGTAAAATATATGTGATATATAATATGCAAATGACTACCGGTAGTTAACATATCATGGTGTTGCTTCGACGTTAATTTTAGTGTCTGACAGAATTTTGAATAGTCAGATAGTCGCGAAAACATATGTCAAATGAGTAAATCTGCAATAGTTCCATTCATTTAAGACACACTATTAAACAGATTACCTGCTGGTTGATTTTGAGATTACTTTGTCTGTTTTTCTGATGCGTCATAATTACTAAAACACTCACAATGTGACATTATACGCCCGTTTTCAAGTTGCAGATTTCTTCAATGTTGACCTCCCGCACGAAATCATGGCGCCCGATTTGAAATTTATGTAAATACACAACAATCAGCTTTTTAAAATAGCTTGAGCCTGCGCTAAGCACACAGGGTTTTTAATCTATCTGAAATTAGAACTCGCATGTTAGGACACTAAAACACCATTGATTTATTTTCAGTTGCAAAATGTCTATTTTTTCTTTACTTCTCCAACAATGTAATCGGCCCCTGCCCATCGGGGCTTGAAGAAATATATGGGCATGCTGCATGATGCTTCCACACAGAGCTGAAACCGACCCGTACACAAGTGCTGGTAAACCAGTTAGAGGATCTAAGCCTTTCCAGGCAAAGCGGTGCGAGTCAGCCCGTCCATGCTTATAAACCCTATTGGTTTCATTTGGCGGCAGGGCTTGAGCTGTCATTTCATCTCAATGTCGGGTAAAAGTCCCACAAAACTGGATGCAATTAAGTCTCCAAAATGACATTTACAGTGTTGACGGGGACGTTAATCCTCAAATCAAACAAACAAACCAATCATGTAGAGGTGATAAGGCTGACACCAATAACCGATTAATCGATCAATAGATTCCCCTAAACTGATTATCATATTTAGTAGTAATCGATTGTTCGATAAGTATAATTTACAACCCAATTTATATCTAAAATGGCTGGATAAGTGGCAAACTGCAGACCCTGAAGAGACAATGCATTCTGGGTCTACACTGTTTGATCAGGCCTGTCTGTCCTAATTCATGCGGTAATGTATAACACATGACAAGAAAGATGTTATGGCAAGAGGTAAAAATATGACCAAATCTCTAGTATGTTCAGTGATTACTAATTGATTATCGATCACAATGACAGCACTGATGATCATTTGATTGCTATGAAAGCTTACTGGATGCTATCATGCGTGTACAGAATTATATAGACATGTTTTCGTGATGTTCGTTGATCATAATACTCATATAGGCTGTTGTGATAGAATGAGAATTTTATAACCAACAAGAGCCATCACTATAAGTGAGCAATGTCCCTGTTGGAGCCAATTTGAGGGGAAAACAAGGGACATAACTCCAAAATGCTTCATCCGAGCAGAATGAATTTTCTGTTAGGCACATCTACATATCATTGCAAATGCATATGCGAAAAATTTAACAAAATTGGCGAAGAAATGTGGAAGTAGTTCGCGACACAAAGTTTAATAATGCGTTTTTCAGAAAATAAAGGGCCATAACTCCTTAGCAGATGATAGAATCAACGTGAAAATTGTGTAAGGTACCCCTTTACCTCACAAGGAATACATGTGCAATGTTTCAGCTCAATCGGTGAAGAAATGTGGAAGTTGTTCGCATCACAAGGTTTTCGAACGCGTTTTTCCATAACTTCTTTGCATGTGAAAGGATCAACTTGAAAATTGCGTTAGGCACCACTTCACCTCACAAGGTAAGCATGTGCAACGTTTCAGCTCAATCGGCTTAAGAATGCGGTTTTCAGAAAATTAAGGGCCGTAACTCCTCCGAAGATGATAGGATCAACGTAAAAATTGTGTTAAGCATCCCATTACCTCACAAGGAATGCATGTGCAAAGTTTCAGCTCAAACGGTGAAGAAATGTGGAAGTAGTTTGCATCACAAGGTTTTCAAACGCGTTTTTTAGAAAAGCAAGGGCTGTAACTCCATCACAGATGATAGGATCAACGTGAAAATTGTGTTAGGCACCCCTTCACCTCACAAGGAAAGCATGTGCAAAGTTTCAGCTGAATCAGTGAAGAAATGTTGAAGTAGTTTGCATCACAAGGTTAATAGCACATTTTTTAGAAAATAAACGGCCGTAACTCCTTCGCAGGTGATAGGATAGTATATGCAGTGATAGGCAGTAAATTACACAGGCTTTCTTCCTTGAGTTATCTTTAATATGTACATGTATTAGTGGCGATGACAGTATGGCACACTGTGATACTTACAAAATGTACATGTAGTAAGAGCACTGGCTTCAAATTTTATAAATATAAATAAATGAAATAATGTATGTGTGTGGGTGTGTGTGTGGGGGTGGGTGGGGGGCTAGGGGGGGGGGGGGGGATCACAAACTCCTATCTCATGATAGTGTTTTCAATGAGTTCTACATAGTTGTAGATAAATCATATGAGTAACAAACACAATGACTTTGCTTCTAACTTGAACCCCCAAGTGTGTGTGTCGCTTTCAACAATTTTTCAGTCATATCACGATGGTGAGCTCAATGCTCACTTTTATAGTGCTGCCTCACTGAAGTTTCATATCCCAGACACATTACATGAGACCACACCCACTCACATTATCCTGACACTGGCCCGTAGTGGGTCGACCAGTCCTAGCTCTACCCCGTAAATCTGAGTACCAAGCGAGGAGCAGCTAGTACCATTTTTAACGACATTGGTATGTCGCCGTCCGCAATCGAACCCGTGACCTCCCGTTCCCCGGCGCGGTCACTCTACCAACTGAGCTACCAGGGCAGGTTTGAACCCCCAGGTCCTTCTGTAATAAGTTTGTCTGGCTAATGGCTTATATGGGCATATATACAGACTACAGCTATGTATATATAGTATGTTACAATAAGCATTTAAGAGGGCATTTACAAGCCAGAAGGGGCATAAACAGACACTACTATGGAAGGTACTGATGGTGTATAGGTGATGGGTTTTTTATCCTCGGCAGGGCTATTAATTTCATTATCCGAACATGTTTCACAGGCATCAGTTGAGGAATGAATGCCACTTTTACTGGAAATCCCCTGTGCACGACCCATATCAAAGATCTCTACAGTTATCTATTACATGATCACTCTATAGGCATCATCCACATTGCTGCAAATCTGGCGTGTATGTAATGAACAGCTGCAGATGCCGCATAACTAGAGTGATATTCAATCTCCAGGGTATCCTGTCAGGTTCTGGTGGCATTCTGGGGTTGGGTCAGTTCTATAAGAATCAGAATTGTTACTGGTACGTGACATGTCAAATGATACGATTTGACATTAAGCAGGATATAGTGACAACCACCTGAAGTATTGTTGAAAGAAAGTTTTAATCTGCATAACAGAGGTTGTGCTGTTAGCAGAGGTGCATTCTGGCTCAAGCATTATGAGTGCATGAGTGATGAGTGACAGACCTGTTATATGACTATGCAAATAAGCACTGCTACCCAATCCCACATTGGTAACTCAGAGCTTGTCATATGGTAATTTTAGCAACAGTGCATGTGCCCAACAAACCATAACTTGTATAGTCCCCAACAGTCCATGAACCAAAATGTTAATATTTGGTAAATGTATAGCGAAAGAGCGAAAAAGTTTTTTTTTTTTTATTTGAGGTTCTACATCCCCTTCAACACTGAATACATGTAGGTCATTTTCGATTATGTGGGACTTTTACCCAACATTAAGATGAAACGACAGCTCCTCTCGCTAAGGCTGACACGATTAATTGTGTAATCGGTTAATCAATCGATAAATCCCACAAAAATGATTATCATTTCTGATTTGCTTTTAATCGCTTACTTGATAGGTACAATTAACTACCCAAAGTTATGCCTAAAATACATGTAGCTGAATGAGCGGCAAACAGTGCAGACCCTGATGAGACGCCGCATGATGTGGCGTCTCATCTGGGTCTACACTGTTTGCTCAGGCCTGTCTGTTCAAATATACATATGGTAAAGTGCAACATATGGTAAGAGTCATGCTCAGACAGAAAGCCAGACAGGTAAAATTATGACAGAAACCTTAACGATTACTAATCGATTATCGATCGCAATGGCAGGACTGATAATCGATTATCTTTTCAGCTCCGATTTGCCAGCCCTACGAGACGCCAATCAGCCAATGAAACCAACAGAGTTTCAATGCAAAGTTGTAAGTACACTGCAGATTCATGGCAATATACCTGTGAGAACACGGGGACAAATGATTTTACACCTGTTGGAACTCCAAGGAAACATTGGGATACCCCTTGATTGGTGTGTACATTATACAGCTGCAATTGTAATTTTAACCGTTACCTGCACAACCCTGCTGTCTAGTTGTTTAGGCTGGCCGCGTTTCCAAGCAAGACCCATGCTATATCCAACTGTAAGCCATTGCAACAGCACAAGGTACACACTGTGTGTCCCCTGAGTGCATCTTATTTAACATAAGCAGAATTCAATCTTCATCATCATCAACAGATTTTTTATTAACGTGCAGGTACAGGGGCAGCGTCCACATAAGTGGGACCCCTTCCAGGTAGTTGGCTTGCTGCACGCATGGCAGATCTTACACCAGATCTCCAGGCTTGTCTATCATGAGGATCGATAGCAGAGAGCTTCCATTCTCTGCTATCTCTTTCTGTTAGCTGCTTCCAGGTCATCTTGGGCCTTCCTGGCCCCCGCTTTCCACCTACCTGTATGTCACAGGCAGTCTTGACTGCACCGTTGGAGCGTTCCACATGTCCATACCAGCGAAGTCTTCTCTCTTTCAGGATGAGGTCCCGGTCCTCAATGCCAAGACGCTCAAGTAACTCACTGGACCTGATGGTGCCAGTGTCCTGTGGCTTGACATTGCAGATCTGTCTGATCATTGTCCTGTCATTTCGCTGTCGAGGTTTGGCTTTGTCAATGGCCATGTCTCACTGGCATGGAGCTTTGCACTCCGCACACAAGAGCTATACACACGGCCACGTGTCTTGAACGATAGGTGGCGGGAAGGGAGAACTGGTAGCAACTCCTTGAATTTCTTCCAGGCTGTTTTCACACGTGATGTAGTTGAAAGGTCGCAACCACCCGCTGCAGAGAGCATATCACCTAGGTAGCAGAAGGAAGCTAAAACCTCCAGCTTGGCAGTTCCTTGGCACCGTGTACACCTGTAATCAGGGTCCTCTATCAAGCGTTTGAGTCCACTGCATTTCTTGTACACCCAGAACTTGCAGCAATTACAAAAGATACTGTTGCTGCCCACTCCAGTGCGACATACAGCGCACGGGAACTGACCTGTACTCTGCAAGAGGTCCAGACCTGTACCACAGATCATGATCTTTGTCTTTCCTGCATTCACTCTCAGCCCTTTCGCCTCCATTTCGTCTTTCCAATTTAAGAGCCTCCTGACACATTCCTCAAGGGATTCAGCTATGATGACAAGGTCATCAGCATACAGGTCCTCCCAGGGGACTCCAGAGCGGAACTCGCATGACAAGGCTTCAAGCAAAATGATAAAAAGCAGTGGGCTGAGAACAGAGCCTTGATGAACACCCACCTTCACCTCGCATTCTTCACTGTAACCATGACCAACGCGGACACGGCTCCGAGCATTAGCATACATCCCTTGGACCAGTTTCACAATCCACTCGTCCACTTCAAGTTTTCTTAGTGCCCACCAGATGACTTTACTAGGCACTCGAACAAATGCCTTCTCCAGGTCTACAAAGCCATGTAACGTCTCCTGTTGGCCACAAGATACTTCTCTTGCAGCTGCCGTACAACAAAAATTGCATCTGTTGTGCCTCTTCCTGGGACGAAGCCAAACTGGGAATCATCGATGGACACCAACTGCCTAATGAGGCTATCCACAATCCTCTCCAGGACTTTCATGACCTGTTCTGTCAACTTGGGACCACGGTAGTTGCCCCGGTTTAAATGCATCGCCCTTGCCCTTGTAGAGACAGACAATGACACTCTGTTCCCAGTCAGAGGGTACCTTCCTTATGTATCTTATCCTTATACCTTATAATGCTGAGGAATTGTGTGATTACCCTTCTTCCACAAGTTTGGTGTGTATCCACGCCGGTAGTCACAAATGTTTATCTTTTTCATCATCGCCCCATCAACGCGAGGTTGTGCGGGTTAAAAAAAATAACGGACGGTGTACTCCATGATCTGGGGTGTTCATCTAAGAATATTTACATTTCAAGTGTAAAGTCTAATGTAGACCTATAGAAAACAAGATGTGTTTGTGAAACACTGATGCCCCCGGACAGCGCCAATGTTAATGTTTTTAAAAATTTTGAAAAAAATAGGTCAAAGGTCAAGTTCAAGGTCACGAGATCAAAAATTATGGTACCACTGGAAAGGTCTTGTGATAAGGTATACACATGTGAAATATGAAAGCTCTATCTACTACCATTCAAAAGTTATGCCCAATGTTAAAGTTTTTGCAGACGGACAAACGGACAAACAGACGGACAGACCAAAAACTATATGCCCCCGAATCTCTTAGATTCCGGGGGCATAAAAAATTGCTTTCATACTTCCATGAACACATTGAATCACATGATTTTTAGTGACGTCATTTTAAACCATTGTTCTCTATAGGCGTTGATGACGTCAACGCTGCTCCGCTCTTTGTAGAAAAACAGCGTGTAAATGATTTTTAGCTTTAAACGTTTGCCCTACAAGCATTTTTTCGCTCAATGATGAGGGGCAAATAATGTAAATATAAAAAAAAGCTTTATTTTTCTGCTTTTCATGAAAGTATGAACAACAGTGGGTCGCTAGCAAAGTTTACATGAACCCCTTCGGGGTTCATTTACTTTGCAGGACCCACTGCATTCATACTTCCATGAACTGCAGAAAAATAAATTGCATTTCTTAATTTAACCCCCCCCCCCCCCCCCCCCCTGCCAACACAGAGTTGCATGCAAGGTCATTTTTAGCCAGTCAATGCTTTCTTTCTTTCTTCCAATACGTCTTAACCCCTCCGAGAGGGACACAAGATTAAGAGGGGTTCCGGCAAACCAAGTGTTGAAGGGTGTAGGAGTTGATGAAATGGGTTTACAAGTACTGCAGTGTGAAAAGAGAAGGTTAGAATATTTAAAAGCTAAATACAGAAATTGGACTTTTAACCCATATTGTATCGGAAACCCCAAAATGGGTAGTTGCCAAACAATACAGCCTGTCAGGCCTAGGTCAGATGCCGCAGAACACAGTGTCTCATCAGGGCCCCATCCATCGGGCCTTGAAGTAGATGGGCTGTATGATGCTTCCACGCATAGCTGAAACCAACCCGAACACAAGTACTGGTAAACCACTTGGAGGATTTAAGCCTGTCCAGGCAAAGTGGTGAGAGTCCATGCTAATTGGAGGTTTTAGGAATTCCGTTTATGCTGTCATTCTTGCACATGCGCAAAGTACTGGCTGTCAATTGAAACGACCATCGCTATTTAAATGTATTTGCGGAACTTAAAATGGTAACGATATTCAGACATTTTGAGAGAAAATATACCTGTTTTCATTGAAATAATGCCTCGAGAAGGAAAGATTGATATTTCGCTTTTATTACCGAAATTCATTTATCCTAAATCCGTTTTTAATTGACGAAAATCTTTTCGTGAAGACCCATGTCAATGGCTTGAGATACCGTTATTCATGAAAGCTTACTTACAAAATTAGTTATTTACGTAACTTTCGTTTTATTCGCTATCTATCTATCTATCTATCTATCTATCTATCTATCTATCTATCTATCTATCTATCTATCTATCTATCTATCTCTATCATCTATCTATCTATCTATCTTTAGAAATCTGTCCAACGATCTGTCTACATGTGCAATTTAAATGTCCATACTGACAGTCGAAATAAACTTATGAGTGGACTGACGGAGGGGCGTTGAGTCAATGTTGGTTCGGCGCCATGCCGTCGACACCCACTCCAATTCACTTCATTGTCACATGACCGTTGGCATGGGAGAGAGAGAGAGGTTTGACTGACAAACTGATAGTAGACAGACAGACAGACGACACACAGACTGACTGACTGAATGACTAACAGACGAATGATGGGACTGATAGGCAGACAAGTAAACATACTGACAGTGGAAAAAAAAAAAAATGAGTGGACTTACAGACGGGCGTCGAGTCAACGTTGGCTCGACGCCATGCCGTCGACAACCACTCTAACTCGCTTCAATGCCACGTGACCGTTGAGACGAGAGAGCGGTTTGACTTATCCCTGTATCCAAGAAGCCCATAGCCTTTTTATACCAAATGGAATCTTCCTCCTTATATATAGCAGGAGTCATTTCCAAAATTTAGGGGTGTCAGGTTGTGTTTTCTTCAAAATTTATTTGGAAAATGACCAAACTTTTTGCAAACAGTGTAGGCCCCAATCAGACACTCTGCCGCGTCTGATCTGGGCCTGCACGGTGTGTCATTTAACCCTTTTGGGGTTTCCGGTACCAAATGGGTAAATGTAGACCTAAGGGCTAGGCAGGTTGAACCAATCTACAAATCTACCAGATTTTACTGTAAAGTCTTGCACTTGCGAAGGAGTGTTTCATTTTTATGCACTGAAAGGGTGTTCTACGTTTGTTTTGAATTTAATGTTCCAATCCCACTGAGTCTTGATGGGTCCGAGCACTGGGCAAATGATATTTATTAAGCAACGCCGTATTATCGCCAACGCAACGTTCTGACGTTTAATCGACGTTTCAATGTCCAATTCACTGCATCGCTTTGAAGTTGGTTTGGTGTAGACACGACGTTGTTGACACGCTACATGTCGGTTGACGTGACGTCATTTAATGACAAGCTGCATTTACATTTGCCTGCGCTAGCTAATTGTTGGTGCGCTGAGAGAGAGAGAGAGAGAGAGGAGAGAGATGGGACCTGTTGGGTCGTATGTACAATATATAATTTTCGAAATGCGAAATTTCATATCTGGCAGCATTTCGGTGTTTCTCCCTTTATCTTACATTAGAATTCCCGAAAAGTTTAAAAGAATTCCACTGTTTTATGCTGTAATTAACACTTTATCTGTCCCACTGCCTTTGAAGCAATATGACAGATGACGTCCAGGGCTTTTCCCGTTCTATTTTTAGAACTGGAAGTATGTCACGAAAAAAAGCTCATTGGGCTGCAGATATCATAACCATCTCAATGCCGGGTAAAAGTCCCACAAAATTGGAAGCAATGTCTCCAAAATGACCTTCACAGTGTTGATGGGGACTTTAAACCTCAAATCAAACAAACAAAAAAAGTTGTCAGGGCCTACATTTTTTGCAAAACATTCAGGCAGTTCCAAATAGATTTTGAAGAAAACACCTGATACCCCTAAACTTTGAAATAGACTTGTGCTATATACACACGATATATAAGGAGGAAGATTCCATTCGGTGCAAAATGTGTTGACTTGGCAGTTAAACTCCATTGCTAACAAAAGGGGCTTGAAGAAATATATGGGCTGCATGATGCTTCCACGCAGAGCTGAATCCGGCCCACACACTAGTACTGGTAAACCCCTATCAATCTATCTAGTTGTACTGCAACACCCCCTCGCGAGGATTACATGCAGGATGATTCAGGTCGTGAGAATAAATGACAGATGGAAAGTGAGACTAAAAAGTGTGATAGGAGATGTGAAAAAATAGATGATAGTGTTCAGTGTTAAAAACAGATGAGATTAAAATCAGTTAAAAACAGGATTGTTGTGTTCATGGAAGTTTGTGGTCAAGTGACCGGACTGCCACACTGAACTGAGTCAGTGTAGGCAGAAGCACAACACAAGGTGGAAGTTTATTCCATTGCCAAACTGCTAGGGGGAAGAATGAATATTTATAATAATTGTAACCCCTAAGAGGATCTAAGCTTGTCCAGGAACCGAGGTGTGAGGCGGACCGTCCATGCTAATAAACCCTATTGGTTTCATTGGGCGACAGGGCTTGAGATGTCATTTCATCCCAATGTCGGGTAAAAGTCCCACAAAATTGGAAGCATCGTCTCCAAAATGACCTTTACAGTGTTGACGGGTATGTTAAACCTCAAATCAAACAAACAAACAAAATTTACCTGCATGATAGTCCTCTTAACGGGGTTGCTGCAGTATAAATGGATAAATAGACATTAACTTAAGATGAAATGACATCTCAAGCCCTACCAATCATTTTTCCTGAGAGTGGTCTCCAGTTATGGCAGTATTCAAGTTCACTCGGTTTCAGTTCTGGTGTATGAATGTTATTTGACGTGTCATCAGTAACAATTCTGATTCTGAGTTCCGCCTGATGGGAGCACCGCGCTCCCTGATGGGCGGGACGAAAAGACCAAGAATTATTGGTGGTGTTGTTTGTCAAGGACAAGGGATGTCCAACAATCTTCATACCTTCATACCCTTTGATAGAAGTGGTGTAAGCCCACTGGGCTTGTCGACTTCTTCTTAAAAGTCTAATTAATTGTTATGGTTTCCGGTCCCCTAATAAACTTGATCTAACTCGTATCTTCTACTTCTCCAGAGCTTATCTAATTTTGTTTTAAAGCTCGAGACTGTTTCACACTCAACTATTTCATCTGGAAGCGTGTTCCAGTCGTTGATACAACGAATTGGGAATGTCTGCTGTCTTGATGTTTTGATACAACGAGGCTTCTGAATCCTGAATATACAATGAGCTTGAACTTCCCAAGTTGTTGCTCGGGCCGACTTCGCTAGGTCAATATATAGAAAAAATCACACACCTGAGCCTGAAAATCTCTTACGTGTAGATTGCCCGATTAAATCATCAGATTCATTGTTTTTCGAGTGCTTCCAGTACATAACGACGGAAATAAATATGGCGGCGTAGAGAATTCCTAAGGTCATGACTCGACCTCGTGACGTCACTTTAATTTATTCATAAATAATAACAACAAAAATAAATACAAAATGTACAAATTTATGCCAACACATAAATAAGAAAAATATATTCATTTTCCTATCGCCGACTGATATACCAATGTTGATTTTTTAGCTATTACAACTAACCGAATCACCAATCAGCCTTGCGACACACTATTCATCCGGTGACGGATACGGGTTACATAAGCTTTTTGAGGCTCTGGTTCCCGACTTCATACATTGTTTGAATGGAATACATGGAAACCTGAAAACCGGTTTAAGCCAGTTCCGAGGCGCAAGCAAACTTTCTTGCATAGATTGTGTCTTGTGATGATACGCGTTACCTAGATACGAGCTCGCTCGACGTCCGCCTTCGGCGGACGTCGACGGCTGCCTTCGGCAGCCGCCGCTATGCTCGTTATTAATTGATTATCCTATATTACACAAGGTCAACAAATATTCAAAAATCATAAATCATGTTTTTAATTGCATCAATTAATAAAGTTGTCATTAACCAAGTAATTTCATATTGGCCCAGTTACAGGTCCTCGGTCAGCTGTATTGGCCTCGGCCTTCGGCCTCTTGCCAATACAGCAGACCTCGGACCTGTAACTGGGCCAATACGAAATTATTTGATTAATAACATTATATAATATAGTGTTGACTGGGGAGTTAAACTCCAATACAAACAAACAAACGAGCACAACGGATACTGCAAGATAATCTTGAATTGCTCATTTTCGCAGTATTGTTTTCACAGCTCAAGAAACATATTTTGTCTGATCTATGAAATTTGTGTTTGGTAATTCTATGATATGGAAAAACACGAGACATATTAAATCTTCTTTAAATGATGTAAAACATAAGCTATATTTGATTATTTGCTATTCTTGCAATGTTTTGGTCGCGATCGGATACTGCACATTGCGTATATGATTGATGAATATCACATTTATAGGTATTGATGTAATAGTCGACCACTTATAACGCACAAGACATAGAAATTGTAATTTACGTCGAAGATTCATACTGATAAATGTATGTTAAATTTGGCTTTTGTCTGGAAGAACAAAGGTAAAAAAGGACAAGAGAGCCATCAAGCTTGCCTCGGGTGGCTCCCCTGAACTCGGATATGTCAACTCGATGTGGAGGTGATGAGGTACGCTGACCTCAGAGATATATATTTAAGCTTCGGCAGGTCCTTGTTCATTTAGCACTAGCAGCGGAGCAGAAACATTTTGGCTATTTTTGGTAGAGATTCATTTAGACTGGAATAAAATTGGTCCAATGGTTAAGGAGACATTTAAATATATTTTTGTTTTTAGTATAACCATTTTCAGTTATTTTTGCCGCCTTGGCATCATTTCTATGAAGTCTGAATGCAAGTTGTCATTTGAAGATGTCTTTCTTTAGCTCTGGCAGACATGGTGTTCGCTGGAGCAAAAGGTCGCCAAAGCAACGTCCCTGTTTTTTTTTTTTTTTTTTTTTTTTTTTTTTGAAGTATGGAATACATGGTCTAATTGATTTTCTATTTTTGGCTCCGGCTGGTATGTGGTTTACTGAGGCGAAGTAATTTTAATTCGTAGGGAGCCATAGTTCGAACAATTTGACCTGAGACTAACCTTTATGCATGGAATAAATTTGTCAATGTTATCGCCTAATACGTCGGCTTTCGTAAACTTCTCGTGAATTTTCGGCATCACGTGAATTGCGACCCCATTACCGACCTCTATGTATTGAATAACAATATCGCCATTTACGGGAGACGGCGGAGATAAACACATGCAATCAGTTGGGTGTGAAATTATGTCAATAGAGTTCACCCGTCTCAGGTCAATTTGTTCCAACTATACCTCCTGTGAGGTATTCCTGTGAAGCTGAACAAAATTAACTCAGTTTTATAGGAGGAGTTATATTTCTTTGTTTAGCTCTGGCGACAAGTTTGTTGATTGGAGCAGAACCTGAGTAGAGTACACCTTTGTTTCATCACAGTTTAAATTTCAAACATTTTGTCAATAAATGTGATTAAAGGACCTGTTTGCTTTTTCTTCCTAAAATGCATGACTCGTAACAGTATATAGTTTCGAAATTTGAATTTTATATAAAAGATTCAAAACACAAATATTTTATTGTCTTAAGCAGTTCTCCAACCTGCTCAAGGATAGTTTTGAAATGGTGTTCAGTATATTTATCCTTCTGTCAAACAGCATCAAGTTGTCTAGTCTGTTAAATGCGTGCCCTTGTAGAATAGAAGTGGAGGCAATGATCAGGAATCGATTCAGTTAACTCACAGCTCCCATCAGAGACACCAAAGGAAAAGAAACACAAACATGAAACAACATACCCTAATGGACACATAAAGCCAAAAGGACAGTTACTTTCCCACAAAATGGCCAATAGGCTATCCAAAATAAAATAATATAAGCGACACAAACACCCAAAGACAAACCATAACAAAAATAAACCGCGACAGAAGAACCGCCTTGGAACGGTCAGCAGATTTAACCCATTTGGTATATATATGGAAACCCCAAAAGAGGTAATTGGAAGACAGTGCAGGCCCATATCAGACGCCGCAGAACGCGGCGTCTGATCAGGGCCTACACTGTTTGCAAAAAGTTAAGACATTTTGCAAATTAGTTTTAAAGAAAACACAATCTGACGCCCCTAAATTTTAATGGACATGTTCTATATAGTAGGAGGAAGATTCCATTTGGTACAAAAAGGGTTAAATTTGTTCGAAAGAGAATGTACGTACATGATGTTGTCGAGAAAGAAACATAACAATACTACAGTCAAACTAGAAGTGGAATCAATGATCAGGAATCGATACAATTAACCCACAGCTCCCATAAGAGATGCACCAAAGGGAAAGAAACACAAACATGAAACCACAGACCCTAATGGAAACATCAATAGCGGAAAGCCAAAAGAACAGTTACTTTCCCACAAAATGGCCAATAGGCTACCCAAAATAACATAATATAAGCGGCACAAACACCAAAGACAAACCATAACAAAAATAAACCGCAACAGAAGAACCGCCTTGGAACGGTCAGCGAAAACGAATTCCACTGGGGGGCTTAAATCTATTTTACGTGGCCACAATCCTCGCCCTTACTTCCGTCGCGATTAAGACAAATAATTTGTTCAGTCTGCATGCAGGCCTCCTTTATAACCTACTTTATATGGAGGAAATTGTGTTTACAATGCATTACATGTCTTTTATATGGAGAAATCGGACGATTTTTTTTTTATTTATGTTCCAATTTAGTTTGACTCAGCTACATGTATGCATAACGTTGACAAATCCGTGTAATGAATACCTCTCTGAATTCCACGTTATATAGGAAAGATAGGGTTTATATGAGTAGATAATGTTTTTCTTTATATGTACTCCATGACATAGGTTGTGGGTACTCGTGGGTACTCGTTACCCTTGGGCGGTTCTGACGAGCTCCTACAACTTATGTTAGAGTTAAAAAAAAATAAATATTAGGAATTTTCATTACAAAATTGACACTTTTGGACATATGAAAGATTGCACTTTGTCAAACGGGTATGTTATCGTAGAATGGTGTGGTGTCGGGTCAGGTTCATTGCTGCTACTGGTAACATGTAAGCCAGTACAATCTGTTGCATGCTGGCAGATGGGACTCGACACCTCGGTAGGGCAACCTGTCTAGAAGTTGCTAGATCTCTACACAAAGCTAACGTGGGTAGGAGGAACACGTAGCCTTGGTTGGCAACCCACCTAGGGGTTTTAGGTCCAAAAACAAAACCTAGCCTGTGTCAGGGATGCACTTTGTCAAACGGTTATGTTATCGTAGAATGGTGTGGTGTCGGGTCAGGTTCATTGCTGCTACTGGTAACATGTAAGCCAGTACAATCTGTTGCATGCTGGCAGATGGGACTCGACACCTCCGTAGGGCAACCTGTCTAGAAGTTGCTAGATCTCTACACAAAGCTAACGTGGGTAGGTGGAACACGTAGCCTTGGTTGGCAACCCACCTAGGGGTTTTAGGTCCAAAAACAAAACCTAGCCTGTGTCAGGGTGACTAACTTTTGTTCTTAATTGAATACTGACTTCCCCTATTGGGCGGACTGGCCTCTCGTTACTTTGTGCACAGCTGTGGTCGTCCAATGAAACCCTGTGTTGGTGCTTGGTCACTCTGGCTGTACATAGGGAAGATATGGACATCATTGTGGCTCCTCTGCCACTGCAAGGGGTAGATGGAGCTCTCAAAACCTGGTCGTCAATCCATCTAGGAGAAGGCAACTCTAAACAAAAACCTACATATCTCGATTTGCCTGTTCCAGCTATGTAAAATCTGCTTCGGCAGCTGGGACGGAAGAAATCATGTCTCCGATTCAATTGTCCAAACGGCGATGCAGCAGCGTGTTGTGGGGCATGAAGAGAGCATGACATGGATCCAGCTAGGTCAGGACGAGAGAGTGAGGTTGACTCTGCGCGCCTCTCACTATAATCCAATTCAAAGCGCATGTCATCTTAATCATATACAGGTAGTCACTGCAGGCACACATATGCATGAAACTCAAAAAGCACTGTGGCGATGGGCTAGCGGCGATGCAGCAGATGAGGATACACTGGAAGCTGTAGTTGCGGACCTGCACACAGGCGACTTGGTTCTACATGGTCGCTTTCCTTAAGAATGAAGCAGTACGGAGAATTCGGCAGCCGAACTGAGTGACTGTGCAGACCTTTTTAGGATCGCACTGCTCACCCCCTTGGCGTGGGGAAGGGGCTTGAAAAGATGCCCTAAACAATTGCCTGCTTCAAAAACCATTGGCTTGTTAACCGCGATCAGCAGGGATCCCATCTAGCGGTCGAACAAAGAAGATAAAGGTGATACCTTTAAAAATCGGCGCATGGAATGTGCGCAGCTTGATGGACAGTGCTGGTTCAGACAGACCCCAGCATAGATTAGCTCTAGTTGGTAAAGAACTTAATCGATACAAAGTCGAGATTGCAGCTCTGAGCAAGACTCGCCTTGCAGAGGAAGGGCATATAAAAGAGGTTGTGCTGGCTACACTTTCTTCTGGAGTGGACGCAAAAAAAAAGAAGAGCGGCGGGAAGCAGGAGTAAGCTTCGCCATCAAATCACACCTTGTCAGCAAGCTCTCAGGACTTCAAAAAGGCAAAAATGACCGCTGATGACGCAGATACTACCCCTGTCTGGTAAGAGGCATGCAACTATTGTAAGTGCCTATGCACCCACAATGACGAACCCAGATAAGATCAATGACAAGTTCTATGCTGATTTGGACTCTGTGATTTCTACTACACCCGGGGAGACAAACCCATCATCCTGGGAGACTTCAATGCAACAGTGAACACAGACCACCAAACCTTGGAAGGTGTGATTGGGAATGAAGGAGTTGGAAAGTACAACAGTAATGACCTCCTCCTTTTGAGGAAGTGTGCAGAGCATGAACTGCTGATCACCTACACAGTCTTCCATCTGTCACATCGCAACAAGACTTCATGGATGCATCCTCGCTCCAAACACTGGCATCTCATTGATCATGTCAAAGTTAGAAGGAAGGACAGATAGGTCGTCAGAGTGACAAAGACTGGTACGGACTGCTAGACAGATCACAGGCTTGTTGTCAGCAAACTCAACATGCGTATCCAGCCTACACGGCAACCACAAGACAAGAAAGTGCCCAAGAGACTGGCTGTCTCTAAGCTGAAACCAGACAGCAGGAGGCAAGCCTTCACCCATGACCTCTGCAGCAGACTAGATGCAATGGAATTCAGTTCAGATTACCCTCAAGAGAACTAGAAAGTCTTCGGAGGCACTGTTCACTCTTCAACAATGGATTCCCTAGGTCAAGTATCTCGCAAACACCAAAAAAGAAGTGGAGGTAATGGTTTGGTTTGACGAGAATGATGAAGAACTCCAGGGTCTCCTTGAAGAGAAGCACCCAAAACACAGGGCATGCCTCAGTGATACCAGCTCAGTATCTAACAAGGTGGCCTATTCAGATATATGCAAGACAGTCCAAACAAGACTCAGAGACATGCAAGACTACTGGCTAAGCAACAAGGCTGATGAAATCAGTCCTTTGCAGACAGAAAGGATACGAAGAAGTTCTTTGATGCACTAAATACAGTTTTTGGTCCCCAGAGCTCAGGAACCACTCCTCTCCTCAGTGCAGATGGAACTAGTCTTCTGACTGACAAAGAGGCTATCTTGAAAAGATGGGCTTAGCACTTTGATAGTGTTCTTAATCGGCTATCCTCTATCAATGATGATGCTATCAACATACTGCCACAGGTTGAATGTAATCTGCTGCTTGACAAGTTACCAATCGTTACTGAAGTAGTGAAAGAAGTAGAACTTCGTGCATCTGGCAAGGCCGCAGGACCAGATGCAATACCTGCTGGGACTTACAAAGCAGGAGGTACTCCAGTTGCAAAGAAGTTGACAGATTTATTTCACATTATGTGGCGAAAAGAAACCATCCCTCAAGAATTCAATGATATGTCAATTATCAACCTATTCAAACGGAAAGGGAACCATCAAATATGTGACAATCACCCTGGCATCTCTTTATTGTAAATTGCTGGGAAGGTCCTTGCAAGAGTCTTACTTAACCGAGTAAATGAACATCTTGAACATTCAGGGCTTCTACCAGAAAGCCAGCGTGGGTTTAGGAAGGACAGAGGAACAATTGACATGATCTTCACAGCAAGGCAGCTGCAAGAGAAACGTCAGGAACAGAACATGGACCTATATATGACCATTGTTGACTTCGCCAAAGCATTTGACATAGTCGGTCGTGAGGGGCTTTGGAAGATCATGGTGAAGTATGGATGTCCAACCAAGTGCATAGCAATGGTGAGATATTTCCACGATGGTATGCTTGCACGGGTTCAAACTGATAGCGAGTTTTCAGATCCATTCCCTGTGAAAAACGGAGTCAAGCAAGGCTGTGTGTTAGCCCCAAGACTGTTCAGCATGATGTTTTCTGCCATGCTCACAGATGCTTTCCAGGATGGAGACAATGGCATTCCTATTAGGTATCACTTTGATGGGAAGCTTTTCCATCTCAGAAGGTTGCAAGCCTAATCCACTGTGCAGACGGAGGTGCTAGGTGAGTTCCTCATTGCTGATGGCATGGCAAAAGGTGCTCCTACAGAAGAGAAGATGCAAAAAGGTATAGATCAAGTATCCGACTCCTTTGATAGCTATGATCTCACAATCAGCATCAAAAAGACTGAAGTAGGCTATCAGCCAGCACCTGGCAAGTCTTACAAAGTGCCCACCGTCACAGTGAAAGGTCAAACATTGCAAGTGGTAGACAAGTTCACCTACCTTGGGAGCACACTGCCACGAGCCGTGCACATTGAACGTCAGGATTGCCAAAGCCAGTGCAGCATTTGGCCGGCTACGTGTTAGTGTCTGGGATCGAAGTGGAATCAGACTTGACACAAAACTAAATATCTACAGATAGCGCTATAAGGACTCCCCCAAAGCCCCCCTCAGGGACTTCAACATTCCAACAGAGTCGTGGGAACAAATTGCACAGGACAGAGCAAAGTGCCGAAGTCTCATCAAAGGTTTGCCAATGAATATGAGGCAAAAATAGTCAGTGAAGCTGAGCAGAAACGCGCACAGCGCAAAGCCAGAGCTAAGGCATCACCAACAGAGATGTCTTCCTCTAGCCTTTTTCGCTCCATTTGCAACAGATAGTTCAGAGCTAGAATCGGTCTCATCAGTCATCTTAGAACACACAAATAGTAACATTTCTCAAATATGATTAAGATTGGTCATTGTCAGTAATGACAGTGAACTAATAGTATGTTATCGTAATGGGTAAACGAACTATCCTTGTCCGGAGAGCTGAATTCTGAAGGGTTACATGTATAGGTTTGTTGATCATAACGTTGGCCTTTTAGACAGATATATCCAGTCGTCTTTCTGTAATTGGTTTCGATTAGCTATAGTAAACATATTATGTAAATGTCTGTACGGGGGAGGTTTGTTCAAGGATAGGCAGTGTTGTTCTAGGTCAAACGTCTGTCCAACTTCATTGATAAAGTACAAAACACCTTTACCATAAAGATGACCGTTCATAAAAAAATGAAATAAATTTTATATTGGGATAAGCTTCATAACGTAATTTCGCTTATCACTGGGTATGAATTTGGTTTTATGCAACTGACAGTGCCTGCACTTTGTTGCGCTTTTTTGTTTTTGCTTTTTTAATCGCACTTGGTTTTACGACCCTTTCAAGGTTATTTCATTTATTTCGAGCCGTCCGTTAATCAGAGGTGGGCGAAAACCAGAGTAAACGGGGAAAAACCATCTGGCCTTCCGTTGCAGGACGTGGCATCTGACGTGGCAACGTGTGAGGCTCGAATCACTGCAATGAGGGACCTAATTATTAAAAGTCAGTGCTCTTACCAATTAGGCCATGGAGGTCTATGCTTTTCACTCATAACAATATTACAGTCGAACTTTAATAACTCGAATCCTTTCGGACAATTAGGCGGTTCTAACGAGTAACAATGCACAATGTACCGTTCAGCAAAAATAATGGAAATAAAGTTTACTCCCCTTTTCTCTATAGAAAGTTAGGTTAACAAAGGTGTTCATTACACGGACTTGTTTACATAATGAACACTGGCTTGGTTGTGCGTACATGTATAATTTTAATTATTTAGTAGTTTCATGTTACTTCCTCTGTCTTGCAACTTTACATCGGCCCCGCCCATGGGGCTTGAAGAAATTGATGGGCTGCATGGTGCTTCCACGCAGAGATGAAACCGACCCGCACAGGAGTACTGGTAAACCGCCTAGAGGATCTAAGCCTGCCCAGGCATAGCGGTGGGAGTAGGCCCGCCCCTCTTATATACCCAATTGGTTTCATTGGGCGGCAGGGTTTGAGAAGTCATTTCATCTCAGTGTCGGGTAAAAGTCCCACAAAAGATGAAGCAACGTCTCCAAAATGACCTATACAGTATTGACGGGGACGTTAAACCTCAAATAAAACAAACAAACAAATCATTTATGAGCATCCTTGTATAACCCGTAGAAAAAGTTGCTTTTACAAGGGTATACTACATTACGAAAATAGACCCCTTTGACATACCAAATTCTTTCATATCACCAAAACGGTTAATTTCGAAATAATCTGTGCTATTTTTTCTCATTTATACTTCAAGACATAGATTATGGGTGCTCAATGAGGCGGTTCTAATGAACACCCACAACCTGTGTCTTGGAGCAAATGTAAGAAACAAATAATGTAAACCCCTCTAAACCCTAGTTGGCTCTAAATACAGTGGGGTTACGAAGGGTTTCATCGCGTATGTTAATAAAAATTCATATATAATGACCTCAATCTCCTGATGATTCAGAGAAATACGCACCACGTGAACAACACAACTGTAATCCCCACTTTTCATAGAGAAAAAAGGAGTTTATTTCTCTCAATTATACTCTAAGGCAAACGTTGTAGGAAGTCGTTAGCACGGCCAAATAAGGCGGTTCTGGCAAGCATCCTCAAGCAACGCCCACATTACGAAAACACTCCTATACAAATATATTTAAATTTTTACCAGCAAAAAAAAAATATGAAAATTTTCCGATAAAATGATCTGTGGCCAGTTGTTCATACTGACTAACGACGTCGTTAGTTAGCGTTACGTTAAAAATTTGATCATTTATTATGGCAAATATGCTAATATTTTTTGCTGAAACAATGTGAGCAGCTTTTGCATTCGCAAAAGCTGCTCACATTTTTTCAGCAAAAAATCCACAATTTCAAATATTGTACTTGCTAACACAGCAAACAATATGATCACTAACGAGTACCGACAAGCCGAGGCGGTTTTAACGAGTACCCACGATCTATGTATTTGAGCAGAAATAAGAAAAATATCCATATCACTGCAAACCCCAGATTTTTTACTATGTACAAGTGTGGTTTATGGGGGTCAAAATTATATAGCCGCGCTTTCTTGATATGGGGCAGAAATTAGAAAATTTTCACACATTTCCATATGAAAACTGACCGTTCTTGAGCCATGAACGAAAGAACAATTACAAAAAATACACATGCGACAAAGTGCATTCTTTCATATCTCCTACATGGTGGCTTTTCAGATGAAAATTTGCGATATTTTTCTTATTTTAACTCCGATCATAGGTTGTTGGTGCTCGTTAGAGCCGCCTCGTTGAGGGGGTTCTAACGAGTTCCCACAAGGTTTTTGTTTGTTTGATTTGAGGTTTAACGTCCCCGTCAACACTGTAAAGGTCATTTTGGAGACGTTGCTTCATCTTTTGTGGGACTTTTACCCGACATTGAGATGAAATGACATCTCAAGCCCTGTCGGCCAATGAAACCAATAGGGTAAATTAGCATGGACGGTCCGCCTCGCACCGCGAACCTGGACAGGCTTAGATTCTCTAAGCGGTTTACCAGTACTAGTGTGCGGGCCGGATTCAGCTCTGCGTGGAAGCATCATGTAACCCATATATTTCTTCAAGCCCCTATGGGCGGGGGCTTTTTCCCACAAGGTATGTCTTAGAGCAGACATAGGAAAAATAGTGTTTACCCCTATAAACCCCAGTTTTACTGTATACAGGGCTTTTTCCCACAAGGTATGTCTTAGAGCAGACATAGGAAAAATAGTGTTTACCCCTATAAACCCCAGTTTTACTGTATGCAAGTGGGTTTAAGGGGGTTACAATTATATAGGATTGATTGATTGATTGATTGATTGATTGATTGACTGATTTATTGATTGAGGTTTAACGTTCCCGTCAACACAGCATAGGTTATTTTTGAGACGTTGTCTCCAATTTTGCGGGACTTGTACCCCAAACTGAGATGAAATGACTTCTCAAGCCCTGTCGCCCTATGAAACCAATAGGGTTTATCAGCATGGACGGTCCGACTCGCACCGCTTTGCCTATGCAGGCTTAGATCCTCTGAGTGGTTTACCAGTACTCGTGTGCGGTCGGTTTTAGCTCTGCGTGAAAGCATAATGCAGCCCATCAATTTCTTCAAGCCCCGATGGGCGGGGCCGTATATAGGCTTGATTTCGTGAAGTATGTCGCACGGATTGATATCGTACTGTGTGCAGTCTCTTACCATTGCTAAACCTACAAACAATGAACTGTTTCAGAGTGTAGAACAAAGCGAAAACAATTTATGACTTGAAAGCTCTATATCTCTTTGATGTTGAAACAACAACAGTAGCTTAAAGACACCGCTGGACCAAAATACAGTATGGCATCTTTTACACAGCCCCAAAGGAGTTCTCTTACTAAAGGACGTTGCTTGTGGAAAACATAGAGACGGATTATCAGAGATCTTTTAAATATGTTTTTAAAAGCATTAAATATGCTTTTAAAAGCATAATGTATCTAAAATTAAGATGGTCTTAACCCATATATGCCTAGCGGCCCTTTTCTGGGACATTTGCAAACAGTGCAGACCCAGATCAGACGCCGCAGAACGCGGCGTCTGATCTGAGCCTGCACCGTTTGCTTGAAGAACATACATTTTTGTGAAATTTGCTACAAACGAAAACAAACCTGACACCCCTATAATTGGAAGTGGACCATTCCAAACTTACTAGGTGGAAGAATCCATTGTCATATATGGGTTAATAGCGGAACTTCATTGTAATTCCACAAAGCAACAATAAGTGCTGTCTCGATAGCTTGAACAAGAATACAATATTTTTCGGTAAACCGTAACACCGTTTAATAGGACACTATGATGGTCTCCAATGTTTCAGTGGGTAATAATAATAATAATAATAATAATAGCTCGTCTGTCATTACTGACATTGACCAGTCTTAATCACATTTGAGAAATGTTACTCTTTGTGTGTTCTGGGATGGCTGATGAAACCAATTCTAGGTCCGAACTGTCTGTTGCAGATAGAGCAACAGAGAGGTTAAAGGAAGACAGGTCTGTTGGTGATGCCTTAGTTCTGGCGTTTCTGCTCAGCTTCACTGATACTTTTTAGCACCCCTTCTCATGAGGCCTCACCACTTTACTCTGCCCCGTGCAATTTGTTCCCACGACTGTGTTGGAATGTTGAAGTCCTTGAGGGAGGCTTTGAGGGTGTCTTTGAAGCGCTTCTTCTGACCGACATGCGAATGTTTTACCAATTTCTAGTCATCCATAGAGAAGTTTCTCTGGCAAACGTTCCTCAGGCATTCTGGTCACATGACCTGTCCATCTTAACTGTGCTAGTTTCAGCAGAGTATGTACACTTTGCATCCCTTTCCTGTTCAGGATTTCCGTGTCTGGGATCCTGTCTTGCCACTTAATCTTTAAGAGTTTTCTAAGACTTGTATGGAAGGGATTCAGCCTTTTGGTGTGCCGTTGGTAAACTGGCATACAATATAGTTGGCACTGTAGCTCTGTAGACTTTCAGTTTTGTGTCAAGCCTGATTCCAACTCGGCCCCGAACACTACCAGCCGGCTAGCTGCACTAGCTTTGGAAATCCCGGCATTGACTCCATCATCAAAATGCACGACTCTTGACAGTGTGCTCCCAAGGAAGGTGAACTTGTCTACCACTTGCAATCTTTGACCTTTCACTGTAATGGTGGGCTCTTTGTAAGGCTGGCCAGGTGCTGGTTGATAGACAGCCATAGTCTTTTTAATCTGATCGTGAGGTCATAGCTATCAGAGGAGTCAGATACTTGATCTATATATTTTTGCATCTTCTCTTCTGTTATAACACATTTTGCCATGTCATCAGCAAAGAGAAACTCATCTAGCACCTCTGTCTGCACCTTGGATTTGGCTTGCAATCTTCTGAGATTGAAAAGCTTCCCATCAAAGCGATACCTAATAGAAGTGGATGCAATGACCAGGAATCGATACAATCAACCCACAGCTCCCATCAGAGACACCAAAAGGAAAGACACACAAACATGAAACAACAGACCCTAATGGAAACACCAACAGCGGAAAGCCAAACGGGCAGTTACTTTCCAGTATACCATTGTCACCGTCCCGAAAAGCATCTGTGAGCATGGCAGAGAACACAATGCTGAACAGCGTTGGGGCTAGCACACAGCCTTGCTTGACTCCGTTTGTCACAGGGAATAGATCTGAAAACTCACCATGATTTTGGACCCGTACAAGCATACCATCGTGAAACTGCCCCACAATTGCTATGAACTTGGTTGGATATCCAAACTTAACCATGATTTTCCAAAGACATTCACGACTGACTGTGAAAAAAAAAAGCTTTGGTTTCAGTGGGTAAGGATCGAAATACAAACACATTACGATAACATCCCCGTGCGCCATAGTGCATTTTTTTCACATCTCCAAAAAGGCTACTTTTCTGATCAAAATCTGTGATATTTTTCTTATTAATGGTGAAAACATAGGTTATGGGTGCTCGTTAGAACCGCCTCATTGAGGCGATTCTAACGAGTACCCACAACCTATGTACCTAAGAGCAGAAATAGGAAAAATAATATATACCCCCGTACACCCCAGTTTTCTATAGATACAGTGCGATTTAAGGGGGGTGTTCGTTTCACGGATTTGTACACTTGATGAACCCAATTTGGATGCTATACACAATTATAGGGGCCCCGTTATTCATAGCTAACGACGTCGATAGTTAACGAACTTCCAATCAGGAGGTTACAGAATTTTAACTCTCACCAGAAGTTGACGACAACAAACAGTCGGTTTTACTATCCCAAACGTGACATTTAAAAGCAAAAAGTATGCAACGCCTCAACTATCTTATGTCAAGATACGGCATCATGTTCTGTTGACATACCATTATGTTGCGTTCGTATTCATTGCATATTCACGGTTTGTTTATAATGTTGTCTTGTTTGTTTGTCATATTATCGTGTTAAATTGTCATTTTGTTAGCTTCCACTTAAGTAATATACTTTTAAAAAATCGTCATGCTTGGTCAATTTGCGAAGTTGTCTTGTGCACTGGTCATTCTGTTTACTTCAATAATAATAGTATAATGTTAGGGAACGATTTTGTTTGGTACGTAGCTAACTCGTCATCCTGTTTGCTTCAAGTGAAGTAAACTTTTGTCAAAAATCATTAAATCTGACCAAGTAGGTATGCTGTCTAGTTAGCTCGTCATTATGTCGGCTTCAGGTGCAGTTATATTCTGTTAGAAAATCGTTATGTCAGATCCATTAGTAATGCTGCCGAGTTAACTCGTCATTATATTGGCTTCCTGTGCGTTTTTATTATGTTAGAAAAAAATATGTCCCCTCAGTATGTTATGTTGTCTTGTTAACTCATTATGTTGGCTTCAAAGGCGGTAAATCGTCTTGACTGGGGATTTTGTAATGTTGCCATGTTAAACCGCCATTCGTTTGGCTTCGGGTGCAGGAATAATTCTGTTCGAAAATCGTTATGTCTGATCCATTAGTAATATTTTCTTGTTAAACCGTCATTCTATTGGTTTACGGTTCAATTTTATTATGTCAGAAATCGTTTGATGTGATCCATTAGTAATGCTGTCTGGTTAACTTATAATTATGTTGGCTTCAAATGCAGTAACATTCTGTCAGAAAATTGTTATGATAGTCCATTAGTAATGCTGTCTTGTTAACCTTCGTTCTACTGGCTTCAGGTGCAGTTTTATTTTACATTCAGAAAATCCTTTTCATCACGAAAACACGCCTATATAATTTTGACCCCCCTTGAACCCCACTTATATATAGTAAACCTGGTGTTAACTAGGGTATACCTTATTTTTCTTATTTCTGCTCTAAAATATTGACTGTGGGTACTCGTCACTCGCATCAGTAACCACACTCTATATTCAAAGCAGAAATAATAAAATATCTCAACTTTTTCGGCGGTAAAGTGTACAATGTATTTGCATAGGCGTGTTATCGTAATGTTTTGTCAGTTTGCAACTGTTAACATTTTTATGAAATACTAACTCAACCCATTTTGCCTAGTGTCCCCCCCCCCCCCCAAAAAAAAAGGAGGGTGTTTTGTCGACTGTGCTGGACTTGAGCGGATGCAACAAAATGAGGACTCCAGCGTAGGACAGAGCTGTCTGCTTGAAGACAACGTTGATTTATGCTGAAATGACAGGTTAAGACCTGAGCTAAAGCCAGCTTTGTTTCATTTGAAGATAAAATGTCACCACTCGGCATTAATGGGCTGTCGAAACAATATTACAAAAATCATCTTGTACATACTATACCATTTTATGTAGTGAATTCACATATTATAAACAGTTACACACAAATTGCACGTGGAAGGCACGAGACAATGAACCGCTCTACACACACGCGCGCTCGCTCGCACGCACACAGTTTACACTCTTGCATTCATGAAGGGGGAAATTGCTTGAATAGTAAGGAATATTGTATGCATGTATAACACAACAGTGTCTACTGGGTTAATGACAGTGGCACCCCGAGGTTGACCGTGTTTAGCAAAATTACTGTTAGAGATAACTGAGGTTTCTGTTTCTGTTTTGCGTTTGTTTTTGTTTGATTTGAGGTTTAACGTCCCCGTCAACACTGTAAAGGTCATTTTGAAGACGTTGCTTCCAATTTTGTGGGACTTTTACCCGACATTGAGATGAAATGCCATCTCGAGCTCAATGACACAAATAGGGTATATAAGCATGGACGGTCCGACTCGCACCGCTTTGCCTGGGCAGGCTTAGGTATCGATATTACAGAAAAGTTCCGCTATTAAGACCACCTAAAATTAAGACTAATTCTGCTTTAAAAAGCTTATTTAGTAGGTTGTAGTTATTCTTTCTTTGTGTTTTCTGCATACAGTATCCTCTAGTCAGAGACCACCTTTGGAACTGTTCAAGACCACTTTTGAACAGTTTCAAAGGTGGTCTTAATATAGGAATTCTACTGTATTTGCATGTATTGCTTTCTCATGTTATTTACTTTATGTAAACCTGGGTTATTATAATAAAAGTTTCAAAAAAAAAATCAAAAGGTTGGATTCGAATCCGGGTCGTTCAGATGAAAATACAATGCTTTACCCACTGAGCCGAAGAGTTGAATCTGACGCAGTTGTCAAAGATAGCTATGTATGATGTACTAAAGTAGAGAACTGAAGGTAGGAGTTGCGGTTTATAACAGTGAATATCTTACATGAGTGCTTATGTATTATTGAATTTATTAAACGAGTTGAGGAAAAGGGATAAAATGCGAGGCTCTGCCGAGCATTTTATCCCTTTTCCTCGACGAGTTTAATAAATTCAATAATACATGAGCACGAAAGCAAGATTCTATTTATCATATGACATTTAAAACGCATTTTATTCACGATTAGTTACAAAAATGTCAATATTCCGCCGTTAGTAAACGCGACGTCGTTTAGGACGCCGTACATGTAACGTAACGGGACGTATCTAGCTAATTTGCATATTTAATCCACTAGTGGATTATCGAAAATATTGCATGGCTTTATTACACTCTCAGACGCGACGTCATATGATAAAGTGAATTCTTCACCCTATTGGTAAGTGGCCGCCATTGAAACCGATGAAAAGTGGTCTAAAAGACCGTTTTTGAACAATCGGTGAGATTGCCTTAATATTGGAATATTTGTGAGGCTACAACTTGCACAAACACTCGTCCGTCAATGTCATCTTTGGGGACATTAAACAATTTTTTATAGAGCATCGAATAAGTCAACCCAAGAGTAAAAGGACACTGATTGCAAAGGTGAAAAGCAAAGGCTCGGCCGAAACTGCGCATGCGCATATCACGTGGAAGCCTATTCGCTGACGTTTCGTGGTGAATTTGAGGTAGCTTCGTGAACTACATAGCTTTTCCAGCGCATTAAGTACATTATCGGACAATACTAAAAGCTCTTTTTATGTGTTGGCTGGAATGTGTTGTTTTAATGGAGTCTTAAGCTTTTAAAAGGTGTAACATCAGTTCCTAGAAGACTAGTGATAGTCAACAATGCAGAAAGGATCACAACTAGAGCACAATAAGTAGTAGATAATTGTTTGAGTGACCCTAATAAGTGTCGCTTCAAGGTCTCATGAACCAGAATGGGGCATATCAAACCATTTTAACATAGATTTACATAAAAAAGCAATGCGTGGACCCAGATCATCTGTCATAAAAATCGGCATCAGATCGGATTCTGCTCTGCTACAGTAAAGTGTAAGAGCTAAAGTATGAGAGCTGTTCATTTCACTAACAATATGTCAAGTCGGCCATACCCAGACAACGTGGTATTCGTTTGGGTAGCATAGTCGTGTGTCGTAATGTAATCTTCCATTGCCCCAAAAGCAACAGGTCGTAGATGATATAGAGAGGATCCTCGTTATAACGACAGTATCTGTTCCCTTATACATCGCCGTTATAAAGAATTCTCCACTATAAAGGAGACTCCCAATAAGGAGTAGTATAATATGAGCCGGGGCACAGCATTTCCTACAACTTACATGTGTGCACAGCGAAGAATTAGATCAGCCTGCGCATCCATATAGTCTATCCGGAGACTTCTCTTGCTACATGAAGGAGTATTAGGCCCCTTTGCTATCCTTAGAGCGCACAACGAAGACTCTGATCAGACTGCGCGGATGCGCAGGTTGATCTGAGTCTTCGTTAGGCGCGCAGCTCTTATGGTAGGTTTTGTCATGCACTGGCTCATGCCTTTTCACTTCAGTTACTCCAAGAAACAAATGTTGTGTGGATTTTTTAGAATCGCCTCGCCAAGGTGTAGCGTCATTATAGTAACTTTGCTTTATCTTAAGGGGAATGGGTACCCCAGTTAAGCCTTCGGACTTCTTTCATTCATACTTCGGCCGAAAACCATATCCCCTTATAAACTAGTAGGTCTGCATCTTCGATTCCCTGGATCACATCAGAGATAAGAAGAAAAATTCTCAGAAGGAATAAGATTCATGCAAAGGCAAAAAGGACAGGAAGTGGTAAACTCAGGACAAACTTTGAAACCTTGAGACGTGAAATCAAGACTGATATAAAAAATAGCATGATTTGTATAACTTGGTAAGTGATGTTAAGGCGAATCCCAGAGACTTCTACAGATATATTAATAGCCAAAAGAAACACAGGCAAGGTATCCCGCACCTTAATAAAAGAGGTGGGAACGGCGATTCTGAATCAGACTCTGAAAGGGCAGAGGAACCTGTTGGTCAATTCAATGATGCGTTTAATAAAATTGAGTTCACGGGTGTTTCGACCCGAGTCTTGTATAATATTGTTGTGTCAGCTGCAGGAGTGATACGGTTACTTCAAGGCTTAAACCCCAGTAAAACCTGGTGAACTTCATCCTAGAGTCCTGAAGGAACTAGCCAACGAGTAGGGTCCAGTTTTTGCACGCCTGTTTCAACAGTCTCTTGATACGCGTGAAATCCCCAAAGAATGGCTCCTAGCGAACATTTGCCCACTCTTCAAAAAAGGAGATAGGGCTCTTGCCCGTAATTATCGCCCTGTGTCTCTGTCTTGTGCTCTGTGTAAATTGCTTCAACATATAGTCTGCTTGAACATCATGGTCCACTTGGATGAACATAAACGTTTGTCAGACAGACAACATGCATTTAGGAAAAGGCATAGTTGTAAAACTCAGCTTAGCACACTTATTAATGACTGGGCAAACATCTTGGACAAAGGTGGGACAGGTGGACACATTAATTCTGGACTTCAAGAAGGCTTTTGACACCCCACCTCATGAACTACTTAAATCTAAGTTGTTGGGCGGGGGTGGGAGAAGACTCTCAATTGGATGGATTCCTTTCTTTGCTACAGAAAAACAGCGCGTTGTTGTTAATGGTGAATCTTCAGAGTGGGCTCCAGTTTTGTCTGGAGTCCCACAAGGGACTGTTCTTGGTCCACTTTTGTTCTCCCTGTACATCAATGATATTTCCACTGACATTGACTCAGAAATAAGACTGTTTGCAGACAACCATGTTTGCTACCGGGACATTAAAGATACAGATGCCTCACTGAAACTTCAGAATGACATAGATAGATTAGGATGTTTGGCCCGAAAATGGGGCATGAGTTTCAGCCAGTTAAATGGAACATTATGCAGATAACTAGGAAGAGATCAAATACAATTGAGGCTTCTTACATCTTAGAAGGAATGGTCCTCTAGAATGTGGACTCCTTTAAATACCTTGGTGTGACAATCACACACAACTTGAGATGGAATACTCATATAAGCAACATGTGTACTAAGGCAGATAGAACAGTTGGTTTCCCGAGGCGAAATCTTCATCAGTGCCCACAGAATGTAAAATGAGGTAACATATACAGGTCTTGTTCGCCCAATCATGGAATATGGTAGTTGTACCTGGGAACCCAATGGAGTGGTCCTTGACGAAGAAATTGAAAAAGTTCAGAATAGAGCTGCTAGATTTGTAACAGGCAATTACTGCTTTGAAACTGGGAGCTTGACTGGAATACTTGGAAAATTAAAATGGGAGTCTCTCAAGAAAAGGAAGCAAGACAGTAGGCTTATCCTTTTATACAAAGGTCTAAAGGGTGCTGTCAGCATTCCAACACCCAGCTAGGCAATGTAGCAATCACCATTCATTGGCGTTTCAGACCCCTACTGCAAGAACTGACATTTATAAAGAATCGTTCTACCCCTGAACCATTAGAGATTGGAATGCCCTTCCAGATTCGATTATTTCGACAGCTGCCATATCACATGTCCAGGTGTATGAATGTCATTTGACGTGTCACCAGTAACAATTCCGATTCTGATTCTGGTACATGTACAACTGGCATATTTCTACGCCATTTTTCAAAGGGAGACTACTTTCTGGACTTCCTGTTCGCTTTTCTAATAAACTCTCTCCCATGGAAAAAGGGATCTACTTCTAAAGGAAAGAAATTTCTCATCAGGAGCAAATTCTTTTCTTAAAGAGTTGATCCCTATTGACATTGGAGACAAATATGCTTTTACAGGAGTTGCCTCCTCTGAAGGTGTATCCAATCCCTTTAAATGTAACTGCTCAAGCTTAAAGCCATTTGAGGTACTCTAGCAAATTGAATAAGTTGCGATATGCGTATGACAAAAAAGTAGAGCGTGAGACATCGCATTCCAGAGAGGGCGTAAATGATCACCTCTGGTGATTTTTTTTATTATTTGAAGTTTAACGTCCCCGTCAACACTGTATAGGTCATATTGGAAACGTTGCTTCAAATTTTATGGGATTTTTACCAGACATTGAGATGAAATGACATCTCAAGCCCTGTCGCCCAAATGAAACCAATAGGGTTTTTATGCATGGACGGCCCAACTCGCACCACTTTTCCTGGGCAGGCTTAGAACTTCTAAACGGTTTACCAGTACTCACGTGCGGTTGGTTTCAGCTCTGCGTGGAAGCATCGTGCAGCCCATCTATTTCTTCAAGCCCTCAAGCCCCGATGGGGTGGGGTGGATCAACTCTAGTCTATGAATTATTTTCCAATAACAACACACATCAAACGGTTTCTAAAGGTAGCTTAGTGCATACTATTTAAAGCATGTAGATGCTATTTGTTCCGCTTAATGGAATCCAAGTCTACCACTCCACGCACGCGATTTTTATTCGGTCACATTGTTACCAAAAAGAGCAATGTTATAAAATCATTCCCGAATTATCGACTAATTTAAATGTACAAGAAAACTCAAATTAGCATGTCTGCTCGATATTATGACCTAGTGATCTAATGCTCTTTTGAGATGCAGAAGCTGTTGTGGGCGTCATTTTCAGGGGAATATATACACCTTTAGGGAGGTTAAGTGTCCCTGTTTATGTTGACATTTGATACATCACGAAAACACGCCTATATGATTTTGACCCCCTTGAACCCCACTTTTATATAGAAAAACTGGGCTTTGCAAGGGTATACCTTATTTTTCTTATTTCTGCTCTAAAACGATGAGGCGGTTCTAACGAGTGCCCGCAATCTATATTTTGGGCAGAAATAAGAAAAATATCACAATTTTTCATCATTAAATAGTTGTTTTTGTCCGCGGTTAAGTTTACAGTGTATTTGTATAGGCGTGTTTTCGTAATGCAACGGAAAAAACTCCTTATAATGACAATATGAATGGATCGATGTACAGTAGAACTTCGATGGCTCGAACACCGAAGGCTCGTTTACCATGGCTGAGTCGAACCCATTATTGAGCCCCTAGAGAAATCCTGTACATAAGAAATAGTGGGGATAGTTTAAGTGATTTTCGCCTTTTTTACTTGCAAATGTATGCTGTGTGTACTCATTAGAATCGCCTCTATGAGGCGATTCTAATGAGTACACACAACATACATTTTCAGTATAGATCACCGAAAAGATGTCAAAAGGATCTATTTATGCCTCCTGGCAGTAACCCTAAGTGGCTCGAACTACCCCTGTCTCGAACAGATTTTCGAGGTCCCAAAGGTGTTCGAGTCACTGAAGTTCCACTGTATTACGTCAAGATGAGATGAGAGGGATGAGATGAGATGGGATTGCTGTAGACCTCCAAGAATACTTTACTGACATTTGACCCAGCGCACGAAAAAAACACAATTATACATGAGCGCCCAGTGAAGACTCATATCAGCCTACGCATCCGCGCAGTCTGATCTGAGTCTTCGTTGTGCGCTCTAAGGAAAGCTAAGGACCCAATGCTCCTTCTTGCAGCAAGAGAAGTATCTGGTCAGACTTTATGGATGCGCAGGCTGATCTGATTTTTCGCTGGGCGCACATGTAAGTTCTAGGAAATGCTGAGCTCCGGCTCATTTGTCATTGCGGTAACACACCCGTGTGTTAAAGTAACTTCTATCATATGGCCGGAGCAAGCATTTTTCGATGACAATTTGTGATATTTTTTATTTTTTCCACTCAAAACATAGGTAATGGGTGTTAGTTAGAACCGCCTCAAAGAGGCGGTTCTGACGAGTACCCACAACCTATGTCTTGGAGCAAAAATATGAAAATTAAGGTATAGCCCTGTAAAGCCCAGTTTTCTCTATATAAAGTGAGGTTTACGGGGGTCTTCATTTCACGGACTTGTTAACGTGATGTAGAATTGCCTCGCCGTAGCGAGTCTCCCAAATGCCCACAGCATTTGGCGAGACGATTTTGTTTATAAATTATCCACAACGTTTTCTTTGTTTAGTAATTAGGGGAAATGGTTTATTACGACAAATGCCTTATAACGGCCTCGTCGAGACGATTCTACCAAATGTCCACACCATTTGGCGAGACGATATCTATCAGTTGCTATGATTGAGTAACTCGGGGAAATGCATTTTATAGATGCTTCCTATATGACGACAAACTCTTTATAATGGCCAATGTTTAGGGATTGCTTCTGATTGTAGGCTGGCAAATTCGATATTTTTGTCCTGACTTTAAGCAAATAGTGAAGACCAAGATTAGAATAGAAGTGAAGGCAATGAAGCCGCTTTTTGTACGCAGGAAGTCCCGAAAATTGTCTTCGTTGCTAAGATGGCAGACAAATTGGAGGTAACTCTTTTCGCCTTAATCAACATGTTGACATATGTATAGGAAGAAAATAAGATATTTTTATCGTCCATTATGTGAAATGTCACTCTGTAATTTGAAATATACTTCAACTTAAGAAGTGTTATAGGCATACAGCATTGTCATATTTACATCTGTAATGTTATTGCCTTTAAAGGTACCTACTTATGTTCTAAAGGGGAATAGCGCAATGCTTTCTGCACAAATGACATTTTAGACCCTAAGTGTAATCTAATTTATTCAAGTTTGTATTTTGCGGGTGTTAGAATTAAGTAGAAAATCTTATTTAGTCTCATTGCTGCATCACTCAGGTTCTGCAATCGACATTATTGGATTACACTTGCTCCAAGCAGCCTCACATTTATGCTATTTAATTTGTTTGGAAGAGAATGTACATGATGTTGTCGAGAAAGAAACATAACAATACTACAGTCAATCCTCTTTATACCGACATTCGTTACAAAGGCAAAACTCGTTATAACGGCAATTTGAATGGAATGACTACATAGCTAAAGGTTTTGCCTCGGTTCCTAGCGGCGTGGGCTTCCCTTGGTTTGGAAATGCACAAATCGAGTCCATAGTCTTAAAAGGGTCTTGTAATACTCCAAGAAACAAATGTTATAGATATTTGTTAGAACGAGGCGATTCTAACAAACATCTATAACATTTTTTTTTCCTGGAGTACAAATGGGGAAACGGCCTTATATTACCTATCATACTCCTAACTGGGATTCTTTATAATGGCAAATTCTTTATAACGGCACAATAATAGGGAACAAATGCTGTCGTTTTAACGAGGTTCTCTGTACATACAAGCCCTGGAGGGACTTTTTTGACCTCTGATTGCATGGTCTCTCAATTCTAACTTTTTACTTCATATTTCCAACTGCTTACTTCATGACTTCTTAGTTCTAACTTCTTATTTCATACCTCCAGCTTGTAACTTCATCATCACGTGAAAAAGTCCGTGAAATGAACACCCCCTAAACCCCACTTCATATAAAGAAAGGTTTAAGGGGGTAAACCTTTTTTTTATTTCTGCTCCAAGACATAGATTGTGGTAATCGTTAGAACCGCCTCAATGAGGCGGTTCTAACGAGCACCTACAACCTATGTTTAAAGTATAAATAAGAAAAAAATACAAATTTTCATCACTATTTTAAAGATATTAAAGAATGCACTATGTCACACGGATGTGTTACCGCAATGATGACTTCTTACTTCTAATTATTCCAACTTTCTGAATTCCAACTTCTAACTTCATGACTTTTTACAAAGGTTGAGGGTACTCGTTAGAACCGCCTCAATAAGGCGGTTCGAAAGAGCACACACAACCTATATTTTGAAGATAAATATAAATAATATCACTATTTTATAAGAAAATTGACCTTTTCAGAGGTACGAAATAATTCAGAAATCTACTGTTCATAAAAGTATGAATACAGTGGGTCACGTGCAAAGTAAATGAACCCCGAAGGGGTTCGTGGTGCTCATGTAAGTTTTGCTAGCGACCTGCTGTCGTTCATACTTTCATGAATAGCAGAAAAATATATATATATTTTTTTAATTTCATTCTTTGCCCCTCATCACTGGACGAAAAAAAATGCTTTTATGCTGCAAATCATTTACAAATCATTTACACGCTGTTTTTCTGCAAAGAGCGGAACAGCGTTGATGTCACAAACGTCCGATTTAGACTGACGTCACTTGACGTCACTGAAAATCATGTGACTCAATGCGTTCATGGAAGTATGAACTACGATGTTTTCTATACGTTTTGTTTGTTTGTTATGTATAGAAGTTTAACGGCACAGTCAACACTATTATAGGTCATTTTTTCTACCGCTGAGTTTACCTATCCACACTTTTCCTGAGCAGGCTTATACGTAAGCTGTTAACCTGTACAGTGTACATTCTTTCGCCAGAAACTGACAACTACCCTTCTTGAATCAGCGCAAGGGAGAGAATGACCGAAGAAAAGATTTCATGATCAATCTCCACGAAAGAATGTTGCCGTCCCCGGCAGGTATCGAACCGCGTCCTTCTGATTACCAGTCAGACGCGCATTTTCTATAGGTATACATTAGATTTTACACTTGCATTATGTCGTACGGATGTGCTGTCGAAATGTGACACCTTTTTGAGAAGTTGGTGGAGCTTTTCCTCTTCAACTTTCTCATTGGTTGTGTTGATAAAGATAAGAAATAAATGAGTTATCGCCGAAGAACGCGGCAATAAAGGGTTTAAAAACGAATCCACTTTAACGATGTCGTTACATTTAGTTAATATATCGTTAAAACATTGATCATTTATATATGGCACATTTCCTCATATTTTTGCTGAAACATCACGAAAACACGCTTATATACTTTTTACCCCCTTGAACCCCACTTATATACATGTCTAGTAAAACTGGGGTTGAAGGGTGGATAAACCCTATCTTTCTCATTTCTGCTCTAAAATATCATTACGCAAACACGCCTATACAAATACATTGCCACCTTTATCGCCGAAAAAATGAAAATTTTATGATGAAAAATTGTGATATTTTTCTTATTTCTGCTCTAAAATATAGATTGTGGGTACTCGTTAGAACCGCCTCGATTGATATTTTTTTTATTTCTGCTCACAATACAGATTGTGGGCACTCGTTACAACCGCCTCATCGGGGCGGTTCTAACGAGTACCCACAATCTATATTTTAGAGCAGAAATAAGAAAAATAAGGTAAACCCCCGGAAACCCCAGTTTTACTATATAAAAGTGGGGTGCAAGGGGCTCAAATTATATAGGCGTGTTTCCGTGATGTAGATTGTGGGTACCCGTAAGAACCACCTCGATGAGGCGGTTCTAACATGTACTCACAGTCCATATTTTGAGCAGAAATGATTTAATAATACCGTAGCATATTTGCTAATATTGTTGATTTAAAATGTGTGTAGCCTTTGTATTTATTAAAGCTGCTCATGTTTTCCAGCAAAAATACCAGATTATCAGCTATTGTACTTGCTGGACTGAACAGCTAACATTTTGACGACTTACACCTACTATATTTAACCGCATTACATGTGTCTCTTAACCCATTTAGTACCAGAAACTCCAAAACGGGTACCCTGGCAAACAGTGCAGGCCCAGATAAGACGCCGCACAACACGGCGTCTGATCAGGGCCTCCACTGTTTGCAAAATGTCCAGCCATTTTCCAAGCACATTTTGATGAAAACACAACCTGACACCCCTAAATTTTGAAATGGACTCCGGCTATATGTAATGAGGAAGATTCCATTTGGTACTAAAAGGGTTAATCAGTACCATCTTAAAACTGGATTAGTGTAGTTATGGACCACCCCCTCAGGCTAAAACCCTCCAAGTTAATTAATTCGTTTAAACCGTAAGAATGTTTGCACATAGCTGCCGATAAATATGACAAAATAGTTAGAGTATTTAAAACAAGAATAAAAGCATTTGCTTTATTTTACCTGGACAATTAAAATGGTTCTAGACTGCGATTTAAACTGTTTTGTAGAAAACAATGTCAAAATTGAAAACCATTAAAACACCCCAATTCAAATACATGTATATTGAAACTCTAACCATCTAAAAGTGAACAATTTCAGATAAAAAAAAATCGGGTACGGCGAGGCGGTTAACAACTACCCACAATCTATGTTTTTGAGCAGAAATACGAAAAATGATGCATACAGATGTAGAGTCAAAATTATATAGACGTGTTTTCGTGATGACTTGCCCATTCTCGCCGTTCCTATATACATTTCGTTGTTTACTTAACCCTTATCCCGCTGAATATTTTAATTAGCCAAACCCATTTCTGGTTATCAGCCAATCAGAATACATGATATAATGTTTTCGTTAGGGGTTGTTGTGAACAGCGCAGGATAAGGGTTAACTATATATGCCTAGTGTAGAGAATTGTAGAATCGTATGGCAGAAGAAGCCGGATTAGGATTCGATTCAGATACCGTTCACTTTCCTTCCAAGACACCAAAGAGAAAGACGGACGCACAAAAACAACATTACAAGTTGGATCTTCCCCCCCCCCCCACCCCCCCTCAAGAAAATAGACACGTTACGATAAGACACTCTTGCGACATAGTGCATTTTTATTTCATAACTCCAAATTGGCTACTTTTTCTGAAGAAAATCCGTGATTTTTTTCTTATTTATACTGCAAACATGGGTTGGGGGTGCCTCATTAAGGCGGTTCTAACGAGTACCCACAACCAATGTCTTGGAGCTTGGTTGTGGATGCTCGTTAAAACCGCCTCATGAAGTAGAAATAAGACAAAATATATTTCCCCGTACACCCGAGTTTTTACTATATAAAGCGGGGTGTACGGGTGTGTCATTTCACGATCCGCCCCGCCCATTGGGGCTTGAAGAAATAAATGGGCTGCAAGACGCTTCCACGCAGAGCTGAAACCGTCCGCACACTAGTCCTGGTAAACCGCTTAGAGGATCTAAGCATGTCCAGGAACCGCGGTGTGAGGCAGACAGTCCATGCTAATAAACCCCGTTGGTTTCATTGGGCGACAGGGCCTGAGGTGTCATTTCGTCTCAATGTCGGGTAAAAGTCCCACAAAATTGGAAACAACTTCTCCAAAATGACCTATACTGTGTTGATGGGACGTTAAACCTCAAATGAAACAAATTTCACGGACTTGTTCACGTGATGTGCAATATCATTAATAAACCACAGCAGTAAAATTAAATGGTGGCTAAAATGGTTTTACGCGGCCACAACCAACGCTATTAGTTATGATGTGGTTACACATGTATTTGTTCAGTTTACGTGAAGCGTTTCTAAATTATCAGTGCGCCATCTCCGAAACCAAAATAATCCTTAAGTATTCCCAACACAGAACTGAGAATTCAGAAAATGTTAAAGTCCCAAACTGAAGTAAAGGAAAATCTCTCCTCGCATGTAGATTCAGTGAAAACTCATATAACTCTATATACAAAATGTGTTCATATGCTAAAAATAATGTGGGTCTATAAGGATATGGATTATATCTTGGTCTGGATCATACCTTGTCCCCTTTCTTGTAAACAAAACATATTTACCAACTATTTTCTAGATCTTTCCTTTTGCAGTACGTTAGCAAACACAATATCCAATGGGTACAATGCAGGAACTAGAAAGAAAATATAACTTGTGCTGATTTGCTTCAATATTATTTCTGCTAGTATTGGGTCATAATATAGGCCGTAATATAAACCCCTACCTATGCAATCAGAGTACATCATGATCAGCTGGAGAAGCCAATTGATCCGGATCTACATGTGCGCTCTTTATAATTTAATTTGTGGATTGAACGATAACATTTTACCAAGTAATTTGATCGGTTTAGAGTCAACAGTGGATTGGGGTATGGATTAACATACTTCATAAGCGATAGATGCAGTTTTCAAGATTTCTAACGTGCATGCTGTTTTAAGAAAGTTTACGTCCTTTAAGTTTTGAAACTAATTTTGAAGGTCATGGGACCAGTTGTTCAAAACTAGCAATGTCATTAGTTGACATTTTGAAACATTTTTATCATTTGATATGGCGAATATGCCACAATTTTGCAGGAAAAAATGTGAGTAGCTTTAGCATAAGCTCCTCACATTTTTGTTCCGCAAATATACCAGAATTTTAGGTACTAGAACAGTTGCTTTAAAAGGCTGGCCCAGATTTGTGTAAGTTGACTTGTTACATGTATTTTAAAGCACTACTTAGACATAGTCACGGGCAACAGCCTTGGGAATAATAATAACGTTTGCCTTTTAAATGTGCGCTAGATACACCAAACAAAACTTTTATTAGATCATTAATCGTAGAATAAAACTGTTATAAGTGAATAAAATTCATTCGGGTGAAAAATCCATTAACAAAACACTTTTGGGGATCTTCTATGGTTTTCATGCATTCCCATATGCGAGGTGGTTGTTAAAAGCGAGGTAAATGGAACAAACAAGGACGATTGTCGTCCGATTCCATAGAAAAAATTTTAAGAAGTAGACCAGCGGGGGAGCTGAAGGTCAATTGGAAGGAAGATTAAATAACGAACGTGTAGCGCGAGCGATTTGTCTGGCCGACAAATTGTGATTTATTACATGTTCTTAGCGCTAGTGATGTGTCTACTTTTTACGAGGGTGGTGGTCACGTTAACACATTGAGTGCCACAAACCCAAAAAAACGGGTAAGTGGAATATAGTGCAGGCCCAGATCAGACACCGCAGAACGCGGCGTCTGATCAGGGCCTCCACTTTTTGCTAAAAATTCAATCATTTTCCAAATAAATTTTAATGAAAACACGACCTGACACCCCTAAATTTTGAAATGGACTCCTGCTATATATAATGAGGAAGATTCCATTTGGTAAGAAAAGGGTTAAACCTCGATGTTATTATTGTCATTGTTCGTCTTTGCATGTATGTCCTGTAAATATCTTTTATTTTGGATAACCGTTTGGCCAATCTTTTGGAAAAGTTTTTGTTTGTTTTTGTTTGATTTGAGGTTTAACGTCCCCGTCAACACTGTAAAGGTCATTTTGGAGACGTCGCTTCCAATTTTGTGGGACTTTACCCAACATTGAGATAAAATGACATTTCAAGCCCTGCCGTCCAATGAAACCAAAAGGGGTTTATTAGCAAGGACGGTCCGACTCCACCGCTTTGCATGGGCAGACTTAGATCCTCTTAGCGGTTCACCAGTACTCGTGTGCGGGTCGGTTTAAGCTCTGCGTGGAAGCATCATGCAGCCCGTCTATTTCTTCAAGCCCCGATGAGCGGGGCCGCTTTTAGAAAAGACATGACCATTTTGCTTTCTATTTGTAATGTTGCTTTGTTGTGTGTCTTTTGTCGATAAGTGTCTTGGATGGAAGATGTTAAATAATAAGAAACTTATATGGGTGTGAGGGGTGGATGGAAAAATCCGTCCCGAGGGTCACTGTATGGCATCACGAGGCTTGCCATATGATGCCAGACAGTGCAGACGACACATTTTGGCAGGTAAATTAGCAATAAAATGAAACAAAAATAGATATGCTCACTACAACAAATGGCAAAACGACTTGTTGGTCTCAGTTTTCTGTATGTCAAAACCCTTTAACCCTTATCCCACTGATCACGGAAACCCCAATCTTTGAAAACAGTGTAGATCCAGATCAGATGGCTTCTAGGTGGTCCTGACCAGAGGACATTGTAGGCAGAAAACACAAAGAAACATTAAGTGTACCCTTCAAGATAAGCTTTCTATAGCAGAATTAGTCCTAATTTTAGGTGGTCTTAATAGCGGAATTTCACTGTATATAACATGGGTCCAATTCAAAATTTTATACATATTATTTAGACTAGAATTGTGGCCATAGTAACCGGATACACATACTTTTTGACATGGGACACGGAAATGCAAACACAATGTATATACAACATTTTATACCTTTGACTCCAAGTGCGACATTGGTCGTGAAGATACGAACCTTGGTCTTGCCTGCGACACATCGTCTCATGATCATACATGTAATCATTTCTGCCAAGATCACGAAAACAAGCCCATACAAATACATTGTAAACTTTACCGCGGAAAAAAATGGAAAATTTTAAGATGAAAAAATCGATATTTTTCTAATTTCTGCTCAAAATATAGATTGTGCGTACTCTTTAGAACCGCCTCGATGAGGCGGTTCTAACGAGTACCCACAATCTTTATTTTAGAGCAGAAATAAGAAAGGTTTACCCCTGTAAACCTCAGTTTTATTATATAAAAGTGGGGTTCAAAGGGGTCCAAATTATATAGGTGTGTTTTCGTGATGATATTTCAAAATTCATCAAGAAAGGACAAGGTTATCAAGTATAAGGTGCAGTTGTGGAGCCTGTAAAAGGTCCCCCGTACTTCATCAATATTGCTGTTTATTTACTAAGTTTATTAAACTTCGAAGTTGAGGAAATGTTATCAGCGCCCGTATAGCTCAGTCACTATAGCACTTGTAGGCAAGGGGTCGCCGGTTCGAGTCCGGTTTTGGTCGCATTTTTTCAACTTCATTTCTAATCCATTTATATACCGGACCGCACCCCCGCCCCCAACAAAAGACTCTGTTTTTACCTGTGACCTCTAAGTGTTTCCTTTGTCTAGGAGCTGGGAGCATTGACTTAGATCTTGTGCAATGATGAACATATCTGACATTAAACATTTCTGACAGCTAATTACAAAATCCGTCAATGGATGACTGGATGACAAAGTTACATACATACATACATACATACATACATACATACATACATACATACATACATACATACATACATACATACATACATACATACATACATACATACATACATACATACATACATACATACATACATATATACATACATACATACATGTATGCATACATGCATGCATGCATACATACATACATACATACATACATACATACATACATACATACATACATACATACATACATACATACATACATACATACATACACATACATACATACATACATACATACATACATACATACATACATACATACATACATACATACATACATACATACATACATACATACATACATACATGCAATGCAAACATATGACGTCCGTACGTATGCATATACGTATGCATACATGCAATGCAAACATATGACGTCCGTACGTATGCACGCACACGCGCATAAAAAAACATGCACCCATCCATCATCCGCCCAAATGCATGCACGCACACATGCACGCGTACAATCATACAATCATTCATACAATGGCAGACAGCATAAATGCGTAAAAGAAGGCTCTGATGATGTGACAGAATGCCCCCTGGCATGTAATGGTAATCTCACATTTAACTTGTGCGACTTTGGTGTGGCGAATGTAGCGAGTACTCATTAACCTTTCGTTTAGATTTTAAGCATACTCAAAATGTCAGTTTAGGAAAATACCATTCCTTGAGACATATAAGATTCCTTAAAAACTAATAGTTCATCTGTCATTACTGACAATGACCAATCTTAATCATATCTGAGAAATGTTAATTTTTGTGTGTTCTACGATGGCTGATGAGACCGATTCTAGCTCTGAAATTTCTGTTGCAGATAGAGCAACAGAGGCTTGAGGAATACAACTCTGTTGGTGCTGCCATAGCTCTGCGTTGTGCGCATTTCTGAACAGATCCACTGATTCTTTTTGCCTCGTATTCACTGGCACCCCTTCTGATGAGACCCCGCCACTTTGCTTTGTCCTGTGCAATTTGTTCCCAGGACTCTGTTGGAATCTTGCAGTCTCTGAGGGAGGCTTTGAGGGTGTCCTTGTAGCGCTTCTTCTGACCGCCTTGGGAGCCTTTGCCCATTTCTAGTTCTCCACAGAGGATTTTCTTTCAGGCATTCTGGTAACATGGCCTGTCCATCTTAACTGTGCTAATTTCAGAAGAGTATGTACACTTTGCATCCCTGCCCTATTCAGGACTTCCATGTCTGGAATCCTGTCTTGTCACTTAATATTTTAGAGTTTTCTAAGACAACTTGTATGGAAGTGATTCATTTTTTTTTTTTTTTTTTTTTTTTTTTTGGCGTGCGGTTGGTAAACTGTTCATGTTTCACATGCATACAATAGTGTTGGCAGCATCTTTCAGTTTTGTGTCAAAATAGAAGTGAAGGCCGTGATCAGGAATCGATACAATTAACAGAAACACCAAATGGAAAGAAACACAAGCATGAAACAACACGACCCTAATGGAAACAACAACAGCGGAAAGCCAAAAGGACAGCCACTTTCCCCAAAAATGGCCAACTGGCTACCCAAAAGAAAAAACACAAGCGATACACACACTCAAAGACAAACCATAACAAAAATAAATCTAGACAGAAGAACCGCCTAGGAACGGTCAGTGAAACGAATTCCACCGGGGTGGGGTGGGGGAAGGGGGCTTTAATCGATTTTACGCTGCCGAAATCATCGCCCTTACTTCCGTCGCGATTGAGACAAATTTGTTCAGTCCGCATGAAGGCCTCCTTACTCATCAGTGCAACATCTCCGAGAGCACAAAAATCAACTAACCACAGTGATGAAACAATGGTGAGGATTTGACAGCAAGAAACCACTGAAATGCTGGAGCAAAAGAAAACCAACATTTGGACTACAATGGACCAAACCAGAGACAGAGCAAGTCTGATTCCACTTCGATCCCAGACACTACCACGTAGTGGCCATATGCTGCACTAGCTTTGGCAATCCTGGCTCTTGACAGTGTGCTCCCAAGGTAGATGAACTTGTTTACCACTTGCAATCTTTGACCTTTCACTGTGATGGTGGGCTCTTTGTAAGGCTTGCCAGATGCTGGCGGATAGACTTGCTCAGACTTTTTTATGCTTATTGTGAGATCATAGCTATCACAGGAATCGGATACTTGATCTATACCTTTTTGCAACTTCTCTTCTGCTGGGGCACCTTTTGGTATGTCATCAGCAAAGAGGAACTCATCTAGCAGACCTGTCTGCACCTTGGATTTGGCTTGCAACTTTCTGGGATTGAATAGCGTCCCATCAAAGCGATGCCTTATAGGTTTGTCATTGTCACCATCCTGGAAAGTATCTATGAGCATGGCAGAAAATATCACGCTGAACAGTATTGGGGCTAACACACAGCCTTGCTTGACTCAGTTTGTCACAAAACTCACCATCATTTTGGTCCCGTGCAAGCATACTATCGTGGAACTGTCTCACCATTGCTTGGAACTTGGTTGGATATCCAAACTTCACCATGATCTACCAAATGCCCTCACGAGTGACTATGTCAAATGCTTTGGTAAGGTCAGCAAAGGCCATGTATAGGGCTATGTTCTGTTCCTGGCATTTCTCTTGCACCTGCCTTCCTGTGAAGATCATGCCAATTGTTCCGTTGTCTTTCCTAAACCCACACTGGCTTTCTCATAGAATCCCTGACTGTTCAAGGTTTTCATTCAGTCGGTTAAGTAGGACTATTGCAAGGACGTTCACAGCAATTGAAAATAAAGATATGCCACGATGATTGTCACAGATCTGAGGGTTACCTTTCCGTTTGAATAGGTGGATAATTGACGCGTCATTGCATTCTTGAGGGATGGCTTTTTTCTCCACATAATGTGAAATAACTCTGTCATCTTCTTGTTAACTGGAGTATCTGCTGCATTGTAGAACTCAGCAGGTATTGCATCTGGCCCTGGGGTCTTGCAAGATGCCAGAAGTTTTATTGCTTTCACTGTTTCAGTAACGGTTGGGAACTTGTCAAGCAGCAGATTACATTCGACCTATAGTAGTTTGTTGATAGCATCATCATTGATAGAGGATGGTCGATTAAAAACACTATCAAAGTGCTCAGCCCATCTTTTTAAGATAGCCTCTTTGTCAGTCAGAAGACTCGTTCCCTCTGAACTGAGAAGAGGAGTGGTTCCTGGGCTCTGGGGACCATAAACTGTCTTCAGTCATCAGAGAACTTCTTCATATCCTTTCTGTGTGCAAAGGACTGGATTTCATCAGCCTTGTTGTTCTGCCAGGAGTCTTGCATGTCTCTGAATCTGGTTTGTTTTGAATTGTCTTGCATATAACTGAATAGGTCGTCTTGTTGGATACTGAGCTGGTATCACTGAGGTATGCACTGTGTTTTGGTGTTCCTCTTCAATGAGTCTCTGGATTTCTTCATTATTCTCGTCAGACCACTATTGATGTTTTGGAGATATTGGACCTAGGGAAGAATGAACAGTGTCTCTGAAAACTGCCCAGTTCTCTTCTGGATCATCTGAACCGAATCTCATTGTATCTAGCCTGCTGCAGATGTCATGGGCGAAGGTTTGGCTCTTGCTGTCTTGTTTCAGCTTAGAGACATTCAGTCTCTTGGGCACTTTCTTGCCTTGTCGTCGCCGTGCAAGCTGGATACACGGGTTGAGTTTGCTAACAACAAGCCTGTGATCTCTCCAGCAGTCCGCACGACCCACAGTTTTTGTCACTCTGACATTCTGTCTGTCCTTCCTTCTAACTATGTCACAATCAATGAGATGCCAGTGTTTGGAGCGAGGATGCATCCATGATTTGTTGTTACGAGTTGGCAGACGAAAAACTGTATTTGTGATGAGCAGTTCATGCTCTGCACATTTCCTCAAAAGGAGGAGGCATTGCTATTGCACTTTCCTACTCCTTCATTCCCAATCACCCCTTCCCAAGTTTGGTGGTCTGTCCCCACTCTAGCATTGAAGTCTCCCAGGTTGATGAGTTTGTCTCCCCGGGGTGTAGCAGAAATCACAGAGTCCAAATAATCATAGAACTTGTCTTTGACCTCATCTGGGTTGGTCAGTGTGGGTGCATAGGCACTTACAATAGTTACGTGCCCCTTACCAGATAAGAGTATTCTCAGCGTCATCAGATAGAGGATATTTGATTTTTTCAGTGTAAGATCGAATTTTATTTCATCGAATGAACACCAAAACTGTTATTTTCACGAGTGGCATAGCCACGAGTGAAAATAGTAGTTTTGGTGTTCATGAGTGAAATAAAATTTGATCTTGCACTGAAAAAATCAAATTCCTGTTCGTTTCGCGTCAATTTAGTGGTATCCATCGTGTTAAGTGGGTATACTATTGGGTGTAAACTGAAAGTTTGCACCTGAGAAATGGCCTGGGATGGTATTATTATGAATGATTAATGAAATAATTGAGAGAGTAGTTTTCCAAAGAAGTTGCTGGCAAGCCTAACGTCGCGCGACAAAAGACGTGACGTCAGCGTCATAAATGACGTCAGTAACGTCCCCGTCACACATGAACTATGCGTCAATTAGAACACATTTCAGTATTGTTCAGTTATCTGACAAAGATAAAATTGAAATTAGAGTTAGATTTGAAGAAACAAGAGCACCGCAAGCGGGTGCCAACGCTCGTCTGCAGTTTCTTTTAGAAAACAAAAGTTCTAAGTCAAATCAAATTGCAAGATGGAGTTATAAAACTTGTAGGGAATGTAGCTCTTGTGATGGTGAGTATGTGTATGAAGTTTCATGAAGGTAGGCCAAATACTTTAGGAAATATGGTCAAGGTTAAGTTTTTTGGTTAATTTTTTGAAAAATAGGTCAAAGTTCAAAAGTCAAGGTCACAGGTCAAAAAGCGTGGTATGACTGAAAAGGTCTTGTCCCAAGAAACATTCATGTGAAGTTGGAAGGCTCTGTTGTGATTAGTATTGAAATAAGAGACAAAAACAATTTAAAAAAAACGGAGAGAAAAGGGGAGATAATTCAATCAAATTGCAAGATGGAGTTATAAAACTTGTAGGGAATGTAGCTCTTGTGATGGTGAGTATGTGTATGAAGTTTCATGAAGGTAGGCCAAATACTTTTGGAAATATGGTCAAGGTTAAGTTTTTTGGTTAATTTTTCGAAAAATAGGTCAAAGTTCAAAGGTCAAGGTCACAGGTCAGAAAGCGTGGTATGACTGAAAAGGTCTCGTCCCAAGGAACATTCATGTGAAGTTGGAAGGCTCTGTTGTGAATAGTATTGAAATAAGAGACAAAAACAATTTAAAAAAAACGGAGAGAAAAGGGGAGATAATTCAATCAAATTGCAAGATGGAGTTATAAAACTTGTAGGGAATGTAGCTCTTGTGATGGTGAGTATGTGTATGAAGTTTCATGAAGGTAGGCCAAATACTTTAGGAAATATGGTCAAGGTTAAGTTTTTTGGTTAATTTTTTTAAAAATAGGTCAAAGTTCAAAAGTCAAGGTCACAGGTCAAAAAGCGTGGTATGACTGAAAAGGTCTTGTCCCAAGAAACATTCATGTGAAGTTGGAAGGCTCTGTTGTGATTAGTATTGAAATAAGAGACAAAAACAATTTAAAAAAAACGGAGAGAAAAGGGGAGATAATTCAATCAAATTGCAAGATGGAGTTATAAAACTTGTAGGGAATGTAGCTCTTGTGATGGTGAGTATGTGTATGAAGTTTCATGAAGGTAGGCCAAATACTTTTGGAAATATGGTCAAGGTTAAGTTTTTTGGTTAATTTTTCGAAAAATAGGTCAAAGTTCAAAGGTCAAGGTCACAGGTCAGAAAGCGTGGTATGACTGAAAAGGTCTCGTCCCAAGGAACATTCATGTGAAGTTGGAAGGCTCTGTTGTGAATAGTATTGAAATAAGAGACAAAAACAATTTAAAAAAAACGGAGAGAAAAGGGGAGATAATTCAATCAAATTGCAAGATGGAGTTATAAAACTTGTAGGGAATGTAGCTCTTGTGATGGTGAGTATGTGTATGAAGTTTCATGAAGGTAGGCCAAATACTTTAGGAAATATGGTCAAGGTTAAGTTTTTTGGTTAATTTTTTGAAAAATAGGTCAAAGTTCAAAAGTCAAGGTCACAGGTCAAAAAGCGTGGTATGACTGAAAAGGTCTTGTCCCAAGAAACATTCATGTGAAGTTGGAAGGCTCTGTTGTGATTAGTATTGAAATAAGAGACAAAAACAATTTAAAAAAAACGGAGAGAAAAGGGGAGATAATTCAATCAAATTGCAAGATGGAGTTATAAAACTTGTAGGGAATGTAGCTCTTGTGATGGTGAGTATGTGTATGAAGTTTCATGAAGGTAGGCCAAATACTTTTGGAAATATGGTCAAGGTTAAGTTTTTTGGTTAATTTTTCGAAAAATAGGTCAAAGTTCAAAGGTCAAGGTCACAGGTCAGAAAGCGTGGTATGACTGAAAAGGTCTCGTCCCAAGGAACATTCATGTGAAGTTGGAAGGCTCTGTTGTGAATAGTATTGAAACAAGAGACAAAAACAATTTAAAAAAAACGGAGAGAAAAGGGGAGATAATTCAATCAAATTGCAAGATGGAGTTATAAAACTTGTAGGGAATGTAGCTCTTGTGATGGTGAGTATGTGTATGAAGTTTCATGAAGGTAGGCCAAATACTTTTGGAAATATGGTCAAGGTTAAGGTTTTCGGTTAAATTTTCGAAAAATAGGTCAAAGTTCAAAGGTCAAGGTCACAGATCAAAAAGTGTGGTATCACTGAAAAGGTCTTGTCCCAAGGAACATTCATGTGAAGTTTGAAGGCTCTGTTGTGAATAGTATTAAAATGAGAGCAAAAAATGTGTTTCAGAAAAAAATTGGAAAAGGGGAGATAATTCAGCCAAAATCAACAATGTTGTTATGGTCCTTGGTCAAAATGTAGCTCTTGTGATGATGAGTGTGTGTATGAAGTTTCATGAGGCTGGGTCTAATACTTTTTAAGTTATAGCCAAGGTTAAGTTTTTTTGGAACGACGCAGGACGCAGGACGACGCAGGACGACTACGCAGACGCCGGAGTGATGACAATAGCTCGAAAGTTTTTTTTCAAAAAACAGACGAGCTAAAAAGTAGTCCCAAACAGTGAAAAATAAAAAATCGTGTTTTCACTGTTTGAAACAGTGAAAATATCGATTTATATTTCACTGATAAATCTCTATCATTCATTGAAAAGCATGTAAGAAACGGTCATTTATGCATTTTGGAAGTCCTGAGAGCTTGCTGACAAGGTGTGATTTGTGGCGAAGCCCACTCATGCTTTCTGTCACTCTTCCTTTTTCGGCCCGATCCAGAAGAAAGTATAGCCAGCACCAACTTCTTTTATTTGCCCTTCCTCTGCAAGCCGAGTCTCGCTCAGAGCTGCAATCTCGATTTTGAAATGATCAAGTTCTCTACCAACTAGAGCTGTTCTTCGCTGTGGTCTGTCTGAACCAGCACTGTCCATCAAGGAGCGCACATTCCATGCGCCGATGTTTAACGGTTTTACCTATACAGTAAAACTTCTATGGCTCGAACTCCAATGGCTCGTTTACCATGGATGAGTCGAACCCGTTCTTGAGTTCCTCTAAATACGATATAGGGGTAATTTAGGAAGATTTTCTTCATTTATTATGCAAATGTATGCTGTGTGTACTCATTAGAATCGCCTCGATGAGGCGATTCTAATGAGTACACACAACGTACATTTGTAATACAGAACACCGAAAATATATCCACAATTCTCTCCATTATGCCTCCTGGTTTGCACTAATAGTATCCCTCTGAGGCTCGAACTACCGCTGTCTCAAACAAATTTTCATGGTCCCAAAGTGGTTCGAGCCATCGAAGTTCGACTGTATCTTCTTTTTGTTCGACCGCTAGATGAGATCCCTGCTCATCGCGGTAATACAGGAATTCTACTGCACTCAACCTGACATCAATGGATCCAGGAGCAGCTGCGTTTGTCCCTTAATCAGTCCATTTTTTTCTTCTTCATTCATTCAACTTCAAGAATGCTTTGTTTGTTTGGATCGAGGTTTAACATTCCTGTCAACATAAAGTTATTTTGGTAGACGTTGCTTCCAATTTTGTGGAACTTTTACCCGACATTAAGATGAAATGACATCTCAAGCTTCCAATTTTGTGGAACTTTTTCCCGACATTAAGATGAAATGACATCTCAAGCCCTGCCACCCAATGAAACCAGTCGGGCTTATATGCATATGTTTTGTCAAAATCATTATCAGGATGGCTCTGCTGGGAGGGTTCGCGCGTTATTGCGTAAATATTTGTACTGGTTAAAAGGTTGAAACAGCTTTCATTGATTGACTATCCTCTATTGATCGGAGGTAATCCGTATTAACACCAGGTCAACCTTCCAATTTTGTGGAACTTTTACCAGACATTAAGATGAAATGACAGCTCAAGCCCTGCCACCCAATGAAGCCGGTCGGGCTAATATGCATATGGTTTGTCAAAATCATTATCAGGATGGCTCTGCTGGGAGGGTTCGCTCGTTAGTGCGCAAATATTTGTACTGGTTAAAAGGTTGAAACAGGTTTCATTGATTGACTATCCTCTATTGATCGGAGGTAATCCGTATTAACACCAGGTCAACCTTCCAATTTTGTGGAACTTTTACCAGACATTAAGATGAAATGACAGCTCAAGCCCTGCCACCCAATGAAGCCGGTCGGGCAGCCGGTCGGGCTTATATGCATATGGTTTGTCAAAATCATTATCAGGATGGCTCTGCTGGGAGGGTTCGCTCGTTAGTGCGCAAATATTTGTACCGGTTAAAAGGTTGAAACAGGTTTCATTGATTGACTATCCTCTATTGATCGGAGGTAATCCGTATTAATACCAGGTCAAGCAATATTAACTGAGGACAAGTGAGGTCAAAAAATCAATAATCATGTTGTTTTTTTTTTAATTGTGTCAATTAAAAAAAAATGTCATTAATCAAGTCATTTCGCATTGACCCAGTTACAGGTCCGTGGTCAGCTGCATTGGCCCGAGGCCGACCTTCGGCCTCGGACCAATGCAGCAGACCTCGGACCATTACCTGGGCCAATACGGAATGACTTGATTAATAACAATATATTAATAATCAGTTCTCCGTTTATCAGATCATGGTGTATGAATTCCTTTCTTCCAAAGGATAACCGTTGTACAGAACTTAGTCACACAGTCAGGGTTCAGTTTTTAAGGGGTATTTAGCATGAATGACCGCATGGATAACTTGCGCAGTGATATTAGCATGACATTAACCCTTTTAGTACCAAATGGAATCTTCCTCCTTATATATAGCAGGAGTCCATTTCAAAATTTAGGGTTGTCAGGATGTGTTTTCATCAAAATTTATTTGGAAAATGACTGAACTTTTAGCAAACGTGTAGGCCCTGATCAGACGCCGCATTCTGGACCTGCACTATTTGCCGAGTACCCGCTTTGGGGTTTCTGGTACTAAATGGGTTAACGGGAGACCTGCCAGTTTATTTCTGAAACCGTGAACATTTAGGATAATTGAAGGGAAGCCCTCGTTATCAAATGAGTCGCGTTGCTGTAAATGTTGCATTGTTTGCAAAAACAGAAAACAGTGCTTTATAGAACGCTATTGGGACAGTGAATGCTCAGATCAGGCTGCGCATCATGCGCCTGCGCATCATGTGCGGCCTAACCTGAGCCTTCTCTGTCCGTAGACAGGTCAGTAACTGCTTTTGGACTATGGGTTTCTCATTACGAACACATGCCTATTCAAATATACTGAACATTTTACCACCAAAAAGTAAAAATTTTCTGATAAAAAAATCCAATATTTTTCATATTTCTCCTCTAAACATGGATTGTTGGTACTCGTTGGAACTCGGTAAGGCGGTTCTAACGAGTTCCAACAATACCAACAATATATGTTTTTGAGCAATATATGTTTTTGGACAAAATAACGAGTACCAACAATATATGTTTTTGAGCAGAAATAAGAAAATAATGAATACCCCTGTAAACCCAAGTTTTACTATATAAAAGTTGGGTTCGAGGGGGTCAGAATTATATAGGCGTGTTTTCGTGTGGGTTTGCTTAGACCACGAAAAGTCAAGGGGTTGGAAAAAACTGGTTTTCTTGTGCCATAGATCAAAATATTCTGAGGAAAGGTGTAATTGACAGAAAAGAGGACAAATTACATGTTGCATTTAACTGTGTGGGATCAGAAGAACACAGGGTATTGAATTTCTTAATCAACCATGATTCACCTTGAACATATCTTTTTTCAGATGCTAATGAAACTTTTAATTTCAATATCTAGGTCTTGAGCATACTTTAATTAGTTGTTCCAATAAACAACATTGCATTCTTCTACGGAACCCGGGAAGGGACATGATTTTTTATTTTTATTATGTTGTGCGAACAAGATAATATCTTGAGCGGACAAGATATTATCTTGTTCGGACAAGATATTATCTTGTGCGGACAAGATATTATCTTGTGCGGACAAGATATGATCTTGTTCGCACAACATAATATCTTGTGCGCACAAGATATTATCTTGTTCGCACAATATATTATCTTGTTTGCACAATATAGATCTTGGGAAGTTGTGCGGACAAGATATTATCTTGTGCGGACAAGATAATATCTTGTGCGCACAAGATCTATGTTGTGCAGACAAGATATTATCTTGTGTGGACAAGATAATATCTTGTTCGCACAACTTAATATCTTGTGCGGACAAGATAATATCTTGTCTGTACAAGATAATATGTTGTCCGCACAAGATAATATCTTGTCCGCACAAGATATTATCTAGTGCGGACAAGATAATATGTTGTCCGCACAAGATAATATGTTGTCCGCACTAGATAATATCTTGTCCGCACAAGATATTATCTTGTGCGCACAACTTATAAAATAAAAAAAAAATCATGTCCCTTCCCGGGTTCCGTATTCTTCAGATGTTGCTGAAAGTTTTATTTCCATATCTAGGTCTAGAGCAGATTTTAACCTATTTAGTACCGGAAGCCCCTAAAGAGATACTTGGCAACCAATGCAGGCCCAGATCAGACGCCGCAGAACGCGGCGTCTGATCAGGGCCTCCACTGTTTGCTAAAAGTTCAGCCATTTTCCAAATAGATTTTGATGAAAACAGAGCCTGACACCCCTAAATTTTGAAATGGAATCCTGCTATATTTTAGGAGGAAGATTCCATTTTGTACAAAAAGGGTTAATCAGTTGTTCCAAAGAACAACATTGACCAGGTTTGATAGAACAGCTATACTATAGTAATGGGAATGATACCCAAATCTCTAAGACCAATATTTTTCTCCATGGGGAAACATTGCCCACCGAGAAATATTCCCTCTAGCCATAGGTTCATGTACTTTGCAATAATAAAAATCTTGAATACGGCCGCTGCGGCTTACAATGTGTTTTGCTTCTCTGTCTTGGTCCAGATTTTACCTAGGTTGTCTATTTCCCACAATGAAGTTGAAATTTCCAGTTTAAAGAATTTGCACGTTACGCAAAGAATGCGTTAACAGATGTACCCGAGTACCAAATTATGAACGCATTCACTGCGTTCACTGCACAAATGCTAGAGGCTGGCGCTCACCGAGCATTCACTGCCTACAGTACCTGGGCAACAAAGTGAGCGCTCAGCAAGCGCCCACGTTAATGAACGCACCTCAGGTATACAGTTGAGTTTTGTGATGAGTCAGCGTTATTAAATGTACATTGCATCACGTTAACATGCCTCTGTCTATCGGGGCTTGGAAGAATAGATTGGGCTGTATGGTGCTTCCGCGCAGGGCTGAAACCGACCGAACTTGAGTACTGGTAAACTGCTTAGGAAAAGTAGTGCAAGTTGGACTGCTGCTTAATGCTTAGCGATTTCTTTTGGCAGTGGGGCTTGAGGAGTCATTTCGTTTCAATGTCGGGTAAGAGTCCCACAATATCGGAAGCATCGTCTCCAAAATGTTCTAAATTGTGTTGAAGGGGACGTAAAACCTCAACACAAACAAACAAACAAACACCACAATTATGAACATCCCTGCAAACCCACATTAATTAGGGAAACTGGTTTTTACATTGGTGTTCAGTATTTTTGTTACATTGTGGCGATTATAACAAATTCCTCAACTTTTGTTTGCGGCATTGCGTAAGTGTTCATGTTTTATTGAATTTATTGAACGAGTTGATGTGTTTGTTTGTTTGTTTGTATTGGGGTTTAGGTCATTTTTGAGCCGGTCAGTTTACTTATCCACACTTTTCCTGGGCAGGCTTATACGTAAGCGGTTAACCAGTACAGTCCACATTCTTTCGCCAGAAACTGCCAACTGCCCTTCTTGAGTCAGCGGAAGGGAGAGAATGACCGTAGAAAAGATTTTGATGAATGTTGCCGACCCTGGCAGGTATCTTAAACGAGTCGAGGAAATGGGATAAAATGCAAGGCTTTGCCGAGCATTTTATCCCTTTTCCTCAATGAGTTTAATAAATTTAATAATACATGAGCACGAATGCAAGATTCTATTTATGACATTGAAAACGCAATTTATTCACGATTTGTTTACAAAAGTGTCAATTTTCCGCCGTTAGTAAACGCGACGTCGTTAAGGACATCGTAACGTTACGGGGCGAATCTAACTATTACGTGTAACTGGAATATTAGTGGATTATCGAATTTATTACTATAATGTTAGTACATTCTCAGACGCGACGTCATATGATAACAAGAAAACTATCGCCTATTTTTAGCTGACAGAGAACCGTCTTTGAGATATGAAAGAATTGACTATGCCATACAGATGTGTTGTCGCAATGAACTGCAAACTGGAAGCTAAAAACAAGATTGCGGCGTTTTGTTTGTTTGTATTGGAGTTTAACGGCCCAGTCAACACTATTTCAGATCATTTGTGAGCTGGTCAGTTTACCTATCCACACTTTTTCTGGGCAAGCTTATACATAAGCGGTTAATCAGTACAGTGCACATTCTTGCAGCAGACACTGACAACTGCCCTTCTTGAATCAGCGGAAGGGAGAGAATGACCGCAGAAAAGATTTTCTGATCAATATCCACGAAAGAATGTTGCCGACTCCGGCAGGTATCGATCCCGCGTCCTCCTGATCACCAGTCAGATGCGCATCCGACTGAGCTACCGAGGCCAGCGAGATTGCGGCGTTGTTGCTTGATAGTGTACAGACTTTACTGTCTCTGCCTTTGTGCAGGCTTGAACGCACACACTGTCCTCGCGTCAGAAACCATCTTTGGAACTGTTCAAAAATGATCTTAAAGACCACTTTTGAACAGTCCCAAGGGTGGTCTTAATGCAGGAATTGTACTTTATTTGCTTTTCTTTCTCGTTAACTGTGCAGTTAATTCAAGATGGCGAACAGCTCAATTCACCGAAGGCGAGCGCGAGAGGACACTATTTTGCTTACAGAGCATCATATAGAAAATAACCGCCCCTTGCACTGTCCAATCAAAAGCCTACACATTTCTTTGCAGTGTAACAAAAGTTCATTTACTTCGTATTTTAAACTAGTGGAGACATTTTCATCAAACCTTGAAAGTCCGTCTGGCGTTTTCACGGTGTTCAAACGAAATAGGTGGGCTGCATGTTGCTTCCACGCAGAGCTGAAACCGACCCGCACACGACTACTGGTAAACCGTTTAGAGGATCTAAGCCTGCCCAGGCAATGCGGTGCGAGTCGGCCCGTCCATGCTTATAAACCCTATTGGTTTCATTGGGCGGCAGGGTTTGAGATGGCATTACTTTGATAACGTTTCTCAGTGAAAAAAAGTTTACGGCATAGAATGAGAGTTTTGACAGTTATGGCCAATGTTAAAGCTTTTAAAAAGTAGGTCACGAGGTCAAACAATATGGTACCGCTGGAAAGGGTCTTGCGAAAAAGAATGCACATGTGAAATAGGAATGCCCAATCACTTACCAATCAAAAGTTATGGACTATGTTAAAGTTTTTAAAAATTAGGTCAAATGTCAAGATCAAGGTCACGAGGTCAAAATTATGGCACCACTAGAAAGGTCTTGTGACATGGAGTGCACATGTGAAATATGAAAGCCCTACCACTTACCAATCGAAAGTGATAGCCAATGTTAAAGTTTTTAAAAAGTAGGTCAAACATCAAGGTCATGGTTACAAGGTCAACAATTATGGTACCACATGAAAGGTCTTGTGACAAGAAATGCATATGTGAAATATGAAAGCCCTATCACTTACCTATCGAAAGTTATGACTTATATTAATGTTCTTAAAAATTTTGAAAAAAGTAGATCAAAGTTCAAGGTGAATGTCACGAGATAAAAAAATATGGTACTACTGGAAAGGTCTTGTGATAGGTATACACATGTGAAAAATGAAAGCTCTATCTATTACCATTCAAAAGTTATGCCCAATATTAAGGTTTTTGTAGACAGACAAACTTACAAATGTACAAATAGACAAACGGACAAACAGACAGACAGACCAAAAACTATATGCCCCCCACCCAAATCTAGATTCCGGGGGCATAAAACTTAAAATAAACCTTTTGCATGACCAAAGACAATTCTTTAACGAAGACATTGAACGTAATTACAAGAACGAATCTTTGAAACGTACCAGGCCGAATAGTAGAATTAGTGTAAATGAAGGCAAGGCATATTAAATAAATAGTATGTAATGGCACTGACATGCCGGTAACACCCATTTTTAGTTTGGATTTTCATCGACCAAACGTTGAAGTTTCATTATATATAATTTCTTTAATTTTCTCCATTAACCCATAAAATGCCAATCACGACAGTTCTCGTCTGCTTTGACGCCTGCATATATCGTTACAAACAGTGTAGACCAAGATCAGACTGCTCCTCTAGGAGAAGTCTGATCTTGGTCTACACTGTTAGCCTGTATGCGAAAATATTTTTAAAAAGTTACAGGCGAGATAAGCTGACGACATTTTCAGATGTATTTTTTCTCGACTATATGAAGATAGTTCATCATAAATTGTTCGCTAAGGAAAGTTTCACCACGATTAACAAGTCGGGGTAATGAATGCACCTGCAAAACTCTCTATAAAGAGAGAAAACTGTGGTTTACGTGGGTATTTTCTTATTTTTTCTTATTTCTGCTGCAAGATATAGGTAGTCTAACGAGCGTCCACAACAGTAGGAGAGTTGCTAAGGCCGTCGTCAAGATTTTAATTTTTTGTAAGCTTCCGCGAAAGGGATTATTTTTTTATAGCAAAAATAATTGTGAAATCGGAAGCTACTTCCGGTCATTTTAACATAAGCATACAGTCGTCAGAAATGATAAAATTAGCATTCAAAAGCACAAATGAAAACATCAACACTTCCTAAAACGTTTCATTACTTTAGTTATGGTTGCCACTGAAATGGAACGTTGCCGAAGCTTCGTTTATTAAGTAACCCATATTTTTAAACAAACTTCTGGTCAAACAGTACCGGTCAGTTATTTTGGAATAAAAAAATGGTCAGAAAAAAATTTGGTTCAAATTTTCCTAAAATGTTTGTTATACATTATTCTGTCTTCCAGCTGAGTATCTACACGAAAGTAAACACAGTATTGGAAATGTTGACGTCAGAAGTTGGGTCAATATTTGACCTAGTCGCAACGCTTGCACACGCAGATTTTTAAAATACATGGCTGCGAAGAAAAGTTAATCAAAATTTAAACGCTGAAAGAAGGCGTGTTTTGTCAAAATACGTTATGAACCTTGGTTGTTAGACCATAACTACACTAACTGCATCTGGATTGCTTTATTTTTGTCGGTAAGTTAAGCAGTTTCACACTTTGATACGGCAACTGAGGTAATGGTCAAATATGACCGACTCAGTATAAAAAGATAAATAGATAGACAGAAGCCGTTTGTGAACACGTAGATCGGAATCAGAATTGTACTGGTGTCACATCCTTAGACAACCCTTCACCAGATCCAGGTTAATCCTATGCAAAACGCATCACTGGTACGATTCTCTCTCTCTCTCAAAGTCTATCTGACGGCATTGTATCTGTCGGTATTCCATTTAAATACTGCAGCCAGTGAGTGGTGACTGCTATATGTTCGAGCCTTCAGAAAATGACACCGACTTCCACCATAGCTTGTAGAAAATTGGATTGGGCTGCATGAGCTTCTGCGCCGAGCTGAAACAACCAACCGAACTTTTGTGCTGGTGTAAAACCGCTTTGGGGGGTGTGGGGGTGGGGGGGGGGGGGGCAAATGACTTTTAAACGTCCATGCAACATCATGCTGTTGCATCGACGTTGATACGACGTTGTGTAAACGTTGTGTGCCCGCTGGACAAGCGGGTACTTGGGGTGGTAGTCTTGAGATGTCATTTCATCTCAATGTTGGGTGGGGCAAATGACTTTTAAATGTCGATGCAACATCATTCTGTTGCATCGACGTTGATACGACGTTGCGTAAACGTTGTGTGCCCGCTGGACAAACGGGTACCTGGGGTGGTAGTCTTGGGATGTCATTTCATCTCAATGTTGGGTAGGACAAATGACTTTTAAACGTCGATGCAACATCATTCTGTTGCATCGACGTTGATACGACGTTGCGTAATCGTTGTGTGCCCGTTGGACACTCGGGTACCTCGGGTGGTAGGCTTGAGATGTCATTTCATCTCAGTTTTGGGTAAATAATGTATACCCCTGTTTTTTTTGTTTGATTGATTGATTTGAGGTTAACGTCCCCGTCAACACTATTTAGGTCATTTTGGAGACATTGCTTCAATGCTTTAGAAGCCTCCGGGGTGCAGTGGTTACCCTACTCGCCTTGTAAACCAGGGATCGCAGGATCGATCCCGGGCTTCTCCAGACTTTCGGATGAGTCTTTAAACCGAGGCCCCGTCTCCGTATGACCTTAGCTGTTGATGGGACGTAAAACTCAAACTCTCACTCACTCACTGCTTCCAAGTTTGTCGGACTTTTTTCCGAACATTGAGATGAAATGACATCTCAATCCCTGCCGCCCAATGAAACCAATAGTGTTAATATGCATGAGGTTAACGTCCTGAGCGAGGATTTAGACTGTTTCGTCCTGTATTTGTTTAACGTCCCCGTCAACACTGCATGTGTAGGTCATCAGGACTCGCACCACTTTGCTTGGGCAGGCTGAGACCTTCTAAGCAGTTTAACAGTACTCGTGTGCGGTCGGTTTCAGCTCTGCGTGGAAGCATTGTGCAGCCCAATCTATTTTTGAAAGCCCCGGTGGGCGGTGGCAAAGTATACCCCTGTAAACCCCCAGTTTTACTACACTTAAAAGTGGCGTTTAAAGGGTGTCAAAATTATATAGGTCTGTTTTTGTGAGACTATAGTACTCACCCATCGGGTTTTTGGTCGATGTAAATCATTAATAGAATGACAATCGTTATGGTTGAGATAACTTATTTTACGGCTTCTTATCTGGATCTACACTGTTTGCATTCGTATGTGTGAACAGTAGACTCTGTAGAAACCTTAGATTTATAACAGCCCAGTAAAGGCCCGACCCCCGCACATTGGGGCTTGAAGAAATAGATTGGCTGCTTGATGCTTCCACGCAGAGCTGAAACCGACCGCACACGAGTACTGGTAAACCGCTAAGAGGGTCTAAGCTTGTCCATTTCATCTCAATGCCGGGTAATAGTCCCACAAAATTGGAAGCAACGTCTCTAAAACGACCCACACATGTAGTGTTGATGGGACGTTAAATAAATACAGGACAACGTCGGGCCGACAACGATGCGACGTCTTAACGCTTGCCCATTTCATCTCAATGTCGGGTAAAAGTCCCACAAAATTGGAAGCACCGTCCTCAAAATGACCTTTACAGTGTTGACGGGGACGTTAAGCCTCAAATCAAACAAACTATCTCTCTCTCTCTCTCTCTCTCTCTCTCTCTCTCTCTCTCTCTCTCTCTCTCTCTCTCTCTCTCTCTCTCTCTCTCTCATGATTGAGCTGTAGTGACAACTAAAATTAAGCATCGTTGAGCAAACGTGATGGAAATTTAATCTTATTTGTTTTTCGAGGTGGATGGGACTGGTTGAAACTTAGGCAGCGCGTGAACTGGCAATTAACAGAGTAAGGTGCTCATTCTGTCTACATTGTTAGTCTACATTGTTATTTGATCTGATTAGTAGATGGGCAAATAAGTTAGTATTGGTTTTTCGTATATGACGTCAGTACAAATGTATACGTCATATGTTTTTGTTGTTGTTGTTGGCAATATACATATTATGGCATGGAAGATGCGTATATTGGCAGACTCTTCGAGGCTATTTTTGACACAAATGGACAAATAAAGTAAACATCGGGAGTTCTGATTTACTAGCAAAACCTGATGAACTGCAGGCGGGGTAAACAAATCAGTAGCTGGAGAAATACTACATGGTTAGTCTTTTCGTCTCGTTACTTTCCTGTGTTTACAGCCATGTTGGCTGGCTTTTGTTCCTGTTCAACGAACGGAAGTAGTTCAGTTTTTTTTGGAATAAAAAAATGGTCAGAAATAGATTTTCCTGAAATTTAACCCAGTTGCAGATTATTCAATTTCCGATTTAATGAGTATGGTGAAAAATTTCCAGTTTATCGCTAAATATATTATTTTTTGTCTTTTCTGAACCCACTGAAACGACCCAGATTTTTCTCAAGTTTACCGCATTTCATACACACTTTTTGCTGAGAATGTTTTTTGTGTGGTATTTCATCGGAAAGAAATGTACACAAAGTTTCATATCTGTCTATTTTTCAAAGGTGAATTTTATCAAACAGGTTATGTCAAGAGCATGAATTTCTGACTCGACAGGCATTTTCATCTTTGAATTATAGTCCCATCGAATTTTTTCTCGAGAAAAATGTTTTTAAATCTACATACGCCGGCCTCTGAGATTCGCTACTGCAAGCAACGTCAAAACAACGTCGGTCCAACGTCACGACGTTGCACCGACGTAGATGTGACGTTGCATAAACATCTTGACGTTGCAGCGACATTGATGTGACGTTATATTTACGTCATGTGCCTGCTGAGATGAATGTATTATCGTGATGGTATTCAAGCAAATATTTCTCCTCAGACCCATTCGCTTCTAAAATAGCAACCTATTGCTGATTTAGCCTGCCATTATATCCTGTTTAAACAGAAACCATGTTGCCTGGGAATAATTAATTACATAAAATGAATGAGACGTTTTACAAATTACAGGAAAACAGTTTCTAAATAGAGAATCATTCCAATCAGTTTGTGCTCACGATGTCGCAAAGGTTACAAAAGAGAGAAAGTCACGACATGTCTTTTTCAATAACTAGAATACCTTTTGGATCAAAAAATCCATTCAAAATAGGGAGAGGGTTAGTCATAACGTGAGGACAAAGTTTATAGCAAAGCAAACAGGAAGTCCCTAAAGTTGTCTCCCTATGCAAAATGCCAGCAAAAAAGTCCCGAGGTATATCCATTCCTCTTAAATAAAGGAATGGTGTGTGTACTCATTAGAATCGTCTCACTGAGGCGATTCTAATGAGTACGCATACCAATCCCTTGAATAAGGCGATTCTAATTGGTCACATAACATTCCCTTTCAAGATTGAAAAAAACACTCCATTAGTTATCTTAAATAAATTGATCTATTTAAGGGGAATGGGAACACCTGGCATATTTTTCCGCCATTTTCCAAATGGAGACAACTTTCGAGACTTTCTGTTCGCCTTTCTATAAGTCCTGTCCTACAGAAAAAGGGGTCTATTCTTAAAGGAAAGAATTTGCTCCTTAGGGGCAAATTCTTTTTCTTTAAGCGTTGACCCCTATTGACAAGGGAGACAAAAATACTTTTGCAGGAGTTGCCTTCCCTGAAGGTGTTCCCATTCCCCATAAAGGTGGGAAGAATTTTATATGGACTGCAATGTTAGTTCGAATTAGCCATGGTAAACGAGTTATCCGTGTTGGAGTTATCGAAGTTTAACTGTTTGTTTGTTACATCCCCGCCAACACTATTTAGGTTATTTTGGAGACCCTCCTTTCTATTTTGGCTGACTTTTACCCGACAATGAGATGAAATGACAGTCAATAGGGTTTATATTCAGAGACGATCCCACTCGCACCATGCACTTTGCCTTGGCAGACTTAGAGTCGGAGTCTAATCGGAGTCTAATTGTTGGTTTTCTTTTGCTCCACCATTTCAGTGTTTTCTTGCTGTCGAGTCATCACCGTTGTTTTATCTCTGTGGTTGTTTGATTTCTTGTGCTCACGGAGATGTTTCACTGATGAATTAGGAGGCCATCATGCGGACTGAAAAATCTAAATCGCGACAGCAGTAAGGGCGAGGATTAAGGCCACGTAAAATCGATTTAAGACCCCCCCACCCCCCCCCACCCCCCACCCCCAGGGGAATTCGTTTCACTGTCTGTCGCGGTTTATTTTTGTTATGATTTGTCTTTGAGTGTTTGTATCGCTTATATTATTTTGGTTTGGATAGCCAATCGGCCATTTTGTGGGAAAGTAACCGTCCTTTTGGCTTTCCGCTATTGATATTTCCATTAGGGTCTGTTGTTTCATGTTTGTGTCTTTCCCTTTGGTGTCTCTGTTGGGAGCTGGGGGTTAATTGTATCGATTCCTGATCACTGCCTTCACTTCTGTTTAGAACTTCTAAACTGTTTACCAGTACTCATATGCGATCGGTTTCAGCTCTGCGTTGAAGCATCATACAGTCCAAGCTATTTCGCCAAGCCCCGACGGGCAGGCCAATTAAAGAAACTTCACTTTAAGTTGTATAATGTGGTGAAGTGTTTAACTTAATGTCTTGAGGCTGTGGGCTCGATTCCCACCGGTACCAAGGGTTGTGTCCTTAAGCTTGAGCAAGCAGTTTATCCACGTTGAAAAATACTGGTATCTAGAAAAGACCTGTTCATGTAGCGCAATGAGGATGAATAAATTAATGCGATTTTCACCGAATTACCTCTCATAAAAGAGCCAGCGCACGACAAAACCTACAATAAGACATGTGCGCCCACCGAAGACTCAGATCAGCCTGCGCATCCATACAGTCTATTCGGACACTTCGTTTGCTGCATGAAGGAGCATTGGGTCCTTAGCTATCCTTAGAGCGCACAACGAAGATTCTGATCAGACTGCGCGGACCTATAGCCATTTTTTGGAGTATGAAAGATAGCATTTTCTCACATGAGTGACTAATGGTAATATGTATTATGTACATGTATTGGGCCACTGGCTCATCGTAAGCTGGACACCGTTAGGTCATTCCCCCATTAATTGTGGCGGTTGTCTTCAACCCTACGATTTGCAGTCTTTAATGGAATTTCCTGTAATACTTAATACAAGACTGTTGCGGAAATAAGACTGACTGTAATAAGAACACAGGGGCGAAACCTTGTAATTACTTAACCCTGACATTTCCCGTTATGTTGCTAAAAATGTGTAAGAGCATGCATGGAGTCGCATTCGTTTCTAATTCTGTGTTCTGAGCTTCTAATTTAGAAAGTCTTTAACTCTTTATGTACCAAATGGAATCTTCCTCCTTATTTTATATATAGTAGGAGTCCATATGACAGGTCGTGTTTTCTTCAAAATTCATTTGAAAAATGGCTGAACATTTTGTAAACAGTGTAGGCCCTGATCAGACGCCGCGTTCTGCGGCGTCTGATCTGGGCCTGCAATGTTTGCCAAGGTCAGGCTTTCAAGTAGTCCTACTTTTTCCTACTTTTTCCTAGTTTTCCTACTTTTTGGGTCTCTTCCTACTTTGTTCCTACTTTTTCCAGAAAAACTCCTACTTCTCCTACTTTTTTGATTTGTTCAAAGCTAAGATCCCAAATAAATAAATAAACACATTAAGCACTTAAAATTTAACATGTATCTCAAACTTTTTGTAGAATGCATCTTTTTACATGACATATGTACTGATGAACCTTGACATTCATCTGCTGTTTTCAGCTGCAGCACTAATTGGAATATGTTGCTGTAAGGCAAAACTGCAATGACCATCTACAGTTCTGTCTTGTTGAACATGGCAAGAAATTTTGCAGTCAGTAGTGTAGTGATGTTTTAACTAAATGACCATCTGTAGCTCTGTCTTGTTGAGAATGGTAGGAAATTCTCTACAGCAATGCTTTGATGCCCCAACTGCTGTGACAAACTGTTCTGTCTTGTTAAGCATTACAGAAATTCATTGCAGCAGCCTAGTGATGCCTTAACTGCAGTGACCAGCTATAACTCTGTCTTGTTAGCATGACAAACATTCACTTCAGCAGTACAGTGATGCCTTAACTGCAGTAACTAGCTTGAGCTTTGTCTTGTTTAGCATGACAAAAATTCATTGCAACAATGCTTTGATGCCTTAGCTGCATTGCCCAGCTGGAGCTCTGTCTTGTTAAGCAAGGCAGGAGTTCATAGCAGCATTGGTTTGATTTCTTAACTGGAGTGATCAGCTTGAGCTATGTTTTGGTAAGCATGCGAGGAATTCATTGCAGCAGTGCTTTGAGGCCTTAACTGACCAGCAGTTCATAGCAGCAATGCTTTGATACCATGTCTTGGATGCCCTTACTAGTGCTCTGTCTTGTTTGGCATGACAGGAGTTCATTGCAGCAATGCTTTGACACCTTAACTACAGTGATCAAGTAGATCTTGTCTTTAGCACAAGAGGAATTCACTTCAGCAGTGTTGTGATGCATTAACTTTTAGCTTGATAGAAATTTATTGTAGCAGCCATGCTGTGATGCCCTAACTGTGGTTACCATCTAGAGCTATGTCTTATTGAGCATGACAGAAATACATTGCAGTTGTGCTCTGATGACTAAAATGCAGAGACCTACTGGAGCTCAGTCATGTTGAGCAAGACGGAAATTCATTGCAGCAATGCTGTGATGCCTTGACTGCAGTGATCAACTACAGTTCATTCTTGAGCATGAAAGGGATACACTGCAGCAGTACAGTAATGCCTTAACTGCATTTACCTACTAGAGTCTTGTTAAGCATGACACAATTTATTGCAGCACTTCTGTGGTGCCTTAACTGCGTTACCAACTAGAGCTCTGACTTTCTTAGCATGACAGAAATTCATTGCAGCAGTAGTGCTTAAATTTGCCTTAAATGCAGTGACCAATTAGCATTATTATGATAAGTATTAAAGTAATTCATTGTTGCCATGCTTTGATGTCTTTAACTGCAATGACCATATAGAGTTTTGTCTTATTGAGCATGACAGGAATTCATTGCAGCAGTGCTGTAGTGCCTTCACTGAAGTTACTAACTAGAGTTCTGTCTTGTTGAGCATGGCAGGAATTCATTGCAGCCGTGCTGTGTTGCCTTTATTGAAGTGACCAACTAGAGTTCTGTCTTGTTGAGCATGAAAGGAATTCATTGCAGCAGTGCTATGTTGCCTTAAATGAAGTGACCAAATAGAGCTGTGTCTTGATTAGCATGACAGAAAACCATTGAAGCAGTGCTATGATGTCTTAACTGCAGTGAAAAATCTGAGATCTGTCTTATGGAGGATTACAGAAATTCAAAGCAGCAGCAATGCACTGTCTTAACTGCAGTGGTCGACCGACAGGAGATCTTTTTTGTCTAGCATGACAGAAATTCATTGCAGCAGTGCTGTGACGACTGGAGTGACCAACTAGAGCTCTTGTCTTATTTAGCATGAGAGAAATTCATTGCAGCAATGCTGTGATGCCCGAAGTGACCAACTAGAGCTCTGTCTTGTTTAGCTTGACAGAAATTCATTGCAGTAGTGCTGTGATGTCTGGAGTGACCAACTAGAGCTCTGTCTTATTTAGCATGACAGAAATTCATTGCAGCAATGCTGTGATGACTGAAGTGACCAACTAGAGCTATGTCTTGTTTAGCATGACAGAAATTCATTGCAGCAATCCTGCTATGACTGAAGTGACCAACTAGAGCTCTGTTTTGTTTAGCATGACAGAAATCCATTGCAGCAATGCTGTGATGGCTGAAGTGACCACTTAGAGCCCTGTCTTGTTTAGCATGACAGAACTTCATTGCTGCTATACTCTGATTGGAGTGACCAACTAGAGCTCTGTCTTGTTTAGCATGACAGAAATTCATTACAGCAATGCTGTGATGACTGAAGTGCCCAACTAGAGGTCTGTCTTGTTGAGTTTGACAGAAATTCATTGCAACAATGCTGTGATGACTGAAGTGACCAACTAGAGCCCTGTCTTGTTTAGCATGACAGTTATTCATTGCAGCAATACTTTAAAGCCTTGACTTCAGTGAGCAACTAAAATGCTGTCTTAGTTTGTATGACAAGAATTCATTGTAGCAGAGCTGTGATGCCTTCACCTGGACACCTTGTAGCTGATGCCTCTCACAAATATAAAATTTTCAAAATTCATTAATTCTTTTGAATCAATATTTTAATATAATGTCAGTATCTAGGTACAGATATCTGCCTGTGGCAAACTCTTGACAAAAGCATTGGCTGCAGTCATGAATAATTGTACTAGATGGGTTAGCCACTAACATTTCACAGGTGCCTGCTAACTTTGAGGTAAAAACATTCAACTCAAATGCCATATAAAACTGCCAAAAAACTGGTAAAATGTGAGACATATGGAGGTATGTTCGTGTCCATTAGCTCCTACTTTTTATATCAGGTTCTTACTTTTTTCCTACTTTTCTCCTACTTTTTGATATCTCAGGCTCCTACTTTTCTCCTACTTTTTCATCAGGAGTCACTTGAAAGCCTGCAAGGTACCCATTTAAGGGTTTCCAGTCTGAAATGGGTTAATCACCGAACTTTCAGTGCCTCCACTAGTTTTGATGAGCCGTCGTCCTTGAAAAGGAGCCTTTTTGCGGGGGTTGGGGTCGATTGCTTATCAAGCGACCTAAAGTTACTACATGAATCTTAGTTATGATGTCGCTTTTCACGTGGCCATCAGTGACCGGGCAGATAGCATTTGTTTTGGTTTGTTTGGTTTGAGGTTTAACGTCCCCGTCAACACTGTAAAGGCCATTTTGGAGACATTGCTTCCAATTTTGTGGGACTTTTACCCTACATTGAGATGAAATGACATCTCAAGCTCTGCCGCCCAATTAAACCACTAGGGTTTATAAGCATGGACGGTCCGACTAGCACCGCATTGCCTGGGCAGGCTTAGCCTCAAAGTGGTTTACCAGTACTCGTGTGCGGGTCGGTTTCAGCTCTGCGTGGAAGCATCATGCAGCTCATCTATTTTTTCAACCCCCGATGGGCGGGGACTACCAGATAGCATTTGTATCGGCGCTTTGCTTGTCTCTGTGCAAAACGTTATGGCAGGCTGTACAATTTGTACAATCTGTACTGGAACACTGGCAAAGTAGAACCAGATCAGACGCCGCAGATACTTAATAAAGATACTGGTATTAAGGGGGATAAACAAGACTTAGTTGCCGATAGGACCATTTTCCATCATGAAAAAACGCCTATATAATTTTGACCCCCTTGAACCCCACTTTTATATAGTAAAACTGGGGTTTGCAGGGATAAACCTTATTTTTCTTATTTCTGCTTTAAAATATAGAGTGTGAGTACTCGTTAGAACCGCCTCGTCGAGGCGGTTCTAACGAGTACCTGAAATCTATATTTTGAACAGAAGTAAGAAAATATCACAATTTTTCATCATTAAATTTTCATTTTTTTTTCGGCGATAAAGGTGACAATGTATTTGAATAGGCGTGTTTTTCGAAATGTCATCTTGGACTCAGAGGCAATCAACCTACCAATGTCGTCAGTGCATCGTTTTATAAAAGAGTGCAATACGCACCGTCTAATGAAAGATAAGAGAGTATCCACGTGATAAGACGAGAATAAAAGGTCCTGTAAGAGAATCTAGAGTAATTGCCTTTTGGGATATACAGTAAAAATCCTGTATTTAGACTACCTTTGGGACTTTTCAAAAGTGGTCTTTAAGACCACTTTTGAACAGTCCCAAAAGTGGTCTTTAACAAAAGGACACTTTATGCAGAGCATAACGATAGATAACTAATCTTTCTAAAGCAGAATAAGTCTTAATTGTAGGTGATCTTAACAGGGGAAATTCACTGTAGATTCACAGCCCAAAAATACCAATTTGTTTCTATGTTCTAAGTGTGGGCGGACAAGTGGAACACGCGGTGAAGCTGATGTTTACAGAATTTTTTGTTCGTTCTGTAAACCGGAATAAAAGTTAATTAATGTCCTGTGTCATGCCAATCCCTGCCGTTTCCTTGGGGACCAAATTAGTTTTACTACACATAACAACTTAACGACTTCACTGAGTAGCACGGAATGTCATTAAAGTCAATTTTGGATATGTATTGCAACTCTCAGTATCAGAGATTCAGTTCATCGATACAAATTACACCGATACACAAAAAGTTTAACTTGGTCGCAGATATGTTTTCTTCCCACCTTACATAAAACAGCGGGCAAACGTCGGTGCGTCAGTGACACGACGTTACAACGTTATCCACGTCCAGATATTGGCCCGGATTTTTTCGCTGGCTTTATTATAGCTTATGCTGAGAAGCAGAATTTTTAACCGCCCTGCCAACACTATTTAGGTCATTTCGAGCCGGTCGGTTCCGTTAACATCGTGTTTCCTTGGCAAGCGGCTAACCCCAGTATCGTGCCAGGCGTTCGATGACCCATTACGATAACACGCCCGTGCGACATATATAGAATATTACAAGGTTCTTTTGATATCGGCCCTGGCATCGGCCCGAGTTGCCTGTCTCAGCCCGAGCCGTTCCGGCTCGATTGATATCGGCCCTGGCCTCGGCCCGAGTTGCCTGTCTCAGCCCTCGCCGTTCCGGCTCGAGCCGGAACGGCGGGGTCTGAGACAGGCAACTCGGGTCGAGCCCAGGGCCGATATAAAAAATACCGTGTTATATTCTTTTTTTCATGTACTTATTTCCGTAAAAATATTCTAAGATATAGTAAATACATGGCTAGTGGCTTTAAAAATAAAATATAAAGACACTAACCATGTTTTAAGTTTATACCGCAATTCAAAACAATCAAGGGGTTTTGACATAGTTCAGCAAATTTAAGCAAAAATACAGCAGACAGTGTGTCATGTAAAACCACATTCAGTGCCATGGCGCGCAAACGTACATATAGTATAACTTGACGTCAACGAGTGCAAAGTTTCTGAAGTTTCTGACGTCTCCACGCCACATATACGTAGGACGCAACATGGACGCTCGAATAAAAGTTTCTCAGCGCTTTACATTATGTATGAAAATCTGCAAATAAATAGTTTATATTAGCTTTAGAAATTATTTTCGAGGTTCAGACGCAACCGCAGTAGCAGTGCACAATTATTCCAGCGGACCATTCAAACAAGGAAAGCCCGAGAAGGTAATTTATATAAAAAAAATAACACAACAATTAATGAAAAACATTTCTGTTTGCTTCTCCAGCTAATTGTTATTGTCATTTGAACATTTTTATGCCATTTCTCAGGTATTAATATTTGCAGGGCCGACAAGTTGTCTCAAGGGCGGGACAGACTTCTGTCCCGGCCCCCACATCAGCTAGTTAGACTATGTAGGCGAGAGGTCTGCCACTAATAGAGTGAGATAGGGGGTGCAAAATCCGTTGTCTCAAGGGCAATACAAGAATAAGTTTACCATAAATTGCATTTATCACACCTCGAAAATGGTTATTTTTCTGATGAAAATTCGTGATATTTTTCTTATGTATACTGCAAACATAGGCTGTGGGTGCTCGTTAGAACCGCCTCATCAAGGCGGTTCTAACGAGAACCCACAACCTATGTCTTAGATCAGAAATTAGCAAAATAATGTATACCCTTGTAAACCCCAAATTTCTCTATACAGAGTGGGGCTTATAGGGGTGTTCATTTTACGGACTAGTTAACATTCTGAGACATTTTGTACTTTGTCTACGAACCGCATTTTCACAGAATAGCGATGGGACATGGTATTCGGCTTTCCGTCGTGCGCGGTTCCGAGTTTTTAGAGGTATCTTGTTAGCGCAACCCCCCCCCCCCCCCCCCCCCCCCCCTACAGTTTTAGACTGATGCTTCTGAAACTCCACGGGTGTCTTAATCATTGTCCGAAGATATGCATGCACTTTTTACAGAATGTTCACTCTCTTAACATTTTTAACTTAGACGTTTTCATGTTTCAATACTATGAACGTGTATATGTATAGTAGATACTTTCTTTCTTTCTTTTCTTTCTACTGATACTGCGTCGGTCATATTTGGCCATTACCGCAGGTGTACATCACATACACTCCAGGTTTGCAGGATGAAAGCCTACACAGTAATCATGTAATTATGGTAGGGATCTTTAACCTGCACAAGGGATGGTTCTCCCTGTACAGGGGACCTCCAGTTAATGTCCCGATCCGAAGGACGGTGCATGCACTTTATGACATTCATCCCTGCATATGATGCCAATGGAGCGTGTGAGTGCCACGCCTCTTAGAGTTTAAGGTCATTTTTCTGAAACTTTACAAAGTAGAAGAAAACAAAGATCAGGAATCGATACAATTAACTTACTCCACCCATCAAATACACCAAAGGGAAAGAAACACAAACATGAAGCGTCCAGATCATAATGGAAACCTAAACAAAGGAAGGCCATAAGGACATTTACTTTCCCACAAAATGGTCATCCAAAATAAAAAGACACAAGTGATACACACAGTAAGTAACAAACAACAACATAAATAAACCGCCACAGAAGAACCGCCTTGGAACGGTCAGTGGAAAGAATTCCACTGGGGAGCTTAAATCCATAATCCTCGCCCTTACCTCTGTCGCGGTATACACTGATTTTGTTTAGTCCGCATGAAGGCTTCCTAACTCATCAGTGTAACATCTCCGAGAACATACAAATCAAAAAACTACAGAGATGAAACAAGGTTGTGGACTTGACAGCATACAACAACAGAATTGCTTGAGCAAAAGAAAACCAAAAGTTAGACCCCGAGGGGCCTGGCCAAAGACGGAGCACCAGGCGCCAACCAACTTAAAGAATACTAACATAAAATAAAATTCCATTTATGTTTTACGCTGGAACCGTCATATAATCTTAAGCCCGGCCCACCGGTGTGCAATCAAAGAGGGAAGCAAAGTTGCCAACCGTGATTGGGTTAACCATCATGCATGCATTCTGTTTTATAACATTTATGTTGTACCCAATCTTTATATATCGACGAACGATTTTACGAAATTGGGTACTAGAGTCATTACAGGCATGTATTTTTCCAAATGTATATACTAAGTCACCATAGAATAAGTCTTAATTGTAGGTGATCTTAATAGCAGGAATTACAGGTGTTTTACTTCTCGTCTGAGGATATGCATGTATGTGTCCTTTACAGAATATTAACATTATTTTTTTATCCAAACGCTTAAAAAATAAATAAAAAATGTTTGTCTGTCGTCACGCTATCTCCTCCTTAACCACTTACCGGAATGCAACCAAATTTGTTGCATAGCTTCCTTACATGATGAGGGCTTGCGAGAGCACGATTGAATTTGGGTATGCCCGGGCCATGTCCCACTTTCTCCGCGTTAGAAAAAGCCTCATTTCTGAGAATCTGTTCAGATCCCCACCCCTAAGCCATGCGTGGTCTTGTTCCGTATGATAAGACGCATTTAGAGACGCCAGCTAGGGTGACCCTCGGGTTGCGCTGGGGGTCATGCCTCCTCACGTCGTCATCATACAATGACGTAAAAACCTTGAAAACTCTCCTTCTCCAGAACCATTGATCCGATTGTCTTGAAACTTGATATGTAGCATTGGGTGACTGAGGACTACAAAGTTTACAAAAATGATGACCCTAGGTTGATCGTAACCTATTTTTCGCACAGATCAAGTTTGGTTCGTTTTTTTTTTTTTCCAATGGGAAAGCAATGCATTTTTCCTTTTTTTTTCTTTTCTTTTTCTTAAATGTCATTGCCTACCCTTTTATTTCATATGTATAGATGCAAGTACTGGGTACTTAGCTTCTGTATAGTAGCGGAAGATTAGTTTAAACTTTAATATGATTGCTTCAATGACATGTATATATAATAGACAAATACATATTATCCAGGGTTTGACATCAGCCATCTCAAGTAGCGGGGGATTGACAAAGGGGCATCTTGGACCTAGGGTGTGTGCAGTGTGAGCGAGGTGGAGTGGGGGTGGTGGGGGTGATGAACATCTTGACAATAAAAAACGACGGACATAATTCCCTATGGTGGAACTTTACGCAAACACGCCTATACGAATACATTGCCACCTTTATCGCCGAAAAAAAAAAAAGAAAATTTTATGATGAAAAATTGTGATATATTTCTTATTTCTGACCAAAATATAGATTGTGGACACTCGTTAGAACCGCCTCATCGAGGCGGTTCTAACGAGTACCCACAATTTTTATTTTAGAGCAAAAATAAGAAAAATAAGGTATACCCCCGGGAACCCCAGTTTTACTATATAAAAGTGGGGTTCAAGGGGGTCAAAATTATATAGGCGTGTCTTCGTGATGTTTGTTTCTTGTCATATATGCGTTGAGGATGATTCTAACACTGGTTGCCTATATAGCCAATAGACAAAACTAGTGATATATTGAGTGATAAATCACTGGGGGCAAGAGCGCGACGCGAAGAGCTGACCTCCAAACAGTGATATATCACACAATAAATCATTGGGCGTAAGAACGCGACGCGAAGAGCTGACCTCCAAACAGTGATATATCACACAATAAATCATTGGGCGTAAGAACGCGACGCGAAGAGCTGACCTCCAAACAGTGATATATCACACAATAAATCATTGGGCGTAAGAACGCGACCCGAAGAGCTGACCTCCGAACAGTGATATATCACACAATAAATCATTGGGCGTAAGAACGCGACGCGAAGAGCTGACCTCCAAACAGTGATATATCACACACTAAATCATTGGGCGTAAGAGCGCGACGCGAAGAGCTGACCTCCAAACAGTGATATATCACACAATAAATCATTGGACGTAAGAACGCGACGCGGACAGCGTCGGTTAATGACGTCCCGTTTCATTTCGTCAGTTGTTAGCTGGTGTAACGTCATTTTCTTATATCAGTCATGTTATGAAAACAGGTAAACACATGTGATACAGTCAGTCATATTGGCAGGATTCCTTTCAAAAATGGCGAAAGATAGGAAGAATCTGAAGGAATCAATAGGATTTTCGTCGACGTTTAGTGTGTTAGAATCGAAATAGATCACCTCTAGAACCGTGATTTATTGAGTTATATATTATCAGTTGCAAGTAGACAAATCTTTCGCGCTACGCGCTCGTGATTTGGTCTTCTTTGCAACTGATCTCCAGTCAGTGATATACTTCTCAATAAATCACTGCTAGAGCTTATATTTTTCTTAATCCTAACACTGATCGCCTATATAGCCAATAGTTAAATCTAGCTGTATGTCGAGTGTTAAATCGCCGGGCGGAAAAGCGCGTCGCCAAGAGGCGCCTTTTTATCCCGTTTCATGGCGTCATCCATTGATACTTAGACGTTAGCTGGTGTAACGTCGTTTTCTTGTATCAAAAATGTTATGAGAACAGGTAAACGCATGTGATACAGTCATATTGGCGGGATTCCTTTAAACAATGGCAAAAGATAGGGAGAATCTAAGGGAATCAAAAGCATTTTCGTCGGCTTTTAGCGTGTTAGAATCGAAATAGATCAGATCTAGTGCCGTGATTTATTGAGGGATATATCACTGTTTATCTGTCAGTTGTTAGTAGACAAATCATTCACGCCTCGCGCTCGTGATTTAATCTACATTACAACTGACCTCCAAACAGTGATATATCACTTAATAAATCACTGCTAGAACTGATCTATTTCTGAATTTTAGCTGCTATTAAGGGGGGACAGATGTAACCATTAACCCTTATCTTGCTGTTCACGACAACCCCTATCTTTGCAAACAGTGTAGATCCAGATCAGATGGCTTCTAAAGAAGCCATCTGATCAGGATCTACACTGTTTCGCATTCAGTTTATGAATTTGTAGCAATAAATTACATCAAGTAATTTGATTGGTTGATAGACAGAAATGGGTGTGGCTTTAATGAATATTCAACAAGAGAAGGGTTAATGTGTGTTTAACTGTATCTTTAGTTACCATAGTTTTCTCTTTCTTTTCAGATATGCCTTTTCCAGTTTTTATACAGACACTTTTATTTGCAACACGGCGGGACCCCCGACTACGTAGATTACGGAGGGAATTGGTCGATATGCTAATTGAATATAAAGACTGCGTAAAAGCTTGTGAACACCAACATAGCAAACGGAGTGGACAACTCTCCTCATATACGTACCCTGTGCAACCGAGAGAAATCATCTGTAAGTATAGTAATGTAGGGTACATTACGTTAACGAATCATGGAATGAATATTCTTTGAAACCTCACTTTATTAAGTGTAAACGTGGGGTTTACCTCTGACAGGCTAGTTGCTACTTTCCTTGCTTTTGCTCAGAAACATGGATTATGGGTACTCTTTAGAACTGCCTCAAAGGACTTTAACGCTTACGTATAATGAATACCCTTTTCTTGCACACCAGATAAGGAAATTCGTGGTTAATGCCTGAGAGAGAAATTCTGTTCTAACCCTGATGTTCTTACCCAGGGACTGGATCATCCGCAACTATTATTGACATTTATGCCGTTGGCGCAAAGGATTAAGCCTTTTACTGTGCGCTGACCTTCTCGGCTTACCTGTACAGAATGTCTTGTTGGAAGTAGCAGGCGCTTTAATGGAAACTATTTTTTAAACAAATATAACTTATTTATTTTTTCAATTTGACAAACAAGTTCCGATTTAATCTAATTGTCCGTTTAAATACCTTCAAAAAGATATCAAATAAGTGGAACTTTTATTTAATTAGCTGGCGGCATTTTTATTTTCAAATTAACAACCCTTAATCCTTATATGAAGCATACAAAACTGTGGAAAAACAACGACAGTACCCTACTGTAACGGCTAAAATCTTCACTTTTTGTTAATATTGCAAACAATCGCCTGTATCAGACGCAATGTGGTTACAATATTGTGCACTTTGATAGCAATAATAATATTTAAAAATTATATTTAAAAGCGGCATTTTGCGATTAAATTTGGAGCTTATTCAAAAAAGCTTTATCGTCTACACACGCGTGTAATCCCAAAGCGTGTCATTCTCCGTCGACCGTGAAATGAACACATCTTCGCCTGGACATCTCCTTGGAATGTAAATCAATCTAAAATGCGGTGTCTGATCTGCGTCTTATTTATTTATTTATCAATCTAAAATGCGGTGTCTGATCTGTGTCTTATTTATTTATTTATTTATTTATTTATTTATTTTTCATGACCCCATTAGATTTTTTATACTTACTAAGCAATTTAAACAAACATTGCTAGTAATAAGATTACAATTGAAAGAAAGAAAGAAAGATTTTTATAGAAAAAAACTTGGGTTTACCGTGGTATTCGTTTTTTTTTTTATTTCTTATCAAAGACATAGGTAGTGGGTACTCGGTAGAGCCACCTCAATGAGGCGTTTCTAACGAGAATACTAAACTTATGGTTTTAGGTTTCCATTACGATAACACACCCGTGCGATAAAGTACATTTTTCACATCTCCAAAATGGCTACTTTTCTGATGAAAATCGCAATCCTAAATAAACTAGACGTATCTATCGTTCAATATCCCCCGGGGTCATTTTCACACACAGTTGGATTAAAACACAATATTGATTACACGATAGGTAAATATCGTAGGCCTCAGTCAAAGGGAGACAACCCAATATTGAATTTCTGTGCGACTGTCACGGTTGAAAGTCATCGGGCTAATGTCAGATATAGTTGGCCATGAAAATTCGACAATTCTCACATCTTTGATAAGCACTGGTTGAATACAACCTCATATGCACCGTCGTTAAGGTTGACGTCACAGCACGTTTCGTGACGTCACTAAACATCACAATATGGCGGACGTCGGCAACCGAAGTGACTCCAGTATAAAAAAAAATCTGCGCTCAGAAATGGAAGGTATGCAAGAAAAAGAACCTACATGGGCGTGAGGGGTGGATAGAAAAATCCGTCCCTCGGGATCACTGTCCGGCATCACTCGGCAAGCCAGGTGATGCCTGATGTGACCCTCGGGACGGATTTTTCCATCCACCCCTCACACCCATGTAAGATTCTTATAGTATACCACAATATATGGAGGGAAGTGAGGTTTACAAGGATGTACGTCACTGCCCTTATTCTTGCTCAAAACACAGATCGTGGATGCTCGATAGAACTACCTCACTGTGGGGTCTTGCTAGAGCCGCCTCACTGTGGATGCTAGATAGGACTACCTCACTTTGGGGGCTTGTTAGAGCCACCTCACTGTGAAGCTTGTTAGAGCCATCTTCCTATTGGGGCTTGTAAGAGCCGCCTCAATGATATGGCTTGTAAGAGCCACCTCCCTTTGGATGCTCGATAGAACCTCCTCACTTTGGGCACTTGTTAGAACCGCCTTTCCGCGGATGCTTGTAAGAGTCGCCTCACTGTGGATGCTCGATAGAACCGCCTCACTGTGGGGGCTTGTTACAGCCGCCTCACTGTGGGGCTTGTTGGAGACGCCTTACTATGAGGTCTTGTTAGAACCGCCTCACCCTGGGTCTTGTTAGAGCCGCCTCACTTTGAAGCTTGTTAGAGCTGCCTCACTGTGATTGCTCGATAGAACCGCCTCGCTGTGGGGGTTTATTAGAGCCGCCCACTCTCGGGGCTGTTAGAGCCGCCTCACTGCGGGGGCTTTTTGCAGCCGCCTCACGCTGGTGTCTTGTTAGAGCCGCCTCGCTTGGGGCGCGAGGGAGGGCGGGAGGCTTGTTTTCGTAATGTTCCAGATGATTCTTTGCTGAATTTTCAAAGATGCGGTTCTATTGGAACACTAGCAATCTATAATTTTGAGCAAAAAAAAAAGGAAAAGGAAATGACGAACCACTTTGTAAATCCAAGTTTTCGCTATATTACACGGAAATAAATCAAAGCACTGAGAGTACTGGTGGTTCGATTGTCTCTGAGTGTAGATTGGGAAAATGGGCCTGCATGGGGAGTTAGACTGTTTCGTATAACCCTTAAATTCCTGTGTAGACCCTGATCAGGCGCTGCGTTTTTCTGCGTCTGACCCATATATTCCTGTATCGTAAGCAAACAGTGCAGACCCTGATTAGACGCGCCAGGGTCTACGCTGTTGTCCAAGCCAAACCCATGATTCCAGCCCAGATTCTACAGATAACCTTTTTTTGCGCAACACACTAACCTCATTGCGATAAAATTCTATAAATAAGCCACATGGATTCCTACAAATCAGTGATAGTCACGTGGCCTGCAGCACTAATTAAGGTTTTGTCCTTATAACTTTGGATCTATTGTTAAACAATCCACCCAAAAAGGCTATATGTAGAAACTGGGAGACCGATAGTCAGACACTTCATGAGGTAGGTCCCCATCCAATTTGGCTAGGAGAAATAGATGGGGCTGCATGATACTTCCTTGCAGAGCTGAAACCGACCGCACATGAGTACTGGTAATCCGCCTAGAAGGTCTAAGCCTGCCCAGGTAAAGTGATGCCATTCGGACCGTCCATGCATATAACCGCTATTGGTTTCATTGGGCGGCAAGGCTTGAGAGGTCATTTCATCTCAATGTCGGGTGAAAGTCCCACAAAATCGGAAGCAACGTCTCAAAAATGACCTAAGTTGTGTTGACGGGAATGTTAAACCTCAAATCAAACAAACAAACTTCATGAGCTGTTATTTGAGCTCGAAAAGCTGGTTACGCCCTCTAACGGTCTATACGTCTGCAAAGGTCCTTTATCATAGGTAGCAAAATGGTCTCATATATAGTAAAAGGGGCTCATTGAGCCCAATGAAATATAATTAAGAAATGAAATTTATTTTTCTGCAGTTCATGGAAGTATGAACGCAGTGGGTCGCGTGCAAAGTAAATGAACCCCGAAGGGGTTCATGTAAACTTTGCTTGCGACCCACTGTCGTTCATACTTTCATGAAAAGCAGAAAAATTAAGTTTATTTTTTATATTTACATTATTTGCCCCTCATCAATGGGCGAAAAAATGCTTGTAGGGCAAACTTTTAAAGCTGGAAAACATTTACACGCTGTTTTTCTACAAAGAGCGGAGCAGCGTTGACGTCATCAACGCCCATAGAGAACAATGGTTTAGAATGACGTCACTTAACGTCACTGAAAATCATGTGATTCGTTGCGTTCATGGGCCTATGAACGCAATTGTTTTCTATAGGTTTACATTAGACTTTACACTGGAAATGTAAATATAAATAAATGAATTGCAATTACTACAAAGTGCATTTTTATCTCTCCAAATTGGTTACTTTTCTTGCGAACGGCAGGTCAGATGGGTTTTCTCCGGGTATTCCGGTTTTCGCCCACCTCTGATTAACGATCGGCTCAATATGAGGAAAATAATCTTGAAAGGGCCGTAAAACCCAAAAAAAACATATATGACAATGGAATCTCCTACCTAATAAGTTTAGTGACCAGAGGCCAGTTGTTCAAAGCATCGTTAGCTTAACGAGCTCGTTAGTGGTCATATTGTTAACTGTTCTAGCAAGAAGAATATCGAAAATTTTGGTATTTATGCTGAAAAAAATGAGAGCAGATTTTACATCCGCAAAAGCTGCTCACATTTTTTCAGCAAAAATTTCAGCATATTTGCCATATTTAATGATCGAAGTTTTAACGATACGTTAACTAACGACATCGTTAGTTTTGAACAACTGGCCCCAGTTTGCAATTATTGGGTGCCAGGTTTGTCTTATTAGCGGTATATTTTGCAAAAATGCATGTACTTTCAGCAAACAGTGTAGACCCAGATCAGACATTGCGTTTTCGGCGTCTGATCAGGGTCTGCACTGTTTGCCAAGATCCCAACCTAAGGACTGCCAGACATTCTATAAAAAACATGACTAAAAATGGGGATAAGGAAGTTTGCTCCTTAGCCTGGTCTTGTCCATTTTGATGACGTCACATGTCATGGCGCAAGGGTCACGCTATGCTAAAACATACAAACTGATTTTTTTTTTTTTTCGTTTTTTAATCTACCTGATTTTCCTCTCCTCCCCTCTCTTTTCTCTCGTGTATTTTCATCTTTCGTATCTATTCTCACTGTGGCCGCACTTGTTTGGTACAGGCAGCACGCCGTCTCAAAGGACGTAGGTCAGAATGACAATTTTAACGTTTTTGCCTGATTTGGAAGCCTCTAGTCCTCTTCCAGTATCTTGTAGAGGACTAGTATGCATACTGTGAAGAGTTGTGGGTATACCATATTCAAAAACACCCTTGTTAGAAGTATGGATGAATATGCGAAAGAATGAGGGCCGATCAAAACGTTTTGGGCAGCAATTTCACATGATAGTACGCTATGATCGTGTAAAGGGTAAAGGTTAAATAAAGCTCCTTTATCTGCATAAATGTACGGTTTATAGGTGTGTTCTTCTCGCGGGCTTTGTATTGTATTATGAAGAGCAATAATTAAAATTGTAATACTGTACATTATCTTGAAATCTGATTCAGGTTTGGTTTAATTAAACATATTTTATTGCAGAAATAATACCGTGACAATACAAGAGCTTAGAACAAAATCACAAGTCCGGGTCCCTGATTCAGATTTTGTCTTAAGTCCACAAAAAATGGTTTAATTGATTGACTGTGTTGGGGTTTACAGCACGTCAACCATTGTTGGTCATTTTGTGTCGTTCCCAGTGCAAGGGACAAACGAGACAGAAGAGATTGTCACCACGTGAACAAGTCCGCGAAATAAAGACCTACCCTAAACCCCACTTTATATAGAGAAAACTGGGGTTTATGGGGGTAAACATTATTTTCCTTATTTCTGCCCCAAGACATTGGTTGTGGGTACTCGTTAGAACCGCCACAATGAGGCGGTTCTAACGAACACCCAAAACCTATGTTTGGAGTATAAATAAGGAAAATATCACAAATTTTCATTAGAAAATTGCCTTTTTTGAGGTCTGAAAAATGCACTATATTACACGGATGTGTTATCGAAATGGAAAGAGACAAAAGAGATAGAAGAGATAGAAAAGAAGATGAAAGGGGAGAAAAAGGAAATACAAATAAATGGAAGTGTAGAAACAGAAGAAAAAACAACATTCCCTCCTCTATCTGTACCTGCTGCAAGCCATGCCCAACTGTAAGCCAATATCAGTTGGACGCCCCCAATGGTCCAGGTCACCTGACCAGGTCAAAATGAATGTCTATGACGATACACGACATCGTCGCCTCACCCACTCACCCCATATAAAGTAAAAAAAAACAACATACAAATAAAACAAAATATGATTTTAATTTACCAATCATAAAGTCTCCAAAACCAACCCCCATACTCACATGAGCTCCTATGAGAGTATTTATTAAATTTCTCCGCTTGCTTTTAAGTTTGTTTTGTTGTTGTTGTTTTTTGTTTTTTTTTTTGTTTTGTTTTTTTTGTTTTTTTTTGTTTGGTTTGATTGAACTATTATTAAATCATAATAATAAAAACCGAAGCATGTACCTCCGAAAAAAAATCAAAATGCCGTCTGCTGACGTCAGCTCGATCGTGTCTATGTTGTGACATGTAAATGTGATGTATTTGAACTATTGAGCTGTTGCATTGCCTGGTTCCATTATCTCAGTCTTGGCTGATTATCATGTTGAAATTTTTCCGTCGGTTGCCGGAAATTGCCAAAAAATTATCAGTGTCCGTAGGCAATCTATAATACCTGTTTCAAATGACTGGCTTTTCATATTAACGTTATAAGGGGAAAAATGCCTTGCATCTTGTTATCCATGAAGGCCAGAAAATGTTTCACAGCTTTGCAGATTCATGAAAAATGTCGCTGTGTTTTATAAGCATGTATGAGTATATCGTATTGCTTCTAATTTGCCTGTATGTCCCATAGACTGCAATATAAAATTATTTTTGAACACGCGACCTTCCATACATGGTTGCCAAAAAACATGTTAACGATTTTCTTGGAATAATTTCACTGCTTTATCCTGTTAGACTGTTGTAACAGACTGAACAATGATAATAATAACTTATTTCTCTCCTGAAACCTTGAAAATCCTTCAAAAAAAAAACCACAGACTACACCATGATATCAGTATTTTCCGCATGTTTTCACAAATAACTTTTTCTAAATTCTTTTTTATATTTCACATCTTATGTTAGAAGCCCGGCTTTGACTTTCTGCCTTTTATAATAAGAAATGTGAAATTAACCGTAAATCCCAGAGATTTGTTTTTTGTTTCAAATAAGCACTTGGGCTATTTTATGGTCATGGAATAAAACGTATAAGTCAGTAGAAGGTATTTTCTTGCATAAATATCTATGCGCATGGCTGTTTGAAGCCATTGTCAAATGGACCGAAAGCCGTGCTCAAACAGCAAAAACCATGTTCAAATCATGAAATTTGCGTGCTGTTTGAACATGGATTTTGAGCGTTTGATATCGCAAGACTGGCCTTGCTTTGTTTACGTTACGTTGAACGAAGTAACGTTATCGTCCTGAACGTAGCGTTTTAGGGTTCTATGAAGACGTCAGATGGTTACTGCGTAACAACGTCATTGTAAACAACGTTCTGAACTGGCCTCCATGTTGGTTCGCCGGTCGCATTTGAAGAGTTTATATAGAGTTTATTTGGAGCTTTAGGGCGTTTTCGTCAAAATTTGCTGTCGGAATCGTAAGTTATGCAAGAACAACGATCATCCATGGTTATTTCATTGCATTAACATTTGCCGGATCCCTCGGAAGATATTTGAACAATCGGCCTAGCGGCCTCGTGTTCAAACAGTTTCCTCGGGATCCGGCAAATGTTAATGCATGAAAAACCATGATTGATCCCTATAATAGGTCACTACCGATTATAGCGTGCAATTATTCGACCCCCTTTATTAGGTTACTAGAATGCGTGATTGCGGTATAAAAGTGTATGTCTGTAACTATGTGTGAAACAATTATGCTGTCATTTGGCATCATTGTCGATCATTTACCCGTCAGCAATTGAGGTATGTCCAAGAGAAGAATATGCAAATTTTATAAATAAATAGAGGATCTTACATGAGTGCTCATGTATTATTGAATTTATTAAACGAGTTGAGGAAAAGGGATAAAATGCCAGGCTTCGCCGAGCATTTTATCCCTTTTCCTCAACGAGTTTAATAAATTCAATAATACATGAGCACGAATGCAAGATTCTATTTATCATATGACATTTGAAACACATTTTATTCACGATTGTTTACAAAAATGTCAATTTTCCGCCCTTAGTAAACGCGACGCCGTTACGGACGTCGTACATGTAACGTTACGGAACGTATCTAGCTAACTTAATCCACTAGTGGATTATCGAAAATATAACATGGCATTATTACACTCTCAGACGCGACGTCATATGATAGACATATTTAATGAATGAAAACAACGCAGAATAGTACTTATGATTTATGTCCTGAACACTGATTGGTCTATTGGGCAAGGGGCTACTGTATCAGCCCAGTCAGTATTATTCAAAATAGCTTTAATAGACAGCAGAAGTTTTCCAGCTTTCCTGAAAAATGCATTTTGTATGGATGGTGGTCTTCAAAGTGATTAATTTTCTTAGTGTCCAAATTGCAAAATATTATCTATGAGTATAAAAGGTGTATAGTTGACTAGGCGGAGCTACCGTTTGCATCTGCCTTTGGAATGTTCTATTAACTAAAAGGTAAACCAAGCACCCGATTGTGGGAATTCAACTGTAACACAACCAAAGCTGTGACGTATATATGGCCATTTGGTCCGCTTGCTGAATGCATGCAAAAGGCACTCTACCGAATCCTCTGGTGGACTTAGCGAATTTGACATATATTGACAGCACCCGAATAGCCGCCCCGAGTCAAGCTTATCTGCGACTACTATATCCTCTGGAAGCAAGGATTACAAATTACAAGTTGAAAAAATGTAACACACGATGTTGTTATCTTATTCCATTTGGGTTTAAATGAAAGTTCTTAATCTTTCTTGTGAACAGTGAACAAGATTAGAAAAATCTGAGATACATTACTGCAGAGTATCTCATTGTGATGCCTATCCAAGGAAAAGGGCCCTTTTAAGAAAATTGTACAAAACTGAATCCAAAAATGTAAAAAAACTCATATTTATTTACTTTTTATTTAATAATATCAATATAACTAAATTTTACAATATATAAATTTGGTGTATAACAGAATAGGATTGCACCTTGTGAATGTTGAGAAAGAATCTTTAAAATATGACCACTGTCCCAAGGTGTTGCGGTTATGAAATCTCGCTAAGTCCACATTACGAGAATGGCTGTGTCATACAGGGAAATAACTCAGTTATGACTCAAAAATAGAAGTGGAGGCAATGATCAGGAATCGATACAATTAACCCACGCCTCCCATCAGAGACACAAAAGGGAAAGAAATACAAACATGAAATAATTAGAGCCTAATTGAAACATCAATAGCGGAAAGCCAAAAGGACAGTAACTTTCCCACAAAATCGCCAATTGGCTATCCAAAGCAAAACGATATAAGCGATACGCACTTTCAAAGACGAGCTATAACAAAAAGACCGCGACAAAGAACCAACCGCCTTGGAACGGTCAGGCAAAAGGTATTTCACTGGCGGTATGGAGGAGGGAGTGTGTGTGTGTCGGTGAGGGGGGGGGGGGGTGCTTAAATCGATTTTACACGACCGAAATCCTCGCCCTTACTTTCATCGCGATTTAAACAAATAATTTGTTCAGTCCGTATGAAGGCTTCGCATGTTCTCGGAGATGTTGCACTAGCCTTCATGGGGATAAACAAATTACTTGTCTAAATCGCAAAGGAAGCCCCTACAACGCCCCCTATCGTTTTTGTTTTGGTTTAAACAATATTTTTTATGAAGCAAATATCAAATTCAATCACACATAAGACATGGTAAAAGGATCTGAATGTAAGCTAGCAAGCTTATAAGTGTCATATCCCGAACACAAATAAGAATATACAGCATAACTGAATGGAATGACTGAAAATAAATATTGAGTATACATTAACGAGCGAATAAGAGAGAGAGAGAGAGAGAGAGAGAGAGAGAGAGAGAGAGAGAGAGAGAGAGAGAGAGAGAGAGAGAGAGAGAGAGAGAGAGAGAGAGAGAGAGAGAGAATGATATTGACTGACTGCATGTATCTGCCTACGGTTTGAATCATGCAATTGTAACGATTTGGGACTGTTTATCAGCCAGAATCTGTGGATTTAAACAAATCTTCAAGACTTGACAATAAAGTTTTGCACTTGTAAAAATAGTGTTTCGTTTTGGCGGGGCGATAAAGTTGTTTTACTAAACAAGAGATCATTGGCAGTGTAACGTTGTAGATCGGGTGGTAAGTACCTTTCCCTTGCAACGGTGTAGTTGGTACAAGTAAAAAAGAAATGTTTGGTGTTTTCAAATTCTCCACACCGACAAGAAGGACTGGGGACAAGCCAATTCATGTTCATGTTAGTGTTTCTTTCCCTTTGATGTTTCCGATGGGATGTGTGGCTTAATTGTATCGATTCCTGATCATTGCTCTCACTTCTATTTCCATAACCCATCAGTGCAACATCTCCGAGAACACGTTGCTCTCATCAGTGCAACATCTCCGAGAACACGTTGCTCTCATCAGTGCAACATCTCCGAGAACACGTTGCTCTCATCAGTGCAACATCTCCGAGAACACGTTGCTCTCATAAGTGCAACATCTCCGAGAACACGTTGCTCTCATCAGTGCAACATCTCCGAGAACACGTTGCTCTCATCAGTGCAACATCTCCGAGAACACGTTGCTCTCATCAGTGCAACATCTCCGAGAACACGTTGCTCTCATCAGTGCAACATCCCCAAAGACGTTTTCCCGAAAATGTTTGGCGCCTTTGAGGGTAAAAGTATTAGCTCCATGAACGTTTAGGCTACCTATCGAAGGTTCAGTGCATTTGGTGGAATAATATTATTTTGTAAATATATTTTTTTCTGTTTTATATTTCAGGTTTATCTGCTACATTTTGTGTATAGAGTGCAACTTAAAAGACTCAGATTTTGACAAGAATTCCTAACAAGTTCGCGTTATTTGACCTGGCAGGATTAAACATGAGCTGGACACCGAATAAAACAACAGAGCAACACGTGTGGTATTCGAAAGCCAAGAACCAAGGCCCGAGGTTATAAAAAAAAATCATGCTCGATTCAGTTGGGACGAATTTTATTTTGCTCATAAACATTAAAGTATAAAGAAAAACTTATCCAGCGCAGAATGCCGGGCCACGTCGGTCCGACATCGATACGACGTATCTGTGTCGGCCCGACATTGGACTGGTGTTTTGTGCTGAATAGGCAACACGTGAGATGTTACTCCTGCACAGGCCATCAGAGAATGAGTGAGTTCCCAGCAGGCACTCCACGTTGAACTAACGTTGAAACAACGTTGAAAACGTTGTTTCAACGTTAGTTCAACGTTGAGTCAACGTTTTGTGCCTACATGCAGGGTTGAACATGAAAAAGTTTCTAGCCTCTTCAAACCCAGTCAAAGTGATGAACCCCTTTTGTACAAAATGGAATCTTCCTCCTTATATACACCAGGAGTCCATTTCAAAATTTCCGGGTGTCAGGTTGAGTTTTCTTCAAAATTTATTTTGAAATTGGGCCGAACTGTTTTGCAAACAGTGTAGGCCCTGATCAGACGCCGCATTATGCGGCGTCTGATCTGGGCCTGCACTGTTTGCCACTTACACACTTTTAGGTTTCCGGTTAAGCTACTGTTTCGAAATTAACTACGTCATCTTCACTGATACGGGTCTTTTCTTAAAGGAGCATGTGTTTTCCTTCAAGAGAAGACCTCTTTTTAGGGCGCTCAGTTTACAGAATTGAGTGATAGAACACCATACAGTTTCGTAAGATTAGTCTCCCTCTATCCACCATGTTGGAGACACCAGCCATGCGTAATCTTTTTCATTATGAACGACGAACAGATTTAGGAACTTAAGAACCATCTAGGTATAAAAGAATGAAGCAGTCATCCCAGCGGGCACATGACGTCTAAGCAACTTCACATCAACGTCGTTGCAAAGACATGACGTTACATCGATATCGATACGACGTTGTATACGCATTGTGTGCCCGCTGGGCATAATTTCGTTCTAATTTTCATAAAGTCAAGAACAAAATCAATTCTCAAAGTACAATGTCTCCAGCAAACAAGGTTTTGTTTGTGTTTGATTGAGGTTTAACGTCCCCGTCAACACGATTTGAGATCTTTTTGGAGACGTTTCTACCAATTTTGTGGGACTTTTATCCAACACTGAGATGGGATGACATCTCCTGCCCTGTCGCCCAATGAGACCTAAAGGCTTATATGCATTGGACGGTCTGACTCACACCACTTTGCCTTGGCAGGCTTAGACCCTCTTGGCCGTTTACCATTTATCATGTGCGGTTAGTTTCAGCTCTGCCTGGAAGCACCTTGCAGCCCGATCTATTTCTCCAAGCCCCGATGGGCGCGGGCACCAGTAAAGACTGTAACTCTTGTTGTGAGAGGTCACCAGCAGCCTCATAAGTCGTGAACGTTTCGTTCTTCTGCAAACAGGGAGCCGGCACGAAAACAAACAAATAAATTACGTGTAATCGCAGTCCCGACGGCAACAGGTAGTGCCACTTCAAGCTTTTCTTGATCATATAGCGTTTACATCAGGAATAACCTCATCCGGTCTAAACTGGTCAGCATCAGTTGAGCTCATACTGGAGACCAAAAAGGTCCATACTGTAAACGCAACTATATATGTATCTGTTTCGGCCCCCGCCCATCGGGGCTTGAAGAAATATATGGACTGTCTGATGCTTCCACGCAGAGCTGAAACCGACCACACACGAGTACTGGTAAACGACTTAGAGTATCTAAGCCTGCCCAGGCAAAGCGGTGCGAGTTGGACCGTCCATGCTTATAAACCCTGTTAGTTTCATTGGGCGACAGGGCTTGAGATATCATATCATCTCAATGTTGGGCAAAAGGCCCACAAAATTGGAAGCAACGTCTCTAAAATGACCTATACAGTGTTGACGTGGACGTTAAACATAAAATGTATCAGTTTGATCCAGATTGACCCCTAGTGTGAATGCATTTTGAAATGGCATTACGAAAACACGCCTATACAAATACATTGCCATTTTATTGGGCCAAAAATTAGAAATTTTAAGATGAAAAATTGTGATATTTTTCTTGTTTCTGCTGAAAACATAGATTGCGGTTACTCGATAGAACCGCCTCGACGAGGCGGTTCTATCGAGTACCCACATTCTATGTTTTTGAGCAGAAATAAGAAAAATAATCTATACCCCCTTAAACCCCAGGTTTACTATATAAAAGTGGGGTATGAGGGGGTCAAAATTATATAGGCGTGTTCTCGTAATGGGTAATTTTGCCCCTACCCACGTGAAATTAAAATAGCAACAACGTCAATGCAACGTTGATACGACGACATTTCCTACACGTCGTGTACGTTAACACAGACTGACAGCTTTCCATGCTGTGCTCCGGCTCTGATGACTGGTTCCCAGGATGAAAAATGCGTAACAGGCTTCGGATTACATTAAACATTATTTTCAACTTTATAATTCGAAGCATAATATTCTTTTCGTTTTATTGCCCAATTACTGAGGCTATATTTGTCGGGGATTATTAAATGCATATCAAATTTCATGTTTGGATTGTGTCCATTAACGCCTAAACATCAGCAAGACCTTTGCATTATCTCAAAACGCTTTGCGTCTCGCCCTGAGCTAACCTGCCTTCGGGATTTCGACCAGGTGACGCACAAACCCGTCAAAAGCAAGAGTCTTGAAGGACTGATGGACTAGATTTATATGAACAGAGAAGACTAATAAAACCCAGCAGGCATATGTCGTAAATATGACGTCACATTAACGTCGGTGCAACGTCATGACGATTATGCAACGTCATATCTACGTCGGTGCAACGTCGTGACGTTGCACCGACGTTGATTTGACGTTGCAATAGCGACGTGTGCCTGCTGGGAAAGCTACAATGTTGCATTTTGGAAACAAAGAACACATAAAAGAACGAAAATCGGAGACTCGGTTTTATTGAGTGTTCATACCCAGCAATATAGTTTTGAAGGCTGCATACGCCTCCCAGCACCGGCTTAAGCGATATTCGACTGTCAAAGTAACCAGAATGGGCTCAATGATCCCAAGGGAAAAGAAAATACAATCTGCACTATGATGAAGCACGGAGACTTTTACGGCCGCCACACGGCACTTTACACCAGCTGCAGTGAGGTAAAATAAAAAGCTAAAAGGTTGCTTTTGGAAACAAAGAACACATAAAGAACGAAAATCGGAGACCCGGTTTTATTGAGTCTCTTCATACACAGCAATATAGTTTGCAAGGCTACATACGCCACCTAGCACCGGCTTTTAAAGTAACCAGAATGCTCAATGATTCCAAAGGAAAAGAAAATATATGTACGATGATGAAGCACGGGGAGACAACGTTGTGTTGATTCGAAGTTAATGCAACGTTGAGTGCATGCGGGGCATTGTGTTGACCAGTCTGTGTGAATGCACCGGCTGCTCAGCCAGCCACGAAAGAATGTCGGACCAACGTCGGACCGTTAACCAATACGAAAAAAACACTTACTCAAATGCATGTACAGTCGAACTTCGATGGCTCGAACCCCTTTGGGACCATGAAAATTTATTCGAGACAGCGGTAGTTCGAGCCACTGAGGGTAATTGCCAAGAGGCATAACGAAATAGTTTTGAACATCTTTTCGATGTTCTATAATGAAAATGTATGCTGTGTGTACTCATTAGAATCGCCTCATCGAGGCGATTCTAATGAGTACACACATCATACATTTGCATGATTAAAGACTAAAATCTCCTTAATTATCTCCCACTATTTCTTATGTAGAGGATTTCCATAAGGGCTGAAGAACGCGTTCGACTCAGCCATGGTAAACGAGCCATCAGTGTTCGAGCCATCGAAGTTTTACTGTATATTGGAAATTAATTCATCATCAGAAACAAAACTGATATTTTCCATACTTCTGCTCAAAATATAGATTGTGGGAACTCGTTAGAACTGCCTCGACGATGCGGTTCTAACGAGTACCCATTATTTATGTTTTTGAGCAGGAGAACCAAAATAATGCACACCCCCTGTAAACCCCAGTTCTACTACATAAAAGTGGCTTTCCGCTATTGATGTGTCCATTAGGGTCTAGTAATTCATTTTTGTGTTTCTTTCCATTTAGTGTCTCTGATGGGCGGTTGGCTCGACGGTGGCCCGCTGTTTTGTGCTAGCAGGCATATCTGTATCTATGTCGTTCGTAAATGGCGAAGAAAGTTTTTTTCATGTTGTGACACCAGTTATTATTCTTCAGTACCTTTATGGCCATTGTTTGCAGCATTCTGTTTCAATTAAACTAGGAAACTACGGTGAAACAAAACCTTTATTAACCATTATTATATTCAGAATTCGGTTTTGAAATGTTTTATGACGGTGGTTCTACAAGGATAGGCCTTATAATCGGCCGCAAATAGTAGCCAGTCGGTGCATTTAAATATATTGTTTCTATTATTCTCTAGAAATTTAAACCCTGTATTTTCAAGAGACATATAATGAACTTTCGTTGATTCAAACACCACTTACTCATTTGCCATGGCTGAGTCGAACACGTTCTTGAGCCCATAAGGATGGTTCCCATATTTCTAGTTTAATGATTATTTAGTGTCTCAAATAGGTACACAGTCCGAATGAAAATTACTTAAAACGACATATGTTCATCTCATACATTTTCTATGTAGGAGAGGGAAATAAGAATAAAACAAGCTCAGTATTGGTGCCGTATCGCTCCCCTGAGAATTTATGATGTTTTTTTTTTTTTTTTTTTTTTTTTTGATACCCAGTTCATCAATAACGACAGGCAACTCAAATATGAAACTGGAATATTGTCACTTCAGATATGATTTAACCCGTTTCTAAGTGGTCATGACTGCCTTTCCATTTGGACAAACCCATGCTCGTAAACATGGAGTTTAATTTACTAGCTTAAACAGTGTAGATTTCCATGAAGCCACTCGTTATATGCTGTCACATCTGGATCTAACATTATGATAACTCACACGTGTAACTTGGTGCATTCTGTCATGGGCGTGTCGATGTTAATTACATATGGGCCGCGACAAGCGATTTTGGTACTTATCGCCTATGCGAGCAGCGAAGGTTCAGGCGAGCCTGCGCATCCGCGCAGTCTCGCCAGAACCTTCGCTGCTCGCCCATACAAGCAGTGAATCAAGAGGAACCTTCAGACAGAAAGCCATATCACTGGCCCCTTTGAATGGCTGGGCATGCGCAGTGAAAATTTGTCATGACGGAATGCTCGAAGACACAAATTCGCTTGGCGGGGCTCATATGACCTCTTTTTACATAAAAATAATATATATGATTAAATGCATTCACATATAAAGGTCACTAATTACCCAACGTTAAGATCCTTTTGGCCGGCAATTTGTTTTCAGGCTTTTTCCTATCCGGAAAAAGAATCAAAATGTTTTATCAGAATGAGCAAATGTGAAGTAGCAAATAAAATATATTTTCGATTGGTCTGTTTCTGTGTTGTTTCTTCAATAATCCAATCAACGCCCCGTGTTCGGTTCTAGCCTAACCATTACGCTAACACACCCGTGCGACATAGTGCATTTCTTCACATCGCCAAAATGGCTACTTTTCGGATGAAAATTTGTGATATCTTTCTTTTTTATACTGCAAACATAGGTTGTGGGTGCTCGTTAGAACCGCCTCATTGAGGCGGTTCTAACGAGTACCCACAACCTATGTATTGGAGTAAAAATAAGAAAAATAATGTTTACCCCCGAAAACCCCAGTTTTCTCTGTATAAAGTGGGGTATAAGGAGGTGTTCATTTCACGGACTTGTTCACGTGATGTCGACAGACACAAGTGGATTTTCTACATGTTATCCGGTTTTCGCTCATCTTTGATGAACGGTTGGCTCGATATAAGTGAGGCAATCTTGAAAGGACCGCGAAAACCAATCCGAAAGAAAAAGAAAAAACACAGGACCAAGATTACTCGAGCAAGCAGTGTAGGTCCATATGAGGCGGCTCATTATAAAAGAATCTTATATGAGTGTGAGGAGTGGATGGAAAAATCCGTCCCGAGGGTCACTGTCCGGCATCACGAGGCTTGCCGAGTGATGCCGGACAGTGATCACGAGGGACGGATTTTTCTAGCCACCCCTCACACCCATATAGGATTCTTTTTCTTGCATATCTTCCCTTTCTTAGCGCGGATCTTTAATGCTGCAGTCTCTTCAGTTACCGTCGTCCGCCATATTTTGATGTCACTACTGGGATGTTTAGTCACGTCACGTAACGTCATGTGAAGTCAACCTTAACGACGACGCATATGAGGTCGTATTCAACCAATGCATTTATCAAACACGCGAGAATAGTCGATTTTTGGTAAGAACACCAGGGTTAGAACAGAATTTCTATCCCAAACTAAGACTATGGATTTCCATTTCTGGTGTGCAAAAATATAAGAATCTTATATGGGTGTGAGGTGTGGATGGAAAAACCGTCCCGATGGACACTGTCCGGCATCACGAGGCTTGCCGAGTGATGCCGTACAGTGATCCCGAGGGACGGATTTTTGTATCCACCCCTCACACCCATATTGGATTCTTTTTCTTGCATACCTTCCATTTTTTAAAGCGCAGGCACTTCGGTTACCAGCGCCCGCCATATTGTGTTGACACTGCAGGAATGTTTAGTGACGTCAAGTAACGTGCAGTGACGTCAACATTAACGACGGCGCATATGAGGTCGTAATCAACCAGTGCATTTATCAAACACGTGATTATATTCGAATTTTGGTCGGAACACCAGAGTCAGAACATAAATTTGTAACCCAGGGTAAAATCACGGATTTCCTTGTCTTGTGTGCAAGAATGAACCATCTCATCAGGATCTACACTGTTTTCCATCCTGTTTTCGAGAATGGATGTGTCCAAATCTAAAGATAGAAAAGGCCACATCAGAAACCCAGGGGGGAAATGGTTAGATGGCAAGCAAACTATGGACCCACATTAACCTGTTAACCCTCACCCCCCTGTACACGACAACTTCCATCTTTGTAAACAGTGTAGATCCAGATCAGACGGCTTCTGAAGAAACCATCTGACCAGAATCTACACCGTTTATAATTCAAATGAAAAGAATATGTCAAGTACCGTAATTTGATTGTTATAAAGACAGAAATGGGCGTGGCAAACTCAATTATTCAGCAGGATAAGGGTGAACACTTTCAACGAGCCATCTCAAAAGGATCTACACTGTTTGCCATTCTTAAAACGAATTTGACCGACACCGTTATCTGCAACGATGGATGGGTCCATTTACAATGTACAAAGATGGAAGAGACCACTTCAATAACACCATCACGTGAACGAGTCCATGAAATGAACACACCCCTAAACCCCACTTTATATACAGAAAACTATGGTTTACGGGGGTATACATTATTTTTTCTAATTTCTGCTTCAAGATATATGTAGTGGGTACTCGTTAGAACCGCCTCACTGAGGCGGTTCTAACGAGTATCCACAACCTATGCAGTTTGCAGTATAAATAAAAAAATTGTTTGTTTGATTTGAAGTTTAACGTCCCGCCAACACTGTAAATGTCATTTTGGATACGTTGCTTTCAATTTTGTGGGACTTTTACCCGACATTGAGATGACATCTCAAGCCCTGCCGCCCAGTGAAACCAATAGGGTTTATCAGCATGGACGCACCGCATTGCCTGGGCAAGCTTAGATCCTCTAAGCGGTTTACCAGTACTCGTGTGCGGTTCGGTTTCAGCTCTGCGTGGAAGCATCATGCATCCAATCTATTTCTTCAAGCTCCGATGGGCGACGGCGGATAAATAAAAAGATGTTTAGAGATGTGAAAAAATGCACTATGTTGCATGGGTGTGTTATCGTAATGAGTGGTGGAAACAACGAAGCAAAATACAGTAAAATTGCGCTATTAAGCCCACCTAAAATTAAGACTAGTTCTTCTTTAAAAAGCTTATTTAGAAGGGTGCAGTTATTCTGTCTTCGAATTTCCTGCACACAATTTCCTCTGGTCAGGCACCACCTTTGGGACTGTTCAAAAGTGGTTTTAAAGACCACTTTTGAACAGTCCCAAAGATGGTCTTAATATAGGAATTCTACTGTAAATAACAGCACCCACTTATGATAGTTGTGTCTTCAAAACAATCTTTTGAGGAGGTAACTCGCAGTTTTCCATTTGGTAAACAAGTTCGTCACCTGCGTAAACGCCACTAATCATAAATCAGATAAGGCGTGTTTTTTTTTTGTTTTTTGTTTTGTTTTTTTTTTTTTTTCATCCAAAAACGTAGCTTTTTTTCTTATTTCTGAATGAAAACATGCGTTGTGGTAACTGAGTGAGTGAGTGAGTAAGTGAGTGAGTGAGTGAGTTTTACGTCTCACCAACAGCTAAGGTCATACGGAGACCGGACCTTGGTTTAATTACCCGACCGAATGTCTGGGGAAGCCGGGGATCGATCTCGCGACCCCTGGTTTACAAGGCGAGTGGCATAACCACTACAACACGGAGGCTTCTATGTTGTGGGAACTCAAAAGCGCCTCGGCAAGGTGTTTTAATGAGAACCCATCACATATATTTTCGTGCAGAAATAAGACAAATAATATGTGGTTACCTCCCTTATATCTGGAGCTATGTTAATACAGGTAAAAGTGGCATCTACAATGGATATCTTTGCTAAGAACATGGATTGTTGGTTCTTTTCAGACCCGCCTCACTGAGCAGGTTCCAACGAACACAAACAGTCTATGACAGGAATAGTAATAATAAAAAAAAAACTAGAAATGTGCCCAAAGAACAAAACGCTCCTGCTTGCATCACGAAAAATGCCTATTCAAATATATTTAAAAATTTTACCATACTTTTTTGTATTTCTGCTAAAACATAGATAGTGCGTACTCGTTAGAACCACCTCATTGAGGCGGTTCTAACGAGTACCCACAACCTATGTCTTGGCGCAGTAATACGAAAAAATGTATACCCCCGTAAACCCGAGTTTTCTCTATATAAAAGTGGGGTTAAGGGGGTCAAAATTATATAAACGTGTTTTGGTGATGTTGTACCGAAATCAAGAAAACTTCAACGCAAATTGTTAACGCAATATCGGATACGGACACGGACGGAGACGTACGGACAGAGGTAAGATATATGCCCTTTCCAAAACCAACATTCTTAGAATGGTGGCGGGCATAAAAATCTTCCAAACAGAAGCTAATACAAGATATTTAAGCATACGGTGTCATCGTCAACGGATATGATTTTACGACGAAGCCTCAGCACCGACAAACAACAACGTTGGATTCAGTTATGTTGTGAAACTGTTATACTTGCATGAATAAGTGACAAATCAATATAAAAGGGTTGTCTTCTCTTGAAACAAATAACTTATTAAAAAAATAAAAATTCGAGACTCCGTTTTATTTGGTCCCTTCATGTAAAACACGTGTAATATCTTGTTCATAGGCGAATGGTGTTTTGGTGCGGATCCATTACGATAACACACCCGTGCGACATAGTGCATTTTTTCACATCTCCAAAAAGGCTACTTTTCTGATGAAAATCTGTGATATTTTTCTTATTTATACTGCAAACATAGGTTGTGGGTGCTCGTTAGAACCGCCTCATCGACGCGGTTCAAACGAGTACCTACAACCTATGTCTTGGAGCAGAAATAAGAAAAATAATGTATACCCCCGTAAACCGCAGTTTTCTCTATATAAAGTGGGGTTTAAGGGGATGTTCATTTCAGGTGATGCTTGTTGGAGTTTCCGTTTCTTTTTTAATCATTGTACCGCATGAACATATAGGTGGATTTTATCAAACTCGCACTGGTATACATTAAAATTCCTATATTAAAACCACTTTTTAGGACGTTCAGAAGTGGTCAAAGTGGTCCACTTTTGCACAATCCCAAAGTCGGTCTATTACTAGAAGACCCTGGGTGTAGCAAACAGGAATAAATAACCGCTGAAACCTTTTGAATACTAGTTAAAACGCACAAATAGTTTTAATTTTAGGTGGTGTTACAATACAATAGTCCCTAAATTGCAGACGTCGTCCAGAGTATAAACTATAGTTAAACGTAACGTTAGTGTGCACTTTACTCCAAAGCTCGCAGGCTTGAGCATTCTAAAAGCCCCGAGGCGTGGGAGTAGTTCTCGCGTAACGAGGCATCGAAAAATGTCGAAAGAGTGGACTTGAAAGAACGAATGAGGCGGTACCGATAATTTGCGCCAGTAAAGGGGCTGAAGTGGATGGGGCGCAAATGAGAACGTCCACTCACATCCCCGAACGGACAGAAGGTTAACATCGGACAGCTTTGGACTCTAGATTATAGAAGACCCTCAGAGGCCGCGGGCCAGCCAGCCGTGGTCGATCTAGTCTTGCGTCCAAACACAGTCCCAGTCAACCAGTCCGCAAACCGTCTGAGGATATTAGCAATCTATCGTTGATCATACACGATATTCCGTACTATTGGGTGCTATTCCAAATTTAGCACAGTTTAATACCCTTGGAGTAGATAGTGCCTGAGTGCTTTCTTAAATTTAAACAGGTTTCACTTTCCCTAATTTCAGTTGGTAAACTGTTCCATAGCTGGGGGTTTGTGGTGGAAAAGGCTTTGTCGTAATACGTGGCATGCGATCTAGGAACATACAGTTTACCGTTTGCTGTCGATCTCGGCGTTCGTCGGTAATGGTGTTCTGAGACGAGCGCAAGCATAGATGAAAAACGTAATCTTTAACCCATTCAGAACCAGACGCCCCTAAAGGGGTACCGTCCTTGGCAAGCAGTTAAGGCCCAGATCAGACGCCGCGTTCTGCGGCGTCTGATCAGGGCCTACACTGTTTGCAAAAAAGTTCAGCCATTTCCCAAATATTTTTTTTAAGAAAACACCACCTGACACCACTAAATTTTGAAATGGACTCCTGCTATATACAAGATGGAAGATTCCATTTGGTACAAAAAGGGTTAATACTTTTGTATACCATGAGACATGTGAGATGTTGCTTTACATTTGATCGGATGGTGTTAACATGTCAATCATTTATATGAGTCGTGCAGTACGCTTTTGAAATTTGACAAGTCTTAACTGGTTTGAAGCTGTGACAATTTCCGGTGACTGTGGCAGCAATTCTCAAGGTATTCTATTTCATGTAAGTTGCTATGCCAACCTTTCAATGTTGCGTGTACATTATACTTAGGAAGGCAAATGATATGACCTATGATTTATGACTATTTTTTATAGATACATGGAAGGGTTTCAGCCGACATAATTTCCGTCGTTTTTACGTCCGTTCTTTTCCACTCGATCTAAAGCATCGCGTAAACACACCTATATAATTTTGACCCCCTTAATAGTAAAACTGGGTTTTACGGGGGTATGTATTTATTTTTCTTTTTTCTGCTCAAAAACAAAGATTGTCGGTACTCGTACAATCTATGTTTGGAGCGAAAATACGAAAAATATCCGGATTATTCATCTTCATTTTTTTTTTCAGTATATGTGAATAGGTGTGATTTCGTAAAAGTTACTATATGAGTCCTGTGTTATTTTGCTAATATTCACGTGACTATCATTAAACCTTTTGGTATCGAGGTGTGTCCTTGGGCAAGACACGTAATGACGCTGCCCCACTCCACCCAGGTGTAAATGGGTAGCAGCGCGCGCGCGTGAAAACACCCGGAGTGAGTGTTCGAGAGCGATTCAATAAGCTTGAAGCTTTCATCGCAATCGAACTAAAATAAATTAGTATAAACTAAACCTTTTGATACCAAAATGGAATCTTCCACCATAAATATAGCAGGAGTCCATTTCAAATTTTTGGGGTGTCAGGTTATGTTTTCTTCAAAATTTATTCGGGAAATGGCTTAACTTTTTTGCAAACAGTGTAGGCCCTGATCAGACGCCGCGTTCTGCGGCGTATGATCTGGGCCTGCACTGTTTTCCAAGGTACCCCTTTAAGGGTTTCTGGTACTGAATGGGTTAAACGCGGAAAAACGTTTGTTCCGTTATTTATATTTATTGTCCATGTTACGTCAAAGTGCTATGTAAAACGGCTGTTTATCTGCAAACGTGTACTGGGGTATTGGCAAACAGAGTGGACCCAGATCAGACGGCGAAAACTGATACGTCGCTGTTTGCTTAAAGTACTCGAATTCAAGAGTCTAAGTCCACGTCCAGAACCATTTACCCACTAGTCATGTTAGTGCTTTGGTCTTATTATTTCGCAGAAGCGTTACGCGCATTCACCATATTTGCATTATTTGCTGGCTCCCAGCTTGCACATTGTCAATATTGGAAAAAACAGGTAACCAGACCCCCCTGACCTTGAAAGGTCAGGGGGGTCTGGTTACCTGTTTTTCCAACACTGATAACCCTCAGACTAGGAACCAGCAGATAATGCAAATAAGGTGAATGGTTATTTTCCACCATTTATAATTTCTACAAGAGAGGCTCTGTTTGTACCTTCTTGTTTATCATAAAATGGTCCCCTTCAATATTTGATCTATACTTGTTTTGTTTGTTTGATTTGACGTCCCCGTCAACACTGTATAGGTCATTTTGAAGACGTTCCTTCCAATTTTGTGGGACTTTTATCCGATAATGAGATGAAACGACATCTCAAGCCCTGCCGCCCAATGAAACCAATAGGGTTTATAAGCATGGATGCACCACTTTGCCTGGGCAGGCTTACTCGTAGATCCTCTAAGCGGTTTACCAGTACTCGTGTGCGGGTCGGTTTCAGCTCTGCGTGGAAGCATCATGCAGCCCAAATATTTCTTCAAGCCTTTACCTGAACGAATACATTTGCTGCTGAGGATTAAATTCTTTTTTCAGACTCGACCCTTGTTGTTTAAGGAAAAGAGCTTTTAAACAGTGGCCTCCCATTCAGGTTTATCTATCCACCTAACGCAATGTGTTCCTAAATAAATGGGTTTTATCATTTGTCGTTTTATATGAGAGTAAGCGGAAAATTTCTTTATCGTAGTTTAATGAAAAAACGGGTGGTATTTACGGAGCCCGAGAAGAGACATGTAATTTTCAGATATGTTGTGCGAACAAGATATTAAATTGCACGAACAAGATATCATCTTATGCGCACAAGATAATATGTTGTGCGCACAAACTATTATCTTGTGCTGACAACATATCTTGCGCGGACAACATAATTTCTTATGCGTTTGATTAAATTGTGCTAACAAGATCATATGTTGTGCGAACAAGATATTAAGTTGTGCGAATAAGATAATATATTGTGCGCACAAGATAGTATGTTGTCCGCACAAGATCTATGTTGTGCAAACAAGATAATATCTTGTGCGCACATGATAATAACTTATGCGCACAAGATATTAAGATGTTCGCAATAATATCTTGTGCGCATAAGATATTATCTTGTTCGCACAACATATTAAAAAAAATTGCATGTCCCTTCCAGGGTTCCATAGATATTACATGTTTATAATCTTCACAAGTAATGCCAAGCTTTATTTTCTCTGAAACAAAAATATAAGATTACAAGAGTAATTACTTTCAGTTCTGCTAGGATGATTGGCGTGTTCAGTTTAAATGAAGACAATAGCCCGCTAAAACATGTTTTATTTGCTACGTTTGCAGCAAGTTCAAACACCACCAGCTGGTGCACAGGCTCGGATGAGACTTCTCTGGTGTCAGAAATCTTTTAGAAGGCTCATTAACAAAACATTACGCTACACGCCTATACCAATACATTGCCACCTTTATCGCCGAAAAAATGAACATTTTATGATGAAAAATTGTGATATTTTTCTTATTTCTGCTCAAAATATATATTGTGTGCACTCGTTAGAACCGCATCATCGTTCTAACGAGTACCAACTGCCTCATCGAGGCGGTTCTAACGAGTACCAACACTCTATATTTTAGATCAGAAATAAGAAAAATAAGGTATACCCCCGGAAACCCCAGTTTTACCATATAAAAGTGGGGTTCAAGGGAGTCAAAATTATGTTTTCGTGATGCATGCATACATCACGTTAAGAAGTTCATGTAATGAATGTCTCTCTAACCTCCACCCCACCTTTATATAGAGAAAAGTGGGGATAACGGGGGTATACAGTATTTTCTTTATTTCTGCTCCAAGACATAGGTTGTGGGTACTCGTTAGAACCGCCTCAATGAGGCGGTTCTAACGAGCACCCTCAACCTATGTTTGGAGTAAAAATAAGAAATATATCAAATTTTCATCAGAAAACGTGTCCGTTTATCAGATATGAAAACATGCACTATGCCTCACGGAGGTGTTATCGTTATGAGCAGCCATCAACTAAACTGCTGCACACACTTCAAAGGCTCCGTCACATTTAAAACTAGTGACTGGCCCTCTAGGTAAGGAGACAAAATTGCAATAAACGAGGTTTATTTTCCAGTCTTCCATAGAAACGCATTATGCGACAGGCATTTGAATTGCCTCATAGAGGTGATTCTTATGAGATTTAAGATAAAATAAGAAAATTCCGCCTACAATATCCATATACACTAAAAATTCCACTATTAAAATGACTACCTTACAAACCCACAGCTATACAGAACAACGTTTGCCTGTTTCTTAAGCATATATAGTAGTCGCGGAAAAGATTGGCTAGGCGGAGCTATCGTTTGCACCTGCCTTCGAAATGTTCTATTTACAAAAAGGTAAACCAAGTTACCCGATTGTGTGAATTCAACTATTACACAAACACAGCTGTGACGTATATGGCTGTTTAGGTTATGGTCTTCTATTTACATTTCCATAAGCTTACATGTTAATATTTGAACCTGTACCTGATATATCTGCATTTCAAATTGATTTTCTTACCCCAAAACATGGTAAACAAACTGCCAACTACAAAATTATACAAAAAAACAAGGGTGTCATGTGGCAATTTCAAGCATTCTAACTGTCTAAGGGAGGTAACCCTGCCTCAAAGTGAAAATTCAGTCTTGGAAATTCAGAGATACCACATGTACAATTATTATCACAACAGAAAATTCAGGAGACAGTTCACTTTGTTTCCTTTATGTGTTTAATGCACGTATAATACCATGCAAGAAAAAAATAACAGCTAAGTATTTATCATCAGTTTCATAATTATATCCAATCAAATGTGACTATTGTCTCATACATGGCTAAAAGCTGGGTCCACAACCTCCTTTTCCAGGCTCATAACCTTAAACCAAACCTTATTTTCCTTATAATCCATCAAAAGAATTGCCAAATTGAAATTTAGATCATATATAATAATGTAGTCATGCATACTAAATGTTCAGTAACAAAGAATCTTTTAAGTTTGCAAAAAAGTTATCGCCTTCAGATTTTACGATGAAAGCCGAACAAACCATATTTTGTGAAAAAGCGCAAAGTTTGCCTCTTTCTGGACTGGAACTCAGAAACCGGCTTGCATCAGTGGTTCTTCTCATGTGTCTTTGGAATACTTCAGTCCTAAAATGCACTAAATTATGCCTAAATAGCACACCTATGTAGAAGTTATGGTTGTTCCTACACCTATACCCCCTACTTTAAGTAAAAAAGGCATTTTGAGGATATTTTGAAGACAAAACATTGATGAAAATGGTCATAAATGCCTAAATGCCATAAGAAACAGCTGAAAATATCTGTTCAGATCCAGTAACATGAATCTAACCAATTAGAACTTATAACAGATGAGAAAACTTGTCGCGATATTGCAGCGGGCTGTTCGGAGAAATAATTTTTGAAATTTTGCTTTGGACCAAGCCTGATGCCATATATTCCAGATGGAGTAGATTCTTTTACTTATGTTTATGTTCATACACTTACTGCAAGACTCCTTTCCAAACAGACCAATGACAACACTGATTTACATGGCTTTAGAGCAAAGCACCCCTACCCCCCCCCCCCCCCCCCCCCTCCATTTACATGGATCAGAAGCTCAAAGTTGATCAAATGGCCCAGTTAGACCTAAATTAGCACTAAAGTTACAAATTTTACAGTTTTTGTAGCAAAATACATGTCAGGAAGATCCAGTTTATGACACAGAGTTAGATAGAACCTTCAAATTTGTGAAAATATTATGTAATGACCAAATCAGGACAGAGGTGATGATTTTCTACTTTCGGTTTAGGTTATGGTCTTCTATTTACATTTCCATAAGCTTACATGTTAATATTTGAACCTGTACCTGATATATCTGCATTTCAAATTGATTTTCTTACCCCAAAACATGGTAAACAAACTGCCAACTACAAAATTATACAAAAAACAAGGGTGTCATGTGGCAATTTCAAGCATTCTAACTGTCTAAGGGAGGTAACCCTGCCTCAAAGTGAAAATTCAGTCTTGGAAATTCAGAGATACCACATGTACAATTATTATCACAACAGAAAATTCAGGAGACAGTTCACTTTGTTTCCTTTATGTGTTTAATGCACGTATAATACCATGCAAGAAAAAAAATAACAGCTAAGTATTTATCATCAGTTTCATAATTATATCCAATCAAATGTGACTATTGTCTCATACATGGCTAAAAGCTGGGTCCACAACCTCCTTTTCCAGGCTCATAACCTTAAGTCCGCATGCAAAAAGCATGCGAAAGGAGTTCTACCGAATCTTCTGGTGGACTCAGCTAATGTGTCATAAATTGACAACACCTGAATAGCTCCGCCTAGTCAATCTTATCTGCGACTACTATACGATAAGCCTAAAACGTTACTTTACACTACAGTGTATCCATGCTTTTAAAACTGGAATAAAACAGACATGGATGGAAACTGTATACTATTCTCTGAAACATTCACGTTCCCGTTATACCATAATAAGTTAACGTACGGATGGGCTACTGAATTTCATTTTTCTCAGTCACACTGAAGTTCTGAATTGAGTTTTCAAGCATACTTTTATGAAAAGAACTGGCAGCACATTTAAGATAGGTATGCCCACTTCACACCTATCCAGTGGCGGGTGTATCAGCGAAGTTTCCAGCTGTCGTTCCAAAGCCATTGAACACACTCAGTCTACCAAGTTCTCCCAACAAATGCTCACATGGGTGCGAAACAAAACTCAGAAACGGCAATAGTAGGATATCAAAGCGTGGATGCCGTAGATAGTCGGTGGTCATCAAGAAAAAAAAAACGCCTATATAATTCTCATCCCTTGAATCCCACTTTTATACAGTAAAACTGGGGTTTACAGGGGTAAACCTTATTTTTCTTATTTCTGCTCTAAAATATAGGTTGTGGATATTCGAGGCGGTTCTAAAGTGTACGATGAGGCGGTTCTAAAGTGTACCCACAATCTATATTTTTGAGCAAAAATAAGAAAAATATCACATTTTTTCATCAGAAAATTTTCATTTTTTGGAGGGAAAATTTGCAATGTATTTGAATAGGCGTGTTTTCGTAATGATAAGCCTGGCGACGTACAGCCTCGCTTTGCCCAAACCATGTATCAATAACTTAAACACCAGTGGTTGTAAGATCGTATCGCGGCATGTCGTTGCATTTATACGCCCTTATACCATGCGTAATGGCGTCTTGTGATCAGCGTTGATGCCGTCCCACACCATCGTTCCTCCACCACCCCATCGATTATTTTCCAGAACGCAGCAGAGGGTGAACCATTTAATCCTACATCTGAAGATTAGTTTGCTGCCGTCGGAAAAAGGACAGGTTAGTTTGCTTTCGTCAGTCAAAAGCACCAGCCGCCATGTTGCTCAATCGCTGTCGATTACATGGATGGCAAACTGTCAGAATGGGTCCTTTGTTGTGGCTCCTGGCAAATATTATTGAGTCTGCTATAAAGTTGTCAAAGTTAATAAACTCCTTAATTCTTGTTAAGTCTTGTGTTCAGTAACTACAGTTATACCGTCGATTTGTAATCTGTGAGAATCGGTTGGATGGGGCGTTTTAAATGTCTCCAAACCATTATACAGATTTTTATGACCAGGCAAATGCCAGCAACAATAGCCAAGGTAAGACTAAACACCGAATTCCTATAGGACTTGTCTAAATCGAAGTTTTTCTGAACAACACCGATAAATGCCACCGTGAAAGTTACATACGGGGTAAACACGTACCGTGTGTATTTGTCAAGAAAAAACAAATCCAGCGTAAACCACAGAAGAATCTCGAATGCAACCACAGATAGCACCACTGTACTCGAAATATCTTGCGCAACAGCGATATCCGTTACATCACTTCCGTCCTTATACGTCATAACCACGCCCACATTAATAAGCGTTGCAACGGTAACCCAAGCGGCGTAAAATGCCATACCGTTCTGGATAAAGAATCTTATAAACCAAACTTCTAGTTTCAATCCGTTTCTCTGCAAAAAGTCCAGATTTTCGTACAAGGTCTTGAAGGAGAAAAATAGGCAGATGTATAATGTAAAGGGCGTTAGAGCAATGAGCGGCAGCGCTATAGCAATTCTCGAGCTATCCCATGCAAAAAGCCATCCGACATTACAAAGATTGTTCAATATATATGACAGAAACAGAATTGTCGGAAATACTGGCATCATGTATAAATAGGTTCCCACTTTTCGTCGACATATCGTTGTCAGACAGTAAATCAGCCAGATCGCCTGCCAAGCGTAGATAAATCCCCATATGCTGAAGGTCCAACCTGCCGGTACTATTTCCAGGTAGAAAACGTCCGAGATTGCCCCTGTATTATTGGTGAAAACACCTACAGATATAAAGAAAACAAACATTACATGTGTCCCGACATGAGAAAAAACTGTGTTTTGGGTTTGCGACACAGACCTGATACAGATATGCTATCTCAGGGCAAGCACTTTAATAAATGAACCGGGCTGCTGGAAAAAAATGGCAAAAATGTTATTATTACTCGAAAAACAAATCAGGAAAAATTGCGGTCAGCTGACACTAAATATGTATATCGACCGATTATTGCGCGCCGGAATGTTCGGACGCACTGGGGTCATCGATAACTGATCGTAAGTTGCCAGTTTAAGAGTGTAAAAGAGGATTAACTGATAAATAGAATAACAGATTCGTGCCATTCGATATCAAGTTTATCAGAGTCGGCTTCGAGAACGCGTGTAGAATCGCTCGGCAAGCCTCGCCATTCCACAAGCGTTTTAGAAGCCTTGACTGATAAACTTAATATCAAAAGAAACGAAGCTGGTATTCTCTATTTAACTGGTCACAACCTAAAACGGCCATGATAATATAGAGGATCTTACAAGAGTGTTCATGTATTATTGAATTAATCAAACGAAGTGATGGAGCGAAAATAATCCAACAGTTGGATGCACTGGTATTGGCTAATGCTTATTTTATCTTAGGCAATGCCGCTTGAGGTAAAAACCGAAGGCGTTCAACTAAAGGCACTCGAGTAATTACATATAAGCGTGTCCAATATTAAGCAAGTACAGAAGTAATAATAATAGGTCGTCTGTCATTACTGACAATGACCGGTCTTAGTAGCATTTGTGAAATGATACTGTTTGTTTGTGCGTTCTAAGATGGCTGATGAGACAAATTCCAGCTCTGAAATGTTTGCTGCAGATAGAGGCTAGAGAGAGACAGCTCTGTTGGTGATACCTTAGCGTCTTTGCGCGTTTCTGCTCAGCTTCGCTGATTTTTTTTTTTTTTTTTTTTTTGCCTCATATTCACTAGCACCCCTTTTGATGAGGCCTCGATACTTTGCTCTGTCCTGTGCAGTTTGTTCACACGACTTGATCTATTCCTTTTTGCATCTTCTCTTCTGTAGGAGCACCTTTTTCCATGCCAGCAGCAAAGAGGAGCTCGTCTACCACCTCTGTCTGCACCTTAGATTTGGCACGCAGCCTTCTGAGATTGAAAAGCTTCCCATCAAAGCGATACCTAATAGTTATGCCACTCTCGCCATCCCTGAATGCATCTGTGTGCATGGTAGAGAACATCATGCTGAACAGTGTTGGGGCTAGCACACAGTCTTGCTTGGCTCCGTTTGTTACGGGGTAAGAATCCGAAAACTCATCATAATTTTGGACCCGTGCAAGCATACCGTCGTGGAACTGCCTCACCATTGCTATGAACTTGGTTGGACATCCTTACTTTACCATGATCTTCCAAAGACCCTCACGACTGACTGAGTCGAACGCTTTGGTAAAGTCGACAAAGGTCATGTATAAGTCCACGGTTTGTTCCTGGCATTTCTCTTGAAGCTGCCTTGCTGTGAAGATCATGTCAATCGTTCCTCTGTCTTTTCTGAACTGCACTGGCTTTCTGGTACAAGTCTCAAGGTGTTCATTCAGTCGGTTAAGCAGTACTCTTGCAAGGCCCGTCCCAGCCATTGACAATAAAGAGATGTCACGATGATTGCCACATACCTTGACTTTCCTTTCCGTTTGAATAGGTGGATTATTGACGAACCCTTGAATTATTGGGGATAGGTTCTTTTCTACACACAATATGAAATTAGTCTGTGATCTTCTTTGCAACTGGAGTGCATCCTGCTTTGTAGATCTCAGCAGGTCTGGAGCCTTAACGGATGCCAGATTTTTTTTTTTCATTGTTTCAGTACTGTAAAACACCTATAGTTGGCGATCATTTTATTTTGGCGCTATTGGCGGTCAAGGAAAAAACCGCCAAAATTTAAATCCGCCAATAAAGTTAAAAAAAAGAATAACAATCTTGCAGAAATTCCAAAACACATCGTAAGTACATGTATGATACAGGGCGATACAGCGTTTTTTTTTTTTTTTTTTTTTTTTTTTTTTAAGTCTTTCTCTTTGCTTAACTCGTTAACTATTAATCATTTAGCATGATCAACAAACTTGAATAAAAGCAAAAGCTCTTGACAGCAACTGTTAAAAATCGTATAAATGATATTAATTGACGAATTTGCCTGTAAATAAACGGAGTAATTAAATAACAATATAGCACTGATTTGTTTTCACACACACCAAGAACAATGCAATGTGGAAAACAGCTGAAAATCACCGTGTATAACGTTGTGGAACTCCCATGCATAAGACACACAGGGCTATGTCAGAAATAACGTTTTTTTTAATACTTTTGAAATCGAAAATCCGCCAAAATATAAATCCACCAAAAGATCAACTCATAAAACCGCCAAATTTTCTGCCGGCAAGTTTCAGTGTTTTACGGTAATAGTTGGGATTTCATCAAGCAGCAGATTACGCCCAACCAATGATAGTCTGCTGATAGATCATTATTGATAGAGGATGGCCGATTAAGAGCACTGTCAAGGTGTTCAGCCCATCTTTTCAAGATAGCCTCTTGGTCAGTAAGAAGAATATTTCCATCTGCTCTGAGGAGAGGGGTGGCGTCTGGGCTCTGGGGACCACAGTGCATCTTTGGTGCATCAAAGAACTTCTTTATATCCTTTCTGTCTACAAAGGAATTAATTTCATCAGCCTTATTGCTCAGCCAGGAAGCTTGCATATCTCTGTGAATAGTTATGACTGTATTGCATATATCCTTGTTAGACACTGAGCTGCTATCACTGAGGTATGTCCTGTGTTTTGGTGCTTCTCTTCGAGGAATCCCTGGATTCCTTCGTCATTCTCGTCAAACCAGTCTTGATGTTTACTAGATACTGGTCCTAGGGAATCCATTACTGAAGAATGAAATGTGTCTCTGAAGACTGTCCAGTTCTCTTCCAGATCATCTTAAGTGAGTTGTATTGTATCAAGTCAGTTGCAGATGACATAGATGATGTCTCTGTTCGGGCCCATCGGAGTCTAACTGTTGGTTTTCTTTTGCTCCAGCATTTTAGTGGTTTCTTGTTGTCGAGTCATCACCGTTGTTTCATCTCTGTGGTTGTTTGATTTTTGTTTTCTCGGAGATGTTGCACTGATGAGTTAGGAGGCCTTCATGTGGTCTGAACAAATTATTTGTCCAAATCGCGACGGAAGTAAGGGGCGAGTATTGATATGGTTTGTCTTTGAGTGTGTGTACCACTTTGTTTTGGCCATTTTGTTGGAAAGTGACTGTCCTTTTTGCTTTCGGCTATTGGCTTTTGGCTTTCCGCTGTTGGTGTTTCCACTAGGGTCTAGTTATTTCATGTTTTTGTTTCTTTCCCTTCGGTGTCTCTGATGGAAGCTGTCGGTCAATTGTATCGATTCCTGGTCATTGCCTTCACTTCTATTTTGCCTCTTGCTGTCTTGTTTCAGCTTTGAGACATCCTGTCTCTTGGGCACTTTCTTGTCTTGTGGTCGCCATGCAGGATGAAAACGCAGATTGAGATTGCTGACAACAAGCCTGTGATCTGTTTAGCAGTCTGCACCACACACAGCCTTTGTCAGTCTGACATCCTGCCTGTCCTTTCGTCTTACTATGGCATAGTCAAAGAGATGCCAATGTTCGGAGCGGGAATGCATCCATTATGTCTTGTTGCGAGTTGGCAGACGGAAGACTGTGTTAGTGATCAGCAGGTCATGCTCTTGCACACTTCCTCAAAAAGGGGAGCCCATTGCTATTGCACTTTCCTACTCCATCCTAATCACTCCTTCCCAGGTTTGGGGGTTTGTGCCCACTCGATCATTGAAGTCTCCAAGGAGGATGAGTTTGTCTCCCGGGGTGTAGCAGTAATCGCATTATCCAGATCATCATAGAACGTGTCTTTGGCTTCATCTGAGTTGGTCATCGTGGGCCCATAGGCACTTACAATAGTTGCATGTCTCTTACCAGATAGGAGTAGTCTCAGCGTCATCAGGCGGTCATTTATACCTTTCGGAAGGTGTGATTTGATGGCAAATCCTACTCCTGCTTCACACTGCTCTTCTTTTTTGCGTCCACTCCAGAAGAAGGTATAACCAGCACCAACTTCTTTTATCGGCCCTTCCTCTGCAATGCGAGTCTCACTCAGAGCGACTTTGAAGTAAATAAAGTAAAGTTAAGAAAAGAAAAGTAAAGTAAAGTTTTGTTTGTTTGATTTGATGTTTAATTTCCCCGTCAACACTATAAAGGTCATTTTGGAGACGTTGCTTCCAATTTTGATGGACTTTTTCCCGACATTTAGATAAAATGACATCTCAAGCCCTGTCGCCCAATACCAATAGTGTTTATAAGCATGGACGGTCTGACTCGCACCGCAGTAGAGTAAAGTAAAGTAAAGTTAAGTTAAGAAACAATACGTCTGCGGTATGGAACAAATTGTGCATAAATATCAAAAATCCTATTCATAAAAATATGCTGGCGATATCCCCCTGATTGCTCCACAGATTATATAGCGCATAAACGGATGATTCTGCGTAAACACGCCTTATCAAATACATCGTAAATTTTATCGCCGAAAAATGAAAATCTTCCGATGAAAAACTGTGTAATTTTTTCTTATTTCTGCTCAAAATATAGAATGACGGTACTCGTCAGAACATCCTTCAACTTGTGACGAGGCTGTTCTAACGGGTTCCCACACTCTATGTTTTGCGCAGAAATACGAATATCAGAATTTCCTATCAGAAAATTTTCCTTTTTTTTTTTTAATATATTTGCAAAGGCGTGTTTTGTGCAGAATATGAATATCGGAATTTCTTCTAAAAAAAATATTTTTATATATTTGCAAAGGCGTGTTTTCGGAATGATTCTGGTACAAACTGACCGCCGCAGCTCGGGCTATGATGTGACATTTTATAGCTATTGATTTAGTGTTCGAACTGCCGACATGTTCAGTAACGAGTATTGTTTTTCTCATACCTGCACTATTGCTGGAAGCCGCCAGTCCGTTGAAGGTTGCCATGACTACAAACATAACAGCTGTGAGGATGATGAGAACCATCTTTCGAGAGTCATGTTGAGCCATGTATTACCTATCAAATATTCAAAGTAAATAAATAGAGGATATTTCCTTTTTTGAGATGAATGCAAAAAAAAAAAAATATATTTCATCGAGTAAATTGAAAACATCAGAATTTTCACGAAGCACAAGTGAACATTATGAATAATTCTAACACAGCGCGCCTATATAGGCAATGGAAAATAGCTGCGTTTTATTCTACAACAAATCACGGCAAGGAAGAGCGTGACGAGTGACGTCATTAAAAACTGCCAATTTATGACGTCACTAGATTTCTTTGACGTTAGACGGTGTAACGTCATATTCTCGCATCGAAAACGTTAGGAAAAGATATAAATACATGTGTTTCAGTCGATAAATTTAGGGGGATTTCTTCTAACAATGGCGAAAAGTTGTGAGAATTTGAAGGAAACAACAACATTTTTGCCGATTTTTAGCCTGTTAGAATCGAAATAGATCAGCTCTAGTTTGTGATTTGTTGAGTTATAAAATACAGTTTGGAGGTCAGTTGTAAAGTAAATCAAATCACGAGTACGCGCTCGTGATTTGATCTACTTTACAACTGACCTCCAAACTGTGATTTATTACTCAACAAATCACAGTTAGAGCTGATCTATTTCTTAAATATTTCTGGTATTTATCGAAAAAGTGAATTATACGTGAATTTGTCGATGTACTGTAGTTGAACAGCTGTTTGTAACATGCTTCGCCCTCGTGAAAATTTCTTATGTTTTCAACACACTCAGTGAAATATGTTTTCACCACATTCTATGAAATTTTAATATTCATATAAAAAGAAAATTGTCTCTTATTTTAAACGCAAAACAAACCAAAAAAAGTAGTCCGGCCTGCTACTGTCATGTTTTTTATCACAGTGTGAAAATATCACATATCGTATTGTGAAAATATAATTTTTACTTGTTATTTCATTACTTAGTATAAAATAAGAGCACAGACAGAACTGGTGGGTCAATTGTCTCTAAGAGTGGGACGGACAAAGTCCTAAACAGGGACTTAGGCAGTTTCATTTGACCCTTTAATACCTCTACTGTTAGCAAACAGTGCAGACCTTGATCAGACGCCGCAATCTGCGGCGGCTGCTTTGGGTTAAAACTGTTTTCAAATGTCCCAGCACTAGCGCCCAGTCAATGTTTTACCATATGCTTTCCTTTCCACAACACTCTGACGTCACAATGATAATAGGCGGCTGTTTTCTATAAATTACCGTTACCTGGATTTCCTACAAATCAGTGATAGTCACTTGGATATGAACACTGAAGGGCGTCTGTGCTTAGTAACTTTGGGTCGATTGACAAAAAATGGACCCCAAAACGCTGTGTAAGGCAAAGACACTTTGACATTCTCGTTTCTTACAAGTAGTCAACAGAACTAGCATTTTTCAGATTTTTTTTCCTATTCCTGCTTCAAACTTAGATTATTGGTGCTCGTTAGAACCGCCTCAAGCAATAACTCGTACGATCTATGATTTTAAGTACAAATCAAGACCATGCAATGTAAACCAGGGTTTCCAAGGATGTTCATTGTACGGATGGGTGATTTTGGTTAACATGATGTCACTTAAGCTGGTTTGTTTGTTTGTTTGTTTGCTTGTGAGGTTTTACCTCCCCATAACCCCATTTCGGTCATTTTGGAGACTGCGCCCCATTAAGAGGGACTTTTAACCAACATTGTGATGAAATGGCATTTTAGGCTCTACCGCCCAAAGAATTTACAGGGGTTTAAGGGACGGTCCAATGCCCACCACTCCATCTGGGCAGACTTTGACCTTCTATATTTATCATCGAGGCGGTTCTAATGAGCATCCACGATCCATGTTTGGACTAGAAATAAGGAAAATAAAAACAAGCATTAGCTAGTTTTAAAGATAAGATGCCGTTTTAGGACACGGTAAAGGACTCCTCTACTCGTCGGCGAGCAGCTAAGGTCCTTGCGTCTCAAGCTTATTTCGACTCGCCTCCTATTCCCTCTCCATAAATGATACTTATTATCTTGTCAGGAGTGGACGAAAATCGGAAAACCGAAGCGAAAACCAGTATACCCGGAGAAATAACAACTGGTCTTGGCGTATCACATGTGACCCGAGCGAGGCTCGAACCACAGCGATGAGAGACGTAATGATTTAACCCCTCTTACCCAAAGTTCCGCTACCGGCCCCGATAGCTCAGTTGGTAGAGTGTCCGCTCCGGGGAACGGGAGGTCTGGGGTTCGACCCCGGGCCGCGACATACCAAAGTCGTTAAAAATGGTACTAGCTGCTCCTCGTTTGGCACTCAGATTTACGGGGTAGAGCTAGGACTGGTCGATCCAGTGTCAGGATAATGTGACTGGGTGTGGTATCATGTAATGTGTCTGGGACATGATACTTCAGTGAGACAGCACTATAAATGTGAGCATTGAGCTCCCTGTCGCAACCAGACACCGTCGTGATATGACTGAAAAATTGTTGAAAGCGACGTTAAACCCGAATTCACACACACACACACACCCAAAGTTCCGCTGTTAAGACCAACCAAAACATATGAAGGCCATTGTATCTAGAATATTTCAGTTATCATTATTTGTCTTTTCTGCACCCAGGGTCCTCTAAAGTTGACCACCTTTGGAACTTTGAACCTAATGTACGAATTTTACTATAACCTTCAGACTTATTGTGGTCGCTCAGCGCACGTCCTATTCTATTTTGGGAATTTCATGCGCAGGTTTATAATGTCGTCCTATAAATATTATATATTGCTTGGCATTATTGTATAAAAATGTATTAACAATAAAAGCCTATTAAAGTATAATATTTTTATGCCAGAAATGGATGTAATTTTCTGTTAATGTGCTGCCACCGAGTACACGTTGTAGGATTCCATTCAAAACGAAATATGAAACAATTTTTCATCAAGGATATATCTAATAAAGATTATTCTCTACTACAACAATGAGACCGCACACGAGTACTGGTAAACGCTTAGAGGATCAAAGCCTGCCCAGGCACAGCGGTGCGAGTCGGACCGTCCATTCTTATAAACCCTTTTGGTTTCATTGGGTGACAGGGCTTGAGATGTAATTTCATCTCAATGTCGGGTAAAAGTCCCACAAAAGTGGAAGCAACGTCTCCTAAATGACATATACAGTGTTGACGGGGCTGTTAAACCTCAAATCAACCAACCAACCAACCAACTACAACAGTGAAATTTTCAATGACGTCAGATTGCATAATTGTGAAGATTTGATGTTTGTTTGTTTGATTTGAACACAGTATAGGTCATTTTGGAGACGTTGCTTCCATTATTGTGGGTCTTTTATCCGACATTGGGATTAAATGACATCCCAAGCCTTGTCACCCAATGAAACCAATAGGGTTTATAAGCATTGACGGACCGACTCGCACCGCTTTGCCTGGGCATGCTTAGATTCTCTAAACGGTTTACCAATAGTTTCAGCTTTGCGTGGAAGCATTATGCGGCCCATCAATTTCTTCAAGCCCCGATGGGCGGGGGCAATGTGAAGATTTGATGGAATAAAACGGAGGGAATAGTAGCCAAGTCCTCGAACAGTGACAAACGTCTGTTTTTACCGGCAACGATCAGTCTTAAGGGGAACGGATAAACCTTCAGGGGAGGCAACTCCTGCAAAAGTATTTTTGTCTCCCATGGCAATAGGGTCTACTCTTAACGGAAAGAATTTGCTCCTGAGGAGCAAATTCTTTCCGTTAAGAGTAGACCCCTTTTTCAGTGGGACAGGGCTTATAAAAAATAGCCATCGGAAGAGATGGCAAATTCCCCGACCAAAAGCCAATATGGCCTTCAGAAGATTGTTCACCAATAGAAAGTGCACCAGAATTAAACCAGCAATATATCACAAAAGTATTGCAGTTATGGCCATCACAAGATTATACTGTCAGGGGAGATAAATGAAAAACCAGGGCACTCAGAAATGTGGTTCTTGCGCATGACATGCCTGCTTAAGCTCATGTATTTCTGTACAAAGTACCGTCAATATGTCTGAAAAGGTATTGGAGATATGGTGATCACAAGCTGATCATACTGTTATATTGGAAGGGTAGATAACTCAAATACCACAGCACCAACAGTTGTGGTTCTTGCACATGACATCCCTTCTATACCTTGTGTACAATTGTGCCAAAGTCCTTCAATATATCTCAAAGGGTGTTGGAGTTATGGCCATCACAAGGTTATATTGCCAGGTGAGATAACTATAAAACCAGAGCACCCAGAGTTGTAATTATTGAGAATGACACACCTGCTTAACCTCATGTACATCTGCATCAAGAACCACCAATATGTCTCAAAGGGTATTGGAGGTGCGATGATCACAAGGTTGTCATACTGTTATATTGGAAGGGGAGATAACTCAACTATCATAGCACCCAAAGTTGTGGTTCTTAGGCATGAAGCACTGTCTCAATGTTGTATACAATTGTGCCAAGTACCATCAATATATCTCAAAGGGTATTGGAGTTATGGCCATCACAAGGTTATATTGTCAGGGGAGATACTTAAAAAAACCAGGGCACCCAGAGTTGTGGTTCTTGCACGTGACACACCTGCTTAACCTCATGTACAACTGTACCAAGTATCATCAATATATCTCAAAGAGTGTTGGAGATGTGGCCATCACAAGGTAGTGATTCTATATTATTGGAAGGGGAGATAATTAAAAAACCATGGCACCCAGAGTTGTGGTTCTTTTGCATGACACACCGTCTCTGCCTTGTGAACAACTGTGCCAGGTATCATCAATATATCTTAAAGGGTATTAGAATTATGGCCATCACAAGGTTGTCACTCTATTTTATTGGAAGGGGAGATAACTCCAAAACCATGGCAACCAGAGTTGTGGTTCTTGTGCATGACACGCCGTCTCAGCCTTGTAAACAACGGTGCCAGGTACCATCAATATATCTCAAAGGGTATTGGAGTTATGGCCATCACAAAGTAGTCATTCTATTTTATTAAAAGGGGAGATAACTAAAAAAGTATGGCATCCAGAGTTCTGGTTCTTGCGCATGACACGCCGTCTCAGCCTTGTGAACAATTGTGCCAAGAACCATCAATGACTCTCAAAGGGTATAGGAGTTATGGCCATCACAAAGTTGTCACTCTATTTTATTGGAAGGGGAGATAACTCCAAAACCATGGCAACCAGAGTTGTGGTTCTTGTGCATGACACGCCGTCTCAGCCTTGTGAACAACGGTGCCAGGTACCATCAATATATCTCAAAGGGTATTGGAGTTATGGCCATCACAAAGTAGTCATTCTATTTTATTAAAAGGGGAGATAACTTAAAAAGTATGGCATCCAGAGTTCTGGTTCTTGCGCATGACACGCCGTCTCGACCATGTGAACAATTGTGCCAAGAACCATCAATGAATCTCAAAGGGTATAGGAGTTATGGCCATCACAAGGTTGCGTCTACGGACGGACGGACGGACGGACAGACGGACGGACGCCAGGCTGATCGCTATATCCCCCGAACCTATTCGGTCGGGGGATAAAAAGTGAACAGGAAGTTCCAAAAGATGCCTCATCCGGCTTCGGTAGCTCAGTCGGATGCGCGTCTGACTTGTGATCAGGAGGATGCTGGTTCGATACCTGCCGGTGTCGGAAACATTCTTTCTTGGAGGTTGATCATGAAATCCTTTCTACGGTCATTCTCCCTTCCGCTGATTCAAGAAGGGCAGTTGTCAGTTTCTGGCGAGAGAATGTGCACTATACTGGTTAACCGCTTACGTATAAGCCTGCCAAGGAAAAGCGTGGATAGGTAAACTGACCGGCTCAAAAACGACCTAAATACTGCTCGATGGGCCGTTAAACTCCAATACAAACACACAGAACAAACCAAAAGATGTCTAACTTTGCAAAAAATGGCGACAAAATCTGCCAGGTGTTCCCATCCCACTAAATCAAATGATAGAAATGCCAATGTTCAATTCATTGTTACTGATACAGCAAGAGAGGTCAGAGAAAGAAAGTTCTGTCGGTGATGCCTAAGCTCTGGCTCTTCGATCAGCACGTTTCTGCTTAGCTCTGGCTTTGCGTGGAGCACGTTTCTGCTTGGCCCTGGCTTTGTGTGGAGCACGTTTCTGCTAGGCTCTGGCTTTGCATGGAGCACGTTTCTGTTTGGCCCTGGCTGTGCGTGGAGCACGTTTCTCCTTGATCCTGGCTTTGCTTGGAGCACGTTTCTGCTTGGCCCTGGCTTTGCGTGGAGCACGTTTCTGTTTAGCTCTGGCTTTGCGTGGAGCACGTTTCTGCTTAGCCCTGGCTTTGTGTGGAGCACGTTTCTGCTTGGCCCTGGCTTTGCGTGGAGCACGTTTCTGCTTGGCCCTGGCCTTGCATGGAGCACGTTTCTGCTTAGCTCTGGCTTTGCGTGAAGCACATTTTTGCTAGGCCCTGGCTTTGCGTGGAGCACGTTTCTGCTTGACCCTGGCTTTGCCTGGAGCACGTTTCTGCTTGGTCCTGGCTTTGCGTGGAGCACATTTCCGCTTGGTCCTGGCTTTGCGTGGATCACGTTTCTGCTTGGTCCTGGCTTTGCATGGATTCCGTCTCTGCTTGGCCCTGGCTTTAGGTGGAACACGTTTCTGCTTGGCCTTGGCTTTGCGTGCAAGTTTCTGGTTGGCCCTGGCTTTGCGTGGAGCACGTTTCTGCTTGGTCCTGGCTTTGCGTGGACCACGTTTCCGCTTGGCCCTGGCTTAGCACGGAGCACGTTTCTGCTTAGTCCTGGCTTTGCGTGGAGCACGTTTCTGCTTGGTCCTGACTTTGCGTGGAGCAGGTTTCTGCTTGGCCCTGGCTTTGCGTGGAGCAGGTCTCTGCTTGGTCCTGACTTTGCGTGGAGCAGGTTTCTGCTTGGCCCTGACTTTGCGTGGAGCACGTTTCTGCTTGGTCCTGACTTTGCGTGGAGCACGTTTCTGCTTGGTCCTGGCTTTACGTGGAGCACGTTTCTGCTTGGCCCTGATTTTGCGTGGAGCACGTTTCTGCTTGGTCCTGACTTTGCGTGGAGCACGTTTCTGCTTGGTCCTGACTTTGCGTGGAGCAGGTTTCTGCTTGGCCCTGGCTTTGCGTGGAGCAGGTCTCTGCTTGGTCCTGACTTTGCGTGGAGCAGGTTTCTGCTTGGCCCTGACTTTGCGTGGAGCACGTTTCTGCTTGGTCCTGACTTTGCGTGGAGCACGTTTCTGCTTGGTCCTGGCTTTACGTGGAGCACGTTTCTGCTTGGCCCTGATTTTGCGTGGAGCACGTTTCTGCTTGGTCCTGACTTTGCGTGGAGCACGTTTCTGCTTGGTCCTGACTTTGCGTGGAGCAGGTTTCTGCTTGGCCCTGGCTTTGCGTGGAGCAGGTCTCTGCTTGGTCCTGACTTTGCGTGGAGCAGGTTTCTGCTTGACCCTGACTTTGCGTGGAGCAGGTTTCTGCTTGGCCCTGACTTTGCGTGGAGCAGGTTTCTGCTTGGCCCTGACTTTGCGTGGAGCAGGTTTCTGCTTGGCCCTGACTTTGCGTGGAGCACGTTTCTGCTTGGCACTGACTTTGCGTGGAGCACGTTTCTGCTTGGTCCTGACTTTGCGTGGAGCACGTTTCTGCTTGGCCCTGACTTTGCGTGGAGCAGGTTTCTGCTTGGCCCTGGCATTGCGTGGAGCAGGTTTCTGCTTGGTCCTGGCATTGCGCTGAGCACGTTTTCGCTTCGTTTATATTCTTGCTCGTCTTCTGATGAGACCACCACAGCTTTGCTCGGTCCTGTGCAAGTTTGCTTGTTTAAATCTGGTTTTACGTCCCCGTCAACACTTATTAGGAGACAGAAAGAGATAGAACTAGCCATTCAACGGCCTCCGTGGCCTTGTGGGTAAGAGCGCTGACCCTAATTCATTAGGTCACTGAACGCAGTGGTTCGCGCATGGCTTGGGTCACATGCGAGGTGCCATGTTCTGCAACGGAAGGTATGTGGATTTTCTCCGGGTACATTGATTTTCACCCGCCTCTGATTAGCAATCGGCTCGTATTAAGACCGTAAAACCAACACCAACCCACTCAAAAAAAAGGAAAAAAAAACTAGCCAATCCAGAACAAAAGTTGTATTGTCCTAAAGATGATCAAGCCATAGAAGTTAAATTATATACGCATTCTCCGAATTTAAGGGGAATGGGAACTCCTTCATGGGAGGCAACTCCTGCGAAAGTATTTTTGTCTCCCGTGTCAATAGGGGTCAACTCTTAAAGGAAGGAATTTGCTCCTGAGGAGCAAATTCTTTCCTTTAAGAGTAGAGGCCTTTTTCAGTTGGTCAGGGCTTACAGAAAAGCGAACAGGAAGTCCCGAAAGTTGTCTCCCTTTGCCAAATGGCGGAAAAATCAGCCAGGTGTTTCCATTCCCCTTAAGAAAACTAAAACGTCAACATACCTTGTCCGCTCTCTCTGCTTATTAAAGTTCGTATCAGTTGTGTGGCCATCCACATTTACAACATTTGCAAACAATAAAAGTTGAAAACCTTGATAAGGGCCCGTCGGTACATATCACTATACTTGACCATAACGATATCAATGTTGACTTTACATAAGCAGGGCGTATCCATCCCACTCCATCCCTTGTTCTGGGTTTTATGACTTGTTACTGGCTGATTATACCATTAACCATTTGTGTACCAAATGGAATCTTCCTCCTTATATATAGCAGGAGTCCATTTCAAAATTTAGGGGTATCAGGTCGTGTTTTCTTCAAAATCTATTTGGAAATTGGCTGAACTTTTTGCAAATAGTGTAGGCCCTGATCAGACGCCGCGTTCTGCGGCGTCTGATCTGGGCCTGTACAGTTTGCAAGGGTACCTGCTTTGGGGTGGGTTAATATTCGAAGAAGTTAGAACTAGGGGCATATTGCTTTTAAGCCATTCTTCCATTCGTCCGTCCGTTCCTCCATCCGTTAGGATTTTGATGTGCCAAAAGCGTAACGGACAGAGTAACGGACGGACGAATTGAAGAATGGCCCAGAAGCAATATACCCATAGCATAACTTGTGAACCGTGCTAGGGAAGATCGAAGATCGTGATCAGACAGATATTCAAACAATATAAGTAGGAGAATGCTAAGGGTCGTTTACTCATAGATCGGTCCTTTTTGTCGATTTCATCGCTCAAGAACCGATTTTTGTTGTTGTTGTTTTCCAGAAAAAAAAAATAACGTTTGAGATATTGTGATAATTATCCTGTGCTCCACAAATTGATTGTGGTTGCTCTCAAAAGATACCTCATTTAGCTTTTTTACACAAAATAATGCAAATAAAGTAAGACAGACGCCACCACTCCTTCCCGCTTCTTTCGTTGTCAAGAACGGCTAACCAAATGTCAAGAGAAATGGACGATTTTTTTTCATGTGAAGGACAAGTTTCTCTAATGCGCATTCCATAGGGAAAGAGAAAAGGAGCTTTTCGGAAGAAAATATGTGACTTTGTTTCTCATTTCTGCTTCAAATGAAGATTGTGGGTACATGTTAGAGCTGCCTTATGAGGCGGTTCTGACGAGTACCCACAATCTGTTGAGGAGAAATAAGGGAAATGATGTATATACTGATGATAAAGTGTAGGGGCACATAACGAAAACACACCCATATAATTCCGATCCCCTAGAACCCCACTTTTATAGTAAAACTGGGATTTACAGGGGTAAACCTTACTTTTCTTATTTCTGCTCTAAAATATAGATCGAGAGTACTCGTTGGAATCGCCTCGATGAGGCGGTTCTAACGAGCACCTGCAATATATGTTTTTGGTATGAAATCAGAAAAATATCACAATTTTTCATCTTTAAATTTTCGTGTGTGTGTGTGTGTGTGTGTGTGTGTGTGTGTGTGTGTGTGTGTGTGTATGTGTGTGTGTGTGTTTTATCTATTTGCTTTTTCGGCGCTAAAACTTACAGCGTATTTGTATAGGCCTGTTTTCGTATTAGGGAGGTGTGTGCGGGGGGGGGGGGGTTACAAGGGTATTCATTACATGGACTTGTTAATCTGATGAAGTGTTTGCTGACCGTCATAATTCATTAACCCAGTCAGTACCAGAAACCCCTAAAAGGGTATCTTGGCAAACAGCGCAGGCCCAGATCAGTGTGTGTGTGTGTGTGTGTGTGTGTGTGTGTGTGTGTGTGTGTGTGTGTGTGTGTGTGTGTGTGTGTGTGTGTGTGTGTGTGTGTGTGTGTGTGTGTGTGTGTGTGTGTGTGTGTGTGTGTGTGTGTGTGTGTGTGTGTGTGTGTGTGTGTGTGTGTGAATTGGGGTTTAAAGTCGACTTCAACAATTTTTCAGTCACATCACGACGGTGTCTGGTTGCGACAGGGAGCTCAATGCTCACGTTTATAGTGCTGCTTCACTGAAGTATCATGTCCCAGAGACATTACATGATACCAAACCCAGTTACATTATCCTGACACTGGGTCGACCAGTCCTAGCTCTACCCCGTAAATCTGAGTGCCAAGCGAGGAGCAGCTAGTACCATTTTTAACGACTTTGGTATGTCGCGGCCCGGGATCGAACCCGTGACCTCCCGTTCCCCGGAGCGGACACTCTACCAACTGAGCTATCGGGGCCGGTAAGGCCCAGATCAGACGCCGCACAACACAAGTTAAGCCATTTCCCGAATAAAGTTTTAAGAAAATACAACCTGACACCCCTAAATTTTGAAATGAACTTCTGCTATGTGTAAGGAAGACAATTCCATTTGTTACAAAAAGGGTTAAATGATTCCAACTGGGATATCATCACTAAATATTTTCCATAGGCAACAATTATAACATTTTGCATGCGCCCACAAAAACTACACATACAAAACTTTTAAAACCTTACTTGTTTATAGAGCCACCTAATGAGAAAACATCTTGCCCTGCTCCTTTTCACGGTTTGTTTACCTGCAGCTTCGCAGTGAATACAAGCCGACTTTTTTAACTGAGAGTGACCATATAAAATCAGAAACAATTTGTTTGAGCTTGTAATATAATTGTAAAACACACATTGTTCTATATTACTGGCCCATGGCCTAGTGTATAAGAACGCTGACTCTTAACAAGTTGGTCTCTCACCTGTGGTTCGAGCCTGACTCGGGTCACACGTGAGACGCCAAGTTCTGCAACGGAAAGTCAGATGTTTTTTTCTCCGGGTACTCCGGTTTTCGCCCACCTCTGATTAACGGCCGGCTCGATATAAGACAATGACAATGGTTGACAATGATTTATTTGCACTGAACACATTTACAATGAATGGTAATGGCATACATATAATAATACTGAATGCAATTAACATATCAACACAAATTGACTGTTATAACAGGGCAATGGAGTGAAAAAAAAAACATTTCATTTCCTCACCATTATCCTTTTCTCACACTGATATACATCCAATGGAAGCATGCGTGGTATTTAGCTGATAAACCCCAGTACCTCACATACGGCAAAATATCTATGGGGCGCCGTTTTACTATTTATTCCATATTTATAGATATCCATAATTAATATGGATATCCATAAATTGAATTAGTGATATCCATAATTCGAAATAGTGGTATCCTTTATTATCAATAGATATCATTAATTCGAATTGTGGATATCCATAAACCAAATAGTGATATCCATTATTTGACTTAGAGATATCTATAAATCATTTAGATTACTGGATATCTATAATTCGAATTATGGCTATCACTGATTCGAACTACGGATATCAATAGATCGAATTTGCAAATAAAAAATGAATAATGACTGCTCTCTTTGCAAAAATAGATTTCCTTCTCGGCAATTCCAGTCAGGTTTCCGATTTGAGAATTGAATAAAAGCCGGGATAAACGTGGTGGCAAGGTTTAACTGTGGTCTATGGTTTGGGACAGACATGCTAATACTATATAATAACCATGAGCATTTTTCTCCAGAAAGCATGCACGGAATGCCTGTTTAGTTCATTTTCAGCTTAAATCGGATTTTATTGTCCTCAAGTGAGTAGTCCTCGTAGATGTGATTCCAGAGGGACCGGATCTCTTAAGGCCGAAATTTCCCCGATATCTTACAGCTGGTTCCGATACTTAACTGCAAATGGCAGGCGTTTAGCGGATGGCTGGCAATCTTCTTAAAGCGATGACTAGCTACCTTCCACGATAACTTGTACAGACGAAACATGAATTTATTTAAACCTGTCAACGGGAGGTGTTTCGTTTTCCGGTGTTTTGATGCATGTTTAGTTCCTCTATTAAAACGTTAAATGCCATCCTACAGTGTCTAATCTCTAAATTTAGATAGAAACCCACTATTCCAAGCTGTCGGCAAGACTTTGATTCGCAGCGGACAAAGTGTTTTGGAGCCGTAACAAATAGTACACATTGCAACCTTTCCCTTTTGTGTTATCTCTGCATTGTGACTTGCCACAGACTAATTTGAAGCTGATTTCTATAACTTGTACACAGTGCCCATGCAGTGGCTATGTTAACAAACTTCTTCTGCTAATGTTCACCATTTCTGCTGTTTAAAGGGAGCCCAAGCAGCACATTGCATTTGCAAGGACAAATGTCAGCATTCAGCTCTATTGTACACCTACCAAAAATGAAAGGGGGCTAGAAATTGACCCCTGTCAGCAGTATACTTTCTTAGCAATTTGTTTGTTTGATATGAGGTTTAATGTCCCAGTCAACACTATTTAGGTCATTTTGGAGGCTTTGCTCCCAATTTTGTGGGACTTATACCTAACATTGAGATGAAATGACATTTAATCCCTGCCGCCCAATGAAACCATTGGGGTTTATATGCATGGACCGGCCGACTCGCACCACTTTACGTAGGCATTCGTCTCACTGTTTGAAACAGGAAGCGTAACGATACATATCCCATAGCAGTAGTTTCGTATTTCAGTTACATCCCTTGATATCTAGGTCATGCGACCATGAATTAATTCATAATTCTCAACAATAACACAAAATCAATACATTGAATTCAAGATATTGCTTTCATAATTGCCAAACGGTATCCAGACACTGAATGTGATACCCTTACATATGAAGAAATTTCCCCATGTGCACGCAACCATACGAGCGTAGCTTTAACCACGCGCCTATCTATCTAGCCTCTCGAACAGTATCATTTTTAATGCTTAGCTGAATTCTAAATTTTTCCACCCTGCCAACACCTGAGTTAATGATCCAAAGGATCGTCTCAGTAATAAAATAAAGAAATTATGAGGTTTTGCATCCCCCCTCAACACATTTAATGTCATTCTGGAGACAGCCGGTAACCCTAACCATGCTTTTCCTGGGTAAGTTTATTCCTTCTAAGCCGATTACCGGCACCAGGCGCCCATCCACCCGCCAGCCACTGGCAGCTACCCTACTTGAATCAGCGGTTGGAGGAAAATTTTCCATGGAAACGTGCTTGACTGGAGGATCGAACCCGCGTCCTCCAGTTGAACGTGCATCTGACTGAGCTGTGCCCGATTTATGATATCCATAATGTGATTTGCGGATATCCACTATCCGAATTCGTGATGTCCATAAATCGGCAGAATGATAGTTATCCGTATTTTGATTTATTGATATCAATAATTCGAATTAGTTATATCCATAATTCGAATTAAACATATCCGCTATAAGTCGAATTAGGGATATCATTAATTCGATTTATGGATATCTATAATTCGAATTATGTATATCCATTGTTCGGCAGTTTTATGGATATTATGGATATCCATAAATCGAATTATGGATATTTACAAATATGGATTAAATAATAATATGGCGCCCCATAAAATAATTACCATTTTACATTAAACAACATTACAATAATACTTATAATAATTAAACAATAATTATCGTGTTTTTTTATGTGTGTTTTTTTTTTTTTTTTTTTTTTTTTTCTCCATAGGCTAATGGTCTGGGTCTGCCAGAATGTGATTGAATATTTACAATCAATTTTGATCCAATGCAAACAATAAACAAGTTTGTCACATTTTATTCCGCACATAAACCTTTCATCCCTGAGTTTCTAAACACTGATTTCGGAATGTGTAGAGGATCAATACTTGTCAATTTGCAGACGTTCCTTCCGATTTCGTAGACCTTTACCTGACATTGAAACTAAATGTTATCTCAAGCCCTACCGCACAAAGAAATCGCTAGGATTAAGGAGCGGTCCGACTCGCACAATTTTTCTGGGCAGTCTTAGTTGCGTAGTGCTAGCGCTTGATGCCTAAAACAATAGCCGTGTTTCCGCTAACACGACCGACCCTGCTTCAGACCCCACGACACTACTATTTTATAAAAATTAAAACACCGATCCTACCATTTTCAATTTCCGACCCTACCCAATGTTACCCTACACGTCTATATAATTCTGATCCCCACAAACCCCATTTTTATATACATGTAAAATTTGGGTTTACAGCGGTATACATTTTTTTCTTATTTCTGCTCAAAAAATATATTGTTGAAACTCATTACAACTCGTCGAGGCGGTTCTAGAGAGGTTTAGAGCAGAAATATGAGAAATAGAACTTTTTATCTGAAAATTTTCATTATTTGGTGAGAAAAAAATCAATATATTTGAATGTGCGTGTCATTTGAACGGGCGTGTTTTCGTCATGCTCAGGATCTATACCGCTTGCTAGAAGTTACGGATATTGAGAATGAAACAAGCCTGTTATAACTCAAGTTGCTGTTGGACCAATGTAACAGTTTATTCTGCCCACCCCACTGCACACTGGTAAAGGCAAGCGCGCAGGGTAAGGAACAAACACACCGGATAAGGAAATTTTTCCGCTCAGGATAAAAAAGAAAATGGCGGAATGGGTATCACATGTGCAGGTTTGTTGTTGTTCTAGATCTCTTGTTATGGTTACTAATCAATACGGCTGCTCACATTAGCTTCACGGAAGACACATATTATTCACAAATTTATATTCGATGCTCCGAATTCGACAGTTACATCCCGTCAAACGGAGAACCGGACACAGTGGAGCTACTCCACCGCGAAATCTCATTATTTTACATGAAACGCTCTTCTGGGAAGATGGCATGCATTTGTTTTGTTGGTTGTAGACATACACATGATAATTCGGATTGTTGCAAATACGATTTAAGGAAAATTTGAAATTAGAAGGCTCACAGTGAGAAATCCTAGTCCAATTTTCAATACAACGCCCACGGGCAAGGGAATGGGTACAACGCATATGATAAGACACAAAATTTTCCGGGGAAAATGGTTGTTGTATGGTCGTAGCACTTGTAAATTTCCATCTCGGATTAGGTTTTCCGATATTAATAAATAGTCCTACATAGTTTAAAGCACCCATTGTGACCTTTAGGAATCATCCAAAGTTTGTGTGAATTGTCTTGGCATGCGAATTGCTGTGGTTCTAGCAATATAATCATCCCCTATGGAGATAGATGGGTTGGGTTCACCGCGATCACGAATTAGAGAAATGATGTATTTGTCCATGCAGTATTTCTGGTAGAAAATTGTATGCTTGTTCTTTTGGCTGAAAATAAGGTAGATAACTTCGCCAAATTCGTGAGACATACATATTACATGGTCATTAAAGGGCCTGATATGATTTGGCTTCTTTTTGACCCTCACTCAAATCCTCTTCAGTGTGCGACGTTTCACTTGCTAACAGGCTTCGTTAATGGAAACATACCTAGAAACGAGCTGTTTCGTCTTCAAGTATTTTCAGAATAACTTGACGTTTGATGTGTCTGTATTGAGTTAATAAATTATTACGAAAATAGTAAGAAAAGTGTGATAAAAGTATACTCCTTCGAAAGAAAAAGACAATAGAAAGTGCCCTTAGAAACCCGGTTTCAATTGGCGCATTAATATATCAGGTAGCACTGCTCATCGTTTGTGCACTAAGTGAGTCGTATCTTGTTACCCCACCCACTTGCGTTATGATGGAGATATACGAAAAATGAAAAATACAGGATCAAAATGAAACAGGTATCAAATTATTCCTTGGTTTCTAACTGAGAAAATGAGTAATAACAACATA